>LBNR01000017.1:217585-578134 GCA_001262555.1 Fusarium nygamai | reverse complement strand
CAGCTCACCGGCTACGACGATTAAGCATTCGAATTGAAAGACGAAGGAAATAACACGGCTCCGAGGAGCATATCTTTGTACAAACTACGGCGTTTCCCGATGCGAGAGGGAGAAGGGATATCATAGAGGAAGAAAGGGACGAGAAGATCCAGCAGCAATTGACGCTTCAATTCGATTTTTCTACAATCAATCCATCCACCGGCTGTCTAATTTCGCTACCTATATATGTGTGTTGTGTGTGAGGATGTGCGCGAGTCGTTGATTTTCTAAACATGCGTATAAACATGAAGCAGGAAACGCCGCAGCGATGTGCAAGAAGCCAAGAAAAACAGAATATCCTCCTTCTCTTTAGTCATACGAGGCTATGTCGGTGGTCATATCGAACTGATGTCCGATTCGGTAGGGAAAGACTCTATCTCTCCCTGCTTAGTAGATTCCATTCGTACTAGAACCGTTAATTTGAGGAACATTCTTGAGAGGAGGAAACACTTACAACTCGGCCGTCATCATCTCCTGTGTAGACGCATGTTGGCATTGGACTTATGCACGTTATGCCTGCCTCTGTGTTGGCGCCCTTGTCGTTCTTATAGTCAACATGGTCAAGCTTTCTGAGGAGCTCAAGTGTCCATCGGCTGCCCACGATGCTGCGTCGCCAGACGTTGACTCTACCGCGCTTGTGACCTGTGAAGATCAAGTAATTGTCAAGCCATTCATTGCCAGCGCCTTCGTAAAAGGCACACGAGTGGATGTAGTCGTCTTGTTCAAAACAGACATTCTGCTCCAGAAGGAGTGTGCCGTTAAGTGTGTATAGTATCACATTGGGCCCAGAGCAGAGAAGAATCTCGCCCGAAATGTCGTTGATACGTGCACATTCCACCGGTCGTACCAAGGGCAGCTTTCGAATGAACGACAGTCTGTTCAGATCCCACAAAAATGCTTGTCCATCTGCAGAAACAGTCAAAAGTGTGCTGAACGCTTTGCTGACTGCAATCGTCGTGACAGGCGACTTGTGTCCGAAAAGACTAGACCTCGGCAGTAATTCAACCGGCTTTCCAGGTAAAGTCTGCAGTGCATATACCGAAACAACACAGTCCTCTCCAGCAGTGATCAAGGTTTTGGAATCAGCAAAACAAGCGCATGAGATCTGGCCGATGTGAAGGTTCTCAAAGAGTCCAGCAGGCTTTGTTGAGTTAGCGACGTGGCCAGATCGAGGAACAAGGTTCTGCATTACCTTTCGGTTGTCGCTGAAGAAGAAGCGAATGCTGTTGTCGGCGTATCCCCATTCAAGAAATTTGTCATAGGGTGGGAAGTTGAGGCGGAATGGAGAAGCGCACAGTAAGCGGTCGAGTTTGGAGGCGTGGATGAGTGAGGCTACACGTTCATGGCTTTCTGTTAAATTGGTTAGTGGCGTCTGAGGTTAAAGTAAGCAGAGCTCTTACCAAGGAGTGGGTGTGGTAGACAGCCCAACGAAAACACACTGCTGTCTAATCGTCTGACTGGACTCTTGACGTGTTCTCGAGCAGGATGCGACTTCATAAACACTTGATGAGGGGTCTGCCCAAAGTTGTGAATCACACCTGCGAGGATAGCTCTCTCCTTTGCATCCGTGATGCTGTCCAGGTCTGTTGCACCACGGTACGAAAGATGATGGAACACATTGAGGTTTTCCACAGCTGCTTCACCCCTTTGCTTATAACCAAAGACCAGATCAATCCACTGGTGCAGGTTCTCGCTCACATACGGACTTTCAAGCGCCTCTCTGTGTTTGGCGATAAAGATCCTCGGGTCACCCTTGGCCCATGGCGGAAGCTCAACATGGTCGACCTTAACGCCGTTGCTCTCACGATTGCCAAAGTTGTAGCCATTGACGTTGGTCAAGAATTCGGGAAGACAGTAGAACTCAGGGATGAGTTCTCTCACATCAGCCTTGTTCTTGCAAGAAGCTGATTTCCAGGCTTCTGGGATTGACTGGAACAGACGGTCGGCGTGGTCGAAGCTTCCACCTTGCAGCAGGATATACGATTGGACAAATGGCGGTAAACGGATCAGGTATGATGAGACAATCATGGCAGAAGAATAGTGAGTACCATAGTGGAAAGGAATCTCTCCAATCTCTGCCAATGCGTTGTAGCTCTCGACAAAGCCTCCCACTCTGTTCGGTGTCTGAGCACCCATTGGCTTTGACAGATCGCGGAAGGTGTTGGGATCATCAAGGTCCAAGTCTTCACTCGTATAGTCAGCCAGAACCCACGGGAAGACGGGGTACTGAGTCAAGTCGTTGAATGTCCTGCCAGCCATAGTGTTGACCATCATGAGATAGTGAAAGTTGGAGATCTCGCCCTTCTGCCATTTCTTAAGGAGAGGGTTCCAAGGCGACGAGTTGAAGAATGTACCGAACTTGGACCCGAATCCTTGAGGCGACTCATCAAAGACCTTGAGAGACTCCAGGCGCCAAGCATCTTCAGGGTTCGGAAGTGTGTTTGCGCCGCTTGTATGAGGTGCCTTGCTAAGCATTTTCACAAACAGGTTATCTCGCACCACGGGGTTGATCGTGGTCAAGAGATAGCTTCGGCCATCTGTGAAAAACACCTCGATCGCAACATCGCGAAACAGGAACCGACGCTTCGAAATGCTGATAACATCCTGCCATCGCCAATGCCTCGACTCCTGCTCCTTGTTGTTCTGTCGCTTCTCAGAAGTCTTAGCGTCCGTGACGATCTGAGAGAAAGGGTCGCGCTCTTCGGGAGGAGCTTGCCAGACATTGACGATGTCGCCGTTGGCACACTGGAACACGTTGTCCATTATGTAAAGGGCATCCTTGCCTATTATAAGGATTCCCTCACATGCTTCCAGACCAATGATGCGCGAGATATTGTATGCAGACTGAACCTGGTCTCCACGCTCCAATCGTCGCATCACTTTGCGGTTCTTGTCCTCGAAACCTTCGTCTCCTTCGTTGGGATCATTGGGATCGTCCACTAGCTCAAAGTCATCCTCGGGCGCAACACCAGAGCTAGGTTGCTCAGCTGGCTCGGTGGATTCTGGCTCTTCTGTGAATTGAGGCTGATCAGCATTGCCATCCAAAGCCGATGCGGCGCTTGGTTTCGTTGGTGTCACAGCCGAAGCTTGGATCGAAGGAGCTGGACTAGCCGACGTATTGATACGAAGAGTCTGCAGCACCTCGCTCGCCTTCCTCTTGGGCTGATACTCATCCTTGCTGATCGTAAAGTCCGGAAGAACCCTGAGCCTCATTCGATTTCGTCCTTCTGTGCGATCAAGCTTCCACTTGGGTGTAGCTGCCTCACTGAACACCGCACCAGGCCTCATAAGATCCCGCTCCATCTTGGTGTAAGCCGCGCTTAGGAATACTAGGTCATCTTGTTGGTCCTGCATGAGTCGCTGATACTTGAAGTACTCAGAGTTGTAGATGCTCTTCATCCAAGCGCTGTTGCCAATATCATGACTGATGAGAATCTTCTCTGTGTTGATGCTCTCCGCATGCAATGATCTGAGCTTATCTTTGCGCTTGGTGAGGCGTACTTTGGCTGTCTCCGAAGTTCGTACGTTTTCTGAACTGACGAAATCCTCCCATGTTTTGGACATGCCGCCAAAGAATAGGACGTCCAGTGACGGGCGGTGCTTATCAACCCAGTCAACGAATGACTCGTCATCCACGCCTGTCAGCTTCTGAAAGTCCTTCGAAAGCTGCTTTTGGTCGGGCGACATGCAAGAGCGGATCAGCGTAGCAGATTCCTCTGGCTTCTGCACCAAGATAATGCGTAAGAAATTAGCTGCCGCAATACGAAGGGGCATCTTGTCGCCAATGAGTTTTGTGTAGAGCTGGTACCAGAAGAGTTTAAGGAACTCGTCCTCACTCGTAAAGCAGCCGAGAATTGACATCTGCCAGTACACCATCTTGTCCATAAACTGCTTGGCTTCCACCAAAGTGGTTTCTTGGTTGTCAAGATCCGATAACCGCAGAAGAATGATCCTCAGCAAACAGCTCCGGATTGTGGCGACAGCTTGGCTGCAAAGTCGGACACTCTTGAGGTTCGAGATATCCGGACGCTGCAGAAATTCGAGAAGCATGCCAACAAAGTCAATCATTGCCTCAGCGCCATTCATGAACCATCCCTCGAAGATGGCCTCTGACATATGTGTGCAGAATCGAGACAGGTTGGTCAGTACACGAGGCTCACATATTGCTTTCTGATTGAGCTGAACATTATTCGTCAATTGAGCAATCACATGCTTCAAAATATAAGACTCAAAGTACGCTTGGTGTTCACGGAACCCAGGAGGGACTTTAGTAAATAGGCCGAACCCTGGGAAATCTTTCCGTGCGAGAAGTTGGTCCATAAAGACATTCACCACCAGCTCCAAGAGCCCATCTAAGATATCGCTACTAGGCTTCTTGCTTGGTGCTGATCTCAATGAAGGCAGCGCTGGGTTCAAGCGAGCTGGGCTGGGGCCAACTGGTGATTTTTGCTGGGTGAGTAGGATAAACGACGAGGCTCTTCGCAGTGGTGTGCCCTTTGGTGGTGTTGACTGAGGGGATGGCACTGGATCAACGCTTGTCGTTCGTACAATAGGCGTGGCATTTGAAGCACTACCACTAATCGGGCGGATGATAACATCAGTCCCCTCAAACGTCAGCGCCGTATCGCCAGAGTTCAGCTCGGTTTCGGGTGTCACCGCATCGGCGCTAACGATGACTGGGTAGAGTGCTGAGAGCAACAGTCTCACCCATTCTGAGTTCAAAGCAAAGTCCCTGAATTCCGTTGACCGTGCATGGAGATCCGAAAGGAAGCGAATAACGGTATGCAGAACACTGGCATAGCTTGCAACTCGTTCACTGTCTCGTGAGAAGTTGGAACGTGTTTCAAGGGCAGTGGCCAGGTTCATGGAGCTCGCTCGCGGGCGTAGCTCAGTAGACGATGCGTGCTTCTTAAGCGCGAAAGCTGGGTCTATATGAGTCGCCGGCGAATCTGGATCATCCTGATGTCTCATCACATCCTTCAGACCATGCTGCAGCATTGCAGTGATGACGGACAGAGAGTCGGGGTATACGACCTTTCGCTTTCCAAACGTCTCCAACAAGCTGAAGAAGTCAAAATTTCTGTCAAAGTTGATCTCGGCGACATCGTAGCCAAACAGGATGCTGAAGCAAATGGGCCATAGAGTCGGCATGTCCCAAAATCGCTTGAGTCTGTTTGACATGATGATGAAGCCTCCCGACTTTCCAGCGAATTTTGAGGTATAGTTCGAGCCATGGGTGACCAAGAGACGTGCCAGGATCTTGCAACCGTGGACAACGACTTCCGGATCGTCCTCAGCCAACAGGTAGAGAAGCCACTGTATATATTAGCAAAGAAACATCCAAGATATACCCGCTCTCACCTTATTTGTCACAGTTCGGGCAAACTTCTTGACGTGCGTTGTGTTGCCCTTTTCACATAGGATGCGCGAATACATGCTAAGAACCTTGACACCAAGCTGCTTCTTGGTCAAGAACTTCAGACCAGAGGCAACCGCAGCTGCGGTGGGATCAGTCGGTGTGCCTCGCCTTCGTGGAACTGGAGTGCTTGATCGAGATATGGCAGAAAGAGGTCGTGGAGTTCGTGGTAAAGATGAGGGTTGTGAGTGGAAGGCGTATGTGATGAAAAGCGACAGCGATCGCATGACCTCTTGGCTAAAGTTGGACGCAACAAGGACTTCAAAGGCACCCATAAAGTGAGATATCGTGTCTTCTGATACAACCTCCCCTTTCATGGCATCGAGCAACCTCTTGACGATTCCTGGGAATGATTAGCACGACTTGCAAAGTGTAGGCATGATGTAACGTACTCATCCTTATCAGTCTTCGACTATTAAATTCGTGATACTTGCTCTTAACTGCGAATGTCACGAACTGTTTATAGTAAAGCTCTTGGATCCGAGGTGCCGACTTTCGCCAAATGTCGAGGTCAATGAGCAAAATGCGATAGGCAAGTGGATTGATGATAAAGGACTCCATTGGTTCGGTATGGTTATATCCAACGAAGCCGAGGATGAGACTCAGTAGTTGAAACGCCAGTCGATCGCGGTCCTCGTTAGAAACCTGGAGTCGTGTGACAGTTGAGTCGCCGCTGCTGCGGTCATAGCCAAGCTTGACGCGGAGAAGCATCGCCAAGATGCCGTACCCATTATCCTTCTCGATTGCCTCACTGTTCCTCCAGCTTTGTCGAATGCAGTAAAACAACATTTCTGCCGATCTCACTGTCTCTTCTATTGACGATGCTCGCTCAAACAGTTTCAGGGCCAGTGGAGTGAAGCCAGCAAGCCGCCATAAGTTCTCGTCTAAGTACGATGGCACAGCGACGATAGGACTGCCTCGGAATTGTAGAAGACCTTGAACTCTGAACAAGGAGTCTGGAAGACTTGGCACCGCACAGTTGATCGCTAGAGGGGCACCCTCTTGATTTGATGCACGGAAGAGATTGCGAGCGCAGTTTCGTGGAAGTGACCTCAAAAGTCCTGTGTCATAGAATTGCACATTTTCTGGAAACGTGGCTGAAGGTAGAATGCTGAGGAGGATCTTGGATTCTGGTAACAATGAACCTGCTTTCTCGCGGACAGCCCTTATAATGTCCGAAGTCTCACCCTTCCCAGGATGTGCGATCTCGTTTCTGAGTCCTAAGGTGGCTGATGCCTCGTAGGTCTGAAAGCCTCCTAAGCTATCCTGGAAGTTGCCCTGATATCGCGGCCCAAGGCCATAGTGGACTGCCAAAAAGTCATCACTCAAGGCATCCTCGAACAAGTGCGCCGAGGCAAGTGACCATCGCGAGAAAACAAGGCCAGGTCCTATTTGATTCGAGAGGTCTTTTGGCGTACCAATAAACGCCTGCACTGGATTCGTCTTGTTCTGATTCGAGTTGAATGAGGCAAAGCTATCATGGGCACCATTTGACAAGGGTGGAAGATGGGGATAGTTGCAGCGAATTTGTTCTGAGAATTCACCGTTCACATAGAGTGACGCCTTGCTAGTAACTAATGCCTTTGGTCGGCGATGCACAATAGCAATGTGGTACCATTTCTTCTCCTTGAATGAAACAGATTTGAACCTGACACTAGGTTTGTTGGAGGTAACAGATGTTTGCAGGATAAAGTTGTGAGTATCTCTCTCAAGATACATCAGCAGAAAACATGCTTGTGTGGAATCAAAGACACCAAATATTGTTGTGTGTGCAGTAGGATCGAAGCTGTCTACTCGAATCCACGCTGTAAATGTGTAACCTGCACTAGACTGCGGTGGGAACGATCGGCCAAGACTCGACAACTCAAGGGACGAATGGCCGTGCAGTGAGAGATCGAATTGGAAGAATGGGGGGCCGGAATGTTTTGATGTCATCTGTAAGCAGAACTCGGACGCTTCAGACCCAGGCCTCGATAAGAGGAATTGCGTATCGGCAGGTTCATTCACGCCCAAAAACATGAGCATTCTGCAAATCCCCAAAACCTTTTCTCGCTCAGGCGGGCTAAGTGCTGAATCGGCATTGAAGGCGACCCGTAGGAATTGTGATAAGGCACCTGTCGAATGGACGGCAGCCCGATTATATATAGAAACCGCGATAATATTGTGAATTGTCTCCAAGACGAGCAGTGAGGCGGGGTTTGCGAGGCCATCTTTCATTCGGGGAATGGCCATCCAGAAGCTGACGACTGCTCTCAGAATTTCAGGATGCCGTATTATGGTCTTGGCATTGATGACCTCCTTCACACCAGGTGTAATATTCTCGGCAGATTTGGCCAGCACAAGATCCCATTGTTCTTCAGCGCTATCATCCTCTTCTTCTTTTGGGGAATTCTCGTCGTCGGGTCGTAGTGATTTCGCAATTGATTGACACAGAAGATCGAGTGCTTCGTCGTCGAGGGAAAAGGCGAGCAGTTTGCCAAAGACATGACAGCTTATCCAGGCATCAGGCTCAGCCCCGCCGAGTCCTATGCTTGCGATAACTTGTTCTAAAGCCTCCCAACCGCCTCCCTCGACTCGATATCGAAAAAATCGTCGGTTCCCTGAATGTCCACGCAGCGCCCCCGAAAGAAGGTTGAGACAGTCTCCTAGCAGCTTAAACAGAGCAAGCATGTCCGCATCGCTTCGCTTATCGGGGTCGTAATAGCCTGAGAAGGCTCGCAGCAGATTAAGGATAGTTTGGAAGCCGTCGGCATGTCGAAAGTCATCTTGAAGGACGGGCGAGTGCGTCGCAGAAATATGCTGTATAATATGTCGGAGTTTCCGTAACAATGGCGGTATTTGAGGGTATCCGTCTTGCTTGTGTAGAGTCGTATCGAGGTTCAGAGCCTCGAGCAAGCCCTTTATTATCTCGAAGGACTTGCTGTTCGGAGGATTCGAGGCCGAGGTGGACGACCGGTATCTTCTTGGTATTGAGGCCATTGTGTGAATTGTTTAATCACGGGCTCATTCCAGAAGCAACCTTTTCCCTCCTGAGCCCTTCAAGGGTCCAGGCCGTTATCAGTCGTCGTAGGCATCGAAGAGTAAGATTTAGAACTTGTTGGAGCTACCGGCGCGGGGCGCATGAAGCTCTCTGGCAGGGGAAAGGACAGCGCATACAACACGACCACGGGGCTCGGCGGTTTGTGAGGAAGATCGGCGGGAGGTATCGGGGCTCGAACTCGTCAAACAGACTCTGAAGCTGAAAATTAGCGAAGGTGTCTTGAAACAAACGGTCACGACTGGAGCCTGAACTACCTGTGCTCAATACTGTAACTCGGGGTCAGCCTTGGAGGTGTGGCTTGGCTGTGGCGAGGCGGCCCCTCACTCCAAAGGCAGTGCCACTACTTTTGGGCGGATCGTCTGAGCTGACGAAGCTCGAGTCACAGTGTTGGAGTGACATGAACGCGTGCACCTGATGGAAACCTCCACACCTGCATAAAGAGGAGGGTTTGAATGTGAGGATTTTGGAGAAGATCAACTACATCGGTTCACTCATCGCGATTTTTAGATTCATAGTGGTGTTGATACTCGAGACATTGTCTTTTTTGAAACGCCATGTCTCGGTGACGTCGATATTTGGTTCAGGGTAGCTTGTATGAACATGTTGCATGTCATGCAGATGCCACGGATTGTGTAACCACTGGTCTTTTCTCTTTGTTTCTAGTAAAACTGAGATACGGAAGTACGTATATTTTTCAATGTCGCGTAAATCACGGTCCTTTAGTGTCACTTTAATGATCGGTCTTGAATAAACATCCATGGTATCCAACTTAGAAGAATGCTTGTCAAATGGAAAAGGCTCCGAAATCGAGACTGCTGTGGATTCAGTCAACATCAGGAAGTTTAAAACAAGATACCGCGTGGCCGCAGATTCTCTGTATGAGTTTTCATGTCAATCAATCTGGCTTTCTAAGATAGGCAGCATGCTTCGAATGCGACATTGGCCTCAAATCAGGGTCTTGCTGTTCAGCTCCAAGGTGCATGCATCTATAAGCATGGCGGGCTATAGAACCATGGACACTGAAAAAAACATTACCGACTTTAATAAATAAGGTATCTGACTTCGGTGTTGCTTTCGCCTAAGTATTAACTTAATTCACCAAACTTATACTGTTATTTACAATTTTAGCTAAACCTCATCATAAATAGATCAGGAGCTTTGTCGATCATGGGACATTTGAAACCATAGATGTTCCGAGATCCGTTAATCCTTATCTCAAACAGGTAGGAATCACCTTATCTACTGGATAAGAGTTGATAAACAGACAATTTGTTGAGCAACTCGGTCGTCCGACGCCTAAAATGAGCTGCAAGTGCTGCTTAATGGCGTTATCTGAGCCGGCGAGATAACAAATCGCTGCCGACACTTGAGAGTGGAGAGCTCCCCGAGAGCTCTGTACCAGATGCAGACTACGCATGCGTATGTACCTCACCCGAGCTTGGAGCTCAAGGTGCCTGGCGGGCATTGACAGAGACCAAAGCACTGGCCAACGTTAAGCCCCGGAAGTTCTGGGTGCCTGGTGAGAACCGTGAAATAGCTTATCAATTTCACATAGTGAATCATGACGTCTACTCTGCCGTGTTGTCTTTCCAAGGAATCGAATCTCCCCAAGACAAAAGGTCACTTTTAACCCTGGGAACGGACTGGGATGGTGAGGCGCTGCTGGCTTTGGCTTGGAGCGAGCAGCGCTTGAGAGTCGAATTGAAACATGGGCATGCTACACTGGGCACGTGCCAGGGACGTCGTCTGACTCGATGGATCAGGCGGATTAGGTCAGTGGGGGCCAATCGGAGCCAAGGCGCTCCCCGCATTCTGCGTTTTAGCACTGGGTAGAGAGACACCTGCTTTGGCTGCAAACACCGCAAACTGGAAGGTACCTGACTTGTTGAAGCTCACCCTGTCTGGGTGGATCTTGGTTTCGGCGCGATCAGGATACTTTGATCTGCCTGAGGTAGCACAGTGTGAGGGAGCTTGCGTATTCATGATGAACTGTATCTGTTTATGGCTGAGCAACTGTAATGGATCAGCCTTGAGGAGCGAATACTCCGTTGAGATGAAGATACGTCGGGAATATAATGGAAAGGACACATTTCTAACTTGTGAAGTTTGATAAAAAGGTTGAATCATCAACGAATAAGCTTGCATGAGAAGTAAATCTTGCTCTCAACCTTCAGTACAGTGATGTCGTGTTCGCTCCCGTTACCGAGAGCCTATCCATGATCCATGACTCGAAACGAGGCGGACAAACACGACCGGGTTGTCAGCCTTCGTCAACATGAGGCAATCACTCGCCATCAGTTGACTCTTGAACGATCAGAAGCGGTGAATGGGTGCTCGTATAATCACTGTATCTCCTGGACTCTCAGTAGAAACGCCCATAACAGGCTCCTCATCTTCATCATGACCATTCCTCGGGTCAAGACGGCTGAACTGTAGCCCGCCTCGGCCTTCTGAACTCAGTGCATGGCCAAACTCTCACACGGTCCGTCATGAGAGCTAAGAGGTACCCGGCTCAAACAGGTGCCGTTATCGCATTGCCTCGGTGACGGCCATTGGCTCTCTAGCACGTACGCTAAACCATATTCGGTCCTCAGCCACTGTGTTATCGCCCATCCTAGCGATGGATGCGTCACACCCTCCTGCCGGGTCCCCCAGGCCCGCTGAGGCAACACTGGAGCTGTCGCACGCTGCTCGTGCTTTGCTTATCTACCCCAGGTGCTGCCGCCATCGCTTCTTCTTCCTTTCATCATCTCATCCATATCCATCATCTCTCTCCCCATCCTTTGAAGTATCGATCTCGTCTGATTTCATCTATTCAGACGGTCGAGGACATCAATTTGTCCATTTGTTTTCTGTCTTTGAGTCGCAGGTAGACCAAACACAAGCTTTGTCGCTTCAGCTTCGTCATTGCGCCTTTCGTCACCATGAAGTCCGCTCTCACCCTCTCTATGGCGGCTGTCGCCAGCGCTGCCTCCTTCAGCGTCGGCACCGTCCACGACAAGGCCGCTCCCATCCTCAGCTCCATCGATGCCGAGACCATCCCAGACTCGTACATCATCAAGTTCAAGGACCATGTTGATCATGCCGCTGCCAGCGACCATCACATGTGGGTTCAGGACACACACGAGCAAGGCGAGACTGAGCGCCTCGAGCTGCGAAAGCGCTCCATTCCTTTCACAGACAAGACCTTCTCTGGCTTGAAGCACACCTTTGACATCGGTGATGCCTTCAAGGGCTATGCCGGCCACTTTGACGAGTCCATGATCGAGAAGGTCCGAAACCACCCTGACGTAAGTACCTCCGATTATGCCTCATGATCATCAGAAGCTAACATCAACCAGGTCGAGTTCATTGAGCGAGACACTCTTGTCCACACCATGGTCCCTGTTTCCCAGAACATGATCACTGAGGACAAGTGCGACGGCGAGACCGAGCGACAGGCTCCTTGGGGTCTTGCCCGTATCTCCCACCGCAACACCCTCAACTTCGGTACCTTCAACAAGTACCTCTACTCTGCAGATGGTGGTGAGGGTGTCGATGCCTATATTGTTGACACTGGTACCAACGTCGACCACGTTGACTTCGAGGGCCGTGCCCACTGGGGCAAGACCATTCCCTCTGGCGATGCTGATGAGGATGGCAACGGTCACGGTACTCACTGTTCCGGTACTGTCGCCGGTAAGAAGTATGGTGTTGCCAAGAAGGCCAACGTCTATGCTGTCAAGGTCCTCCGATCTAACGGCTCCGGATCCATGTCCGACGTTGTGAAGGGTGTCGAGTTCGCTGCCACCAGCCATCTCGAGCAGAAGAAGAAGGCCAAGGACGGTAAGCGCAAGGGCTTCAAGGGCTCTGTCGCCAACATGTCTCTTGGTGGTGGTAAGACCCAGGCTCTCGATGCCGCCGTCAACGCCGCTGTCCGCACTGGTATTCACTTTGCTGTCGCCGCTGGCAACGACAACGCTGATGCCTGCAACTACTCCCCCGCTGCCGCCTCTGAGCCCGTCACCGTCGGTGCCTCTGCTCTCGATGACAGCCGTGCCTACTTCTCCAACTACGGAAAGTGCACTGACATCTTCGCCCCCGGTCTGAACATTCAGTCCACCTGGATCGGCTCCAAGTACGCCGTCAACACCATCTCTGGTACCTCCATGGCCTCTCCCCACATTGCTGGTCTCCTCGCCTACTACCTCTCTCTTCAGCCCGCTGAGGACTCCGAGTACGCCCTTGCTTCCATCACCCCCAAGAAGCTCAAGGAGAACCTCATCTCCGTCGCCACTGAGGATGCTCTCTCCGACATTCCCTCCGACACCCCCAACCTGCTCGCCTGGAACGGCGGTGGCTGCAGCGACTACAAGAAGATTGTCGAGTCTGGTAGCTACAAGGTCAAGGCTGCTCCCTCTTCTCGCGTTGAGGATATCAAGCACGCTGTCGAGCAGGAGGTCAACCTCGTCTCTGGCAAGCTGACTACTGGTGCCAAGGAGCTTGGCTCCAAGGCCGAGAAGTTCTCCAAGAAGATCCACGAGCTCGTCGATGAGGAGCTTGAGGAGTTCCTCAAGGAGCTCAACCTGTAAGATCTATAATGTTATCACTGGGTGCATTGGGTACACATTATGTTGGGATTACGGATTGTTATGGGTCTTTTTGGTTTGGGTTACATGACATTGATAGGGGCGCTTGCTCTTCTTGATGACCAGTTGTCATCACATTGTGCGCTTGAATGCATGGGTTAGTCCATGGGGCAGGCTAGATTTAGGCTTGCTTATTACAATACATCTCCTTATTACAAGATCAATCTTTTCCCAATGTGATGTCTTTTTGTGCTGTCCATGTGAATGTTGTGTTCTATCTGACTATCGCCGATAAGGCGGGCACCTGAGGGTAGGTGCTTTGGTGGAGGCGCTTGCCGGAGGTAACGTTCTTTCGCTGTTGCTCACTTGCGAATAGTTCCTTCCATCTTCGAACGATACAGCATCCCCGTTCCTTCCTCATGTTTACCTCAAGTGTGTTGAGCCATTCTTTGCCATGTCTCTATTTCGTTCTATTCACTTGGTGCCATCACCAACAAGGCATCACTCTATCCTTCATATTGTTGTTTTCGAGTCTACGATCAGCCTTCATTTATACCCAACTCTTATTTGCAGTTGCAAATCCGAAAATTTATGAGAGATGCTGCGACGTAACAGCTCTCGAAAGAAGAATCGCCGTCCACTGAGTCGAAGCAAATCCACCAACTCTGTCGCCCGCAGCCCCATCCGCGATCTCGAATCCATCAATCCTGCCAGGGCTGAACGAGATGCCAACATTGCTGCTGTAGTCTCATATCAACGGGCTCAAGACAGAGATAGTAGTGAGGGAATGCTATTCCCACGGGACCCTGCGAGCTTCTACCCCGACAGGAGTGATGGCACTGGCAGCGTCATCAGACACAGCCTGGAGCGGACTGACAGTGCTCTGAGCGGCCATGGCAGTTCAAACATCGCTCGACAGAAAAGCGTTCGCTTTACCGGGCCGTTAGCTCACCCACGCAGGAATTTTGCACCCAGAGCAAATGGTGGAAGAGATTCTCCGACAAAAGCAACTTCCGCGATCCATGCTTTCGGGAACGCAAACGCCAGGCCCTCATCCACGCTGTCATTCCATAACGAACGACCAGATAACTTCTCCCTTACCCGACGTTACCTAGAGACGCTGCAGCCACCCGACTCGTGTTACCACCCAGAAGAAGATGCTGCTTCGATGGCTGCATCCTACAAAAAGGTTAGGAAGTCCAGGTCAATGGTGACTTCCTCGCATGCAGAGACAGGGACAATTTCTAGCAAGACCTGGTCTGCAAGGACTCGCCAGCCGCCCACAGTTCCTCGACGTCTGCCTACGAATAACGAAAATGAACAGCTAAAGGCTGTGATGCCCCCCAATGCCAGTCTCAGAGCTTCTACATCAATGAACTTCCTCAAAACCCGGCGACGACTGGCGGCGTCACGGTCAAGCAGTCATGCTGATGACCATGATCTGGCAGTTCAACTTGCTAGAGAGAAATTTCGACAGATACAGGAACAAGATCCGAAAAAGAGCCAATCGTCTACTTTGCTACGCCCAAAGCACACACAAAGCGAAAACTCTCCCTTCCGAAAGTCGATGCGCAATAGCAGCAACAACACAGCAGTCTCGGCCGTTTCCACCATCTCCGCTTCAAAGCAGAGAGGCATCCGAAAGACGGCGCGCAAGGTGTCTCATGGGCTCAGATCACGACTGCGAGGGCTGTTTGGCAGAGGAAAGAGTTCTGAGGACCCAGACCGGCATGAACACGAACAACTCGCGGTGGAGAAGGATTCGGATGCAGAAAGTTGCTTGCACATCGGGGACGTTGAATCGACCGAAGAAGCCTCCATGTTTCAGGTTACATCGCATGTTCCTTCTTTGCACGACGTACCGTCCAACCAGCAGCTCAGGTCTCGCAAGGGTAGCGTTGAAAGCTTTGGAGACGGCGACCAGCATATTCCTGACGACAAGTCTCGTGTCACCAGCTGGACGAACTCGATGACAAATACAGTGACAAGCCACGGGAATCTTGGAGACTGGGAGAGGCAGCGCCTCTCTGTGATTAGAGAGAATGGCACGCATATTCCGTCATCAGCTCGATCGATCGAATATCTGGAGCAGCAAACTAGAGACATGATTGCAGACATGTCGGTTGACAGCGAACGAGTCTACTCAGCCCTTATGGAGCGACTCGCACGCAAGGAGCCTACGGATAGGGTCTTGCAGTCTCAACCAGGCTCAGTCAAGTCCAGAGCAACGAACACCGGAGATAGTGATGGCCAATCCATCAACAGACAATGGGATTGCTCCACCATTCGGTGCGTTCGGCCTGATGATAACGTTTTCAGGGATAATAAAGATCATTCCTCTCGAAGCTCAAGCTCAGCCACTGAGGTCCCCGAGCACGAGAACAAGCACCAGCCCCAAGCCGACCACACATCTACAGTCGAACACACAGATGCATTGGATTGGAGCGACGATAGGACTCACTCTGAGAGCGAGCGTACCAGTGTTCTACTCCAGGGCCTGGAACCACACAAGACGATCACCCAGAGGAGCTCTGCATTTTTCGCAAGTCCTTCTTGTCAATCGTTCCGTTCCCCAAGTCCTTATCGTCGTGCTCTCAGAGCAAGCCAGATGAACTCTGAAGAAGAACAAGACGCTTTTCAGGGATCACGGTATCTACATTCGCTATCGACCTTGTGCCTTCCTACGCGACAAGACAGCAGCCCATCTTCTGGAAAGGACGTGCAGGTGGGAGATGCGGAAAGTGTTTACTCTTGTGCGGGCGATGATGCAAACCTGGTGCATTCAGCTTCGGAGAACACCACTGGACAGAATGAGACCTGCATCTACAATGATCCCGTACCACCACCAGAGATTCCTGCCCGACTGTCATATCATCAACACCAACGAGATACATCGACAGCCAGTTCTGTAGAATGGAAGACCTGGCTTAGCTCAAAAGTGTCACAGCTCGAAGCACCTTTGTCACCCAGCAAGCGAGAGAAATGGAACGACGTACTTCCAACACTGGGTCACGTTAGAGAAAACGCTTCTATAGGCTCAACACCTGAGCATTTCACACCTGCGAAGGATGGGACACCGAATCGCAGCCCTCTGAGCAACGTCAAGGGCAATGCACAAACCTTTCAAGGCGGAGGCAGTCCGACGAGATCAACGCGGCAAGTCTTGATAGGATACGACGAGAATGCAGCACCGAGTTACAAAGCCAATACTTATACCAAGGAGCGGCCCCCATCTATACCGCCCAGGAGCACGTTGCGAGCGGTGCCATCTTTGCCAAGTGTGGGCTCAAGAGGATACATCCCAGACACAGGGTTGGTGAAGGAGATGCCGCGTATGCGATCACTAAATACAATAGGACGTCTCAATTCGACCCCGGAGGAGTCTGTCAACAAGAGACGGTCCCGGACACGAGTGACTGGTTGGCAAGGCTCACCAACCAAGTCAAGCCCTGGGGTTCGTGCCCAACCTCCCCGAACCGGATCACCTGCTCTTCGAGGAGACTTTGGCTCGAAGTATGCGATCAGACCTCAGACAGCAGAGAGACAGCCGGGCGACACGACGAGAGATCGAGAGTCTGATGCTCAAGCGATGGGGAGTAAGACAATGGTGGATCTGTTTTTGAGTAGCCGGCGGAACCAGGGAGATGGTAGAAATAGTGGATTTGGGAGCTCACCAGCGGCGTTTCTTTGACGGACACATGTGCGAGTTGTTGAAGTAACCCGGTATGAGAAGAGTAATGTTTAGTGAAGGAGTGGACAGTTATGCTGCAGCAGGTCATTAATACTCTTGTATATATCTTAGCTGAGGAGTCATTGACTGCAGGTCTTTTTCGTATCAAGACATGTCTTTCTGCAAGCTCATTGGCACAATATTGCGAAGAGATCCCACCACCGGATAGCATTAATTGAGGCTGGACGCTTGGGTCACGCCGTCAATTGAGGTATCATGAATGTAACTGACGTGAGTCTTAGATGAGAATAAAGAGAACGTGCATTATTACTACTAGTGTCTACTTATCCTGGTCGAGCGGACATACGTGAACCTCCCAATACTTGGCATACTCCTTAGGGAAACTCTTCTCCCTCTCTTTACTAACCCACTCGCCGTACTTCTCATGCGTAACCGCCTCATCCAACACCCCATTCTCCTTGCTCGTCTTTGTAAACTCCAAAAAGTCCATCGTGACTTTGACATACTCCCCCAAAGCCTTCTTCACATCCGCCGTAGCACCAGTCGCAAAGTTGAGCAGCAATGGTTGTAGGAGGGGTGCATCGGTCACACTGGGATGCGCCGTTCCGATGCTGGTGAGAAACCATGCTGAACCGACTTTGTCGCGCACGCCGCGCACGAGATTGAGAACTGTGTCGAAGTGAGGGCGGCCGAAGAAGATACTGTGGGTTTTGGACCACGAGTTGGAGTGCACGACGAGGAGAGGCACGGGGATGTTGGTGTTGAGCTGACCGCTGGATTTGCCGGGATCGAGAGCGATGCCGCCGATGGCGGGGTTCGCAGCGGTGGTGTTGGCTGTCTTGAGGGCTTGGAGAGCACCTGTTGCGCCGTAGGAGTGACCGTTGATGGTGAGGTGCTTAAAGTCCAAGCGATCCTTCCATCCATCCAATGTACTGCCTTCGCCCCGAGAGCTGGAGGCGAAGATATCCTTGCCCTTGCCGTCATTGACATCCTTCAAAACCCGAATAGCCTGCATGATCTCCTCCGTGCGAAACGCAAGCTGCTCTTTCTTGAGCAATGTATCGTTCATAGGCGGCTCGGAAATGAGATCACTCTCCTTCAAGAGAAACACAGGTCTGTCCTTCTTGTTCTTGATCTGGACCATACTGCCGGGACAACTTCCATCTCGATGTTCAAGCGCAGCGATGACGTGGCCCCGACTGGCGAGTTCACCGAGATAGTGCGTGTAATCCGTCCTCGAACTCACAGACCCGTGCGAAAACACCATGACTGGAAACTTCTCCCCGTCAGACCCTAAGAGCGGAACGTCGACTTTGGCGGGGATCTTGATGCTGCCCACGAGAACCCATAGTGCGAATGTGAAGATGGGTCGAATGATGAAGTTATTCACTCCCGCTGCGCGCGCATATCCCTCCGCTGTAAGACTCAGCGGCTTCGGCACCCAAGGATGCAGCGCACCCTTTGACCTCGCGCCCTTAACAGCAGGATAATACACCGTAAACAGCACACTCTCAACCTCAAACGCTGGCTTCTTCGTACTCTTCAGTAACGTCTCAGACAAGCGCTTCGGTTTCTCAAGCGGAATCTCCAGATCAACGGCCCCTACGTCATGCGGCCCCGAATAAGCCGGTAATCGCGACGAGAAGAACGGCTGCCATGTTACAAAGCAGTAAAGCACATAAACGCCGATAACAGAACACACGACGTATCGCAATGTTAATCTTGGACGGAGAATGTGTTTGAGGTATTGGGTGAAGGGCTGGAGAGATGTTGTGATGCGTGTGAAGATGCTGGATGGTCGGGGATCGAGCCAGCGCGGTTTAGGCGCTGGTGGGGGATCCATTGTTAGCGGGAGGTCCGGGTCGGAGGAGGAGGAGTCGGAGAAGGGGGAGTTGAGGCGGTTGAGTTCGAGGTCGATTGAGTTTTGAGACTGTGGCATTTCTTGGGGAGGAGTAGAGGAATGGGGAGGTTGGTGATGAGGGTTGTGAGGTGAAGTGATGCGTTGAGTGTTCTTGTTAGTGAGTGAGTGATGAGGGTGGCGATGACGCAAGCGGGTCTGGTAGCATTCGGCATTAATCGATTGGAGAGGATTATTCATCAACGATAGAGAAGAGACGATAGACTTTAAGAAATATCTTGACATTCAGGAAATGATTCGCCATCATGAATTATATGATCTTTAGTAATGGGAAATGACTCTGTAGTACACGTTTACTCACTCATAGCGAAGATCGATGACAGAGCACAGTATCGAATACAGTGCATACACTCACCACTCACCACTCACTGTCTCACGACCGAGTTGACCGGGCTGTAAATCCAATGGTGGGAAGAAACATGACATCTTGCTGAGATAAATATCTATAATAAGCACCGGCTTTAGCGATTCAAAGAACGAGCCATTCTGAAGCTGTTGTAAGATAGGTAGATAGACTTGCTTCACTGTCTGTCTGGCTGCTCGTTCTTGACCGACTCACATCACTTACATGCACACACAGCAACACTTGTGCAACGGGAGTTCAAATGAGAAATGGTTGATGGAGTCGGATAATATAATAAGATAGTGAATGACGAAGAGGCTATGAGATTTAATGCCGCAGTTAGGTTCGCAGGCTGCTTTCCCGGTTACATCTGACCAGTTTCGTATGAGCAGAGTTAAACAACACCATCTGAGACATGGAATCTCATATCATATTGCCGGTAACTTAAAGTGATGCTTTGTAAAGCACAAGTGCTATTAGAGTTAGAAACTGGCCTGAAAGTAAGAGCTGAGTTAGCAAGCATGACTGACCAGGTGTTGAACAAAAGCACTAATCTGGTTATTGAAGTTCGAAGAAACATGTTGCAAGAATGGTGCCCGAAAAGAGTTCTTGAAACAAGCTCGATATATCAGATCCATCGAGTTTACGGTTGAGCCAAACGTCGTAGGAAAGGTGTCCTAGCCCTTTCAGCCATGACAATCCGGAAACGCAGACTGTTGCCGGGAGAGTAGCAATTGCCATGAGCCGGACTACTAGAAACGGTACGTACATAATGTATGCAAGTCTTGTTGTATCTTGAACACCCTTCAAAATTTTATTGGCTGGATAGTCATGAAGCACGCGGGGAGTCGGGGACTATATCTGCAAAAACCCCAGACAGTCACAGACTCACACACATGTGGCGTCAGAAACCCGAATCATGCTGATGACAGAATGATACTGCAGTAGATGCATTTGACGCATTCGGGACTCAAATCTCTCATCTTACGACAGCAGGGAATCAAAAGTGAGGCCGCAGTTACCGGGAATAGCACTGCGTCTTGAAGGGTGGTTTGTAAATGCCTCGTTTAGATATCACATAAAGTTCACAAGACCCTGTCGACGATCAAAACTTCCAATTATACACCGCCACGCACAGACATGTGAGAAACTTAAGTTCACTACGTCCGTCAAAACACCCGCGTTATTTGCGTCAACGGGCGCGTACAGCACATTATCGTAGCATTGCGAGGGTGATGATGCACAATAGGTTGCAGCATGTCACCTGTCACTTTTCTGATCCCCTCGATTGATAAACTCAAAATAATCTCCGTCCTGTAGATGTTGGATAAATCTGGGGCACTTTCCCTTGATCGACATGGCTGTGAAAGACGGGATGATATGACCTGACATTCGTGAAACCCAATGCGGATAATATGGATAATATATTACCATCTCCACAAGACCCTCGGCTTACTCTACCAGTTCTCGGGATAAGGCATCAACGATCGACAAGAGACTCGCACACTCTATCGCGCGCCAAGAAATTACGTACTCCAGATCGGGTGCGACGTACGGAGTAGGTGAACTCTCTAAGCGATCATGTATGTACCCTATCTCTGGGATGCAACCTGAGCTGAACGACATGCGACAATAGTGACACGATTATACCTCGAGGAACGAAAAGAAAGGTGTGAGGCATATTTAAAAAAGAAGGGAAAGAGGTATCATGCTCATTACTACGCTAGGTATGTCATCCGTGGTATTCCGTCGTCATTCTAATTTCCAACCATTGGTATCAAAGCCCATCCCAAATTAATCCCGTCGATCAGATCTCAGCCCCTCCCGTCTGCCAACACCTCCATATTCCGTACCCGTTTCACTGAAACACAAACTGAGACATCTGGTCAGCGTTAATCTCAAATCTCCTGTATCGTTTGTTATACGTTGTTCTTCTTAAGCCGGACACTTGAGAGATGCTGCTTCTTCCGCTTTCGAATCCAGTGCTGTTGTAGTAGTTTGAGGATATTTGCTGCAATTCTTATGATTGTCAAGCAAAGTCTGTATTTCTTGAATTTCGCATTGTAGAGAGCTGATCTTTGATTTGAGGGCCGCGTTTTCAGTCTTGTAGGCTTGGCTGCGGGCCGTTGATGTCGCGTGATCTGCTTGAGGGGCCATATTTATATACGAGGTAGGTAATATTGATGATTGTCAGAAGATAGATGTTGAAAGAGAAAACATCTCCCCATCTGAAACGAAACGACATGGGCGATTAGATATATACATGTGTCACTACCGAATTGTCTACTCCTCAACGATCCCCATCCCGGGTTAGCAGAAAAAGAACGCAGTCTAGAAGCCATTTCGACCGAGTGGCTGGCTCACCGAAAGACTCGCATAAGCATGGTGTCATAAGCACTTCATCGACCCCGTTTTCTAGTGTCAAAGTCAGACTAGGCGTGTCAGTTGGACCCTGCCATTGGCGTGCGCCCAACATTCCAAGGGTTCTTCATTTTAGGTTGAGGGCTATTTCATCTGCCGAGTCAGGCATTTAGGATTCAGCATTGTGGTGCATGGTACTTTTTGAGCCTATAGATCGATGATCCTGAGATCTGGCGTTTACTCACATCCACCCTACCCTTCTAAAGATAAATGTCGCGCCGCTGGCCAATGCCGTGGCACCGGTAAATACAATCAGCGTGCCATAGCCCGTTCCGTATCCACCTGCTGCTTGGCCCTGCCACGGCATTCCCTTTAATAACGCTCCACTTAGCGGGCCGGACGCTATGTTTCCTATCCCTCGTCCTGCTGAGAGGACGCCTAGTACCATGGCGGGATCAAATGATGTTCTGCTGGTGCGGGTGTTGGAGGGTGTTGATGATACCATTTGCATGATGCCTGTCCAGGCTGATGTGTATGACCCTGCAAAGATGCCGTAGAAGATGCAGAACACGTACAAGGTGGGCAGACTTGTTGAGAAGCCCCAGAGGAGAAATGTGCTCAGCGTTGTACCGGCTGCTGAAATCATGAAGCAGTCTGTGACGTGTAGTCGATCTGTGAGAGCACCCATGACGACGCAGCCAAAGACCGAAGCGACGTTGACGAGCAGAACCGTAAGAGCAGATGCAAAGGATCCAGCGCCAAGAGCAGTCCGGGCATACGACGGAAGATAAATCCCCGGCAAGAAGAAGCCCAGCGCTTGAGCAATGTTGGCCAGTTGATGAAGCAAAAAGTTTCGTCTCAACGCAAACCCCAATTTCAACGGATTAATATGCCTCGTCGCAGAGTACGGCAACCGCGGCTTGATGAAATACGCCAACGGCAACGTCAACAAGAACAAAGAAACCGCCCAAATTCTCAACGTAGTCCTAAACCCATATTCATGCAGAAACTTTTCAAAAAGCAGCGGTAGGGCAAAGCCTGCAAGACCAGTCCCAGACCACATTATTCCAAACGCAAAACCCTTACGCTTGGCGAACCATTCGTCCATGTAAAGAATACAAGGACAGTAGGAAATGGAACCACCGATGGCGTAGAGGACACCTTGTGTGAGGATTAGATGGGTTGTGTTTTGGGAGAATGAGCTTAGGGCGAGGGCGATGCACATTATGAAGAGGCCGATCATCGGGGACCAGCGGCTTTGTTTTGGGTAGAGACGTTGAAGACTCATTGTGAAAGGGAGGCCGAGATACATGATACCCTGTGGATGTGAGCAGAGTGCCATAGAGGGGGTGTGTTAGGGCGTACCATTGCGCAAGTACCGATGACGGCGATGGCTGATGAGCCTTCGAAGGGGGCATTGGTACTGTAGTAATCTTGGAAGACACCAAACGCAAAAGGGAAGCCTGTAAAGTCAGCGGATGAATAACAGCAAGTTTAGATGAGACGCACCCCATGTAAGAGCCTCAACCATAAAAGAAGCCGCCAAGAACAACCAAGCATCCTTGCCGCCATCTACCGGCGGAAGAGAAGAAACTTGATTCTCGTGAGTGCTCGTAAGGTCAAGACCTGAGAAATCCAAGCCCTCCTCACGACCGGGGTCTTGACGTAGCTCAATTGAAGTTTGGCTCATGACTATGAGGATTATAGTATGTAGGGATCTCTTAGCTTTTGATATTCGGGGATTAAATTTTCTTATAGAGGTGAGGATTAGGTTGGCCGATGATCGGCGCGCCCTTGATCTGACATTGACATTTCGGGTGGCTTGCGGGGTGGAGCTGGGGCGTGGACTACAACTTGGGGAGTTTGTGATACTGTATGAGATTTATTTTTATGATGTCGTTGAGGAGATGGTGTGATATGTTTGTATTTAATTCTTTATTTCTCTGATTGATCTGTAAAAAGCGCTTCTTGTAAGAGAGCCGGGACATGTGTTCGGAGAGACCTTTGATGGTGCAGTAGGAATTAACTATTGATAAAAATATGTAGCTTGAGTTCGAGATACTTAGATATTATAAAGTCCAGTTAGCCATACTAATAATACCAGTGTTGTTTCTAACAGGAATGCTGAGTTGCGTTATCAGGGATCAAGGTGAATGGGCTGGCGTTGGTGATGAATCACTGATGATAGGGCTGGGAGTTGCGACTTTTATTGGGGTCACGAATGATATTTTCAGTAAGGTTAGACTATTTTAGATCAAGTTAGGATAATTTATAATAAACTTAGTACATTCAATTACTTTATTTTACAGTCTCAAGTCTTTCATGACCGGAAGTCGGTCATCCCCATCTCCACTCCAAACACCTCCATCAAAACCGAGATCCGAAAACCGGAGTCTCAATTTTATTCGCTCCTCACCTTCTCCAAAGCCGACAACCCGTCCATTCCCGCCATATCCCAGAACCATGCGGTCCAGTCTATCCTGTGAGCATTGCCGGTAAGACCTCCATGAACCCTACGATTAATGCCCATGGCTAATTGAGCTATGTGAAGAAAAGCAAAGGTAAAGTGCGTTCACACCGGCAGTGCACCCTGTCAACGCTGCCAACGCCTCGGAACATCGGGCTGCGAAATCACAAGACCGATTGTCAGATCTGCCAAGAAAGCTGTGAGGAGAGCGCAGCATGAAGTGAGTTTGGCGCCGAGGGATGATGTCTCTGTGATTTCGAGCACGGCGGGGTTTCAGCCTATACCAAGTCCTGTCTCGTCACGACAGACAACTTCATACCATACGCCTGATACTGTAGATGATCATCTCGCCCGCTTACCGATTGGGGTTATCCTCAAGGCTCTTAATATCTTCACTGCCAAGTTTCCTGAGCTGAGGATACTGCAGGCATCTGCTTTTATCAAGGAGTATCAAACTGCTCGGTCCAAGGAGAGCAAGGCTTTGTTAGCGACGATACTTGCTATTACGAGGAAGCAATGCTCTATTGTCACGGGAGATTGGTTAAGGAGCTTGAAGAGTAGCGAGTGCTATGCTTCGTATGCTTGGAGTACGCTGGCTGATGCTATTCTTCAACCGCCAAAGGTTCAAGTTGTTCAGGCGTTGCTCATCTTGACGCTTTATGAATGGGGAGTGAGAGAGTACCATAAAGCTTGGATGCACTGTGGTAAGTTCTCTCTACACTCAAAGGAACTATGCTGATGTTACAAGGAATTGCAATTCGCATCATGCAGTCACTTCACAGTTCTCGAGTCAGCCCTCACCCCCTCGACATGTCTCAAAACAACGACACAGACGTCATGGCCATAGCTGTAGAAGCTCGAACATACTGGGCGTGCTTCATAATGGACTGCACCATCAACTCAGGAACCTACAACCCGCGCATGCTCCCAATGTCGGAAATGCACAAGCTCAAAGTCCCTCGTCCACTGAACTACACGGACTTTGCGTTCGGGTTTGACGCAGCTTCGCTCGATCACATCTGCACTGGTGATTTATCTGGCCTTGCTCAAAGTTTTGAGACGATTGCGACTGGGTTCGACATTTACGCTCAGGCAATGTCGTTTGTCTTTAATAATGGGCGCTGTGCACCGGGGATGTGTGCGCCTGAGAATTGTCCGTGGGCTCCTGGGTCAGCATGGTCTCAGTGTCGAAATAAGTTGGAGGAATGGAGGAAGAGTCAGCATGAGAGATTGTGTTATCCGCAGCATAGTGTTGTGGTGCATATGACGTTGGGACATGGGGAGTCGTTCATTTACTTGAACATGCTGTACTACCTGAGGTGAGAGCCAAGATCAATTGGCTGTTGGCGGGAGAGTATACTAACATTCATTTAGTACGATCATGCTTCACAGAGAGTACTTCCCCTTCTTACCAACGGCCGACTTGACACCTCGCGGTCCTGTTGACCCTCCCCTTCTCGAGGCCGAAGCACCACCGGGCTGGTGGGACGAAAGTGCAAGAGAGCTCTTCAACGCAGCTGAACAGATAGCCTCTTTGCTCCAAGAGGCATCCGAGTGCGGAATTCCACTAATGACCCCCTTTTCTGGCTTCTGTGCCTTCACCGCCTGCTTTCTCAACCTCTACGTATTTCGATTTCCCAGGATGAATCTCAATCGAAGCTCAAAAGCGGAACAGCTTATGAACTGGGGACTAGAGTATCTAGAAGAATTCCAGAACGCCTGGGAACTAGCAGGAGGCTGGGTATGTCTACCCTCTCGCCCATTCATGTCCAAAGCTAACACACCAAGATCAAAACGATTCAAAACTCATCACTCTTATACAAAAGAGCAACCGAAGACGCAGGACGCTACCGTGGAAGATCAAGAGCCGATTTCGAAGCTCTGCACCAATCGATTCATGAATATAGAATCGTGGATAGGTCGGATCAGCATTTGCAGCAGATCAGCCATGCAGATCGAAACTCGGCGAGGCGTGAGGAGGAAGCTGTGGCGAGTCAAGTTCAGGTGGCTGGTAATATGGGAGCGGCGGTTAATGCTGCGGTGCCGGATCCGTTTCCGAATTGGTGGTCTATGTTGCAGGAGGTTGAGTTTACGGATGTTGGCAATTTGTGGAATGGGATGCGTGAGTTATAACCCGGGGAAGGGTGATAAGGCGGTTGAGAGTATGGAGGAACTAGTTTGGTATGGAGGTCGTGCAGTGAGGGTATACGACTTTCCTTTCTGAAGAGATGTCAGGGATAGGGGCTGTAAGATTTCCGCATGAAGTTACGTGACCCTTGGGGTCACCTATAGGCGAGACCGGCTTGCACCGAAATACGCGGATCTATCACCAAACATAGTTTTATGTTATCGTTTCCTCGCACTTGAAGGCGTTGATAGAGCCAGCTACTGCCAAGATACCAGCACTTGTTGCATAGTACGACAGGACTAAACAAGGCTAGGAACTCTCGTATATATTCATAGAACATGGCTTATTGATATTCAACCATGCCTTTGCTTCTTTGACGAATACTCGCCAAAAACTAATTTTAGATTCGGAAGCTCTACCTTATCTTAAGAAGGCTGTTGTATGACCAGTTAAGCGAATCGGTAGTTTTGCGGTAGCTCAAGGGTAACAGGGCTTCACAACATACCCGAAAAGCAAGCGGAGCCGAAACTCTGCAGTCGGTGGTGGGTTACATTTCAGTCACAGATTGGGAAGTTCTGAATCGAAGGGGCGATATCGTACGAGGTCACCGAGTCATGGCAGTATAAGAAGCAAGTTATAACATCACGGACCAGCAGAACCTGTGACATTGCAAGTTGGAAACAAGACTACATCCGAAAATGGCACTGAGAAACTGACCAAAAAAAGGTGCATAACGGCCAAGACACGTTATATCGACAAATACGCAACGATCACCCCGAACAGAAATATACCGAAGTTTTATTACCCGTTTCAATAGCTCAACGGAGATTTAACTCGTCCTGAGATTTAGTTCATGCGGACAATAAAACGCTACATGCAGATCCTGCTAACCTCCGGGCTATTACCAAGGTTCAGAGGTATATCTCACCTATATCTGTATCACAATGAACCCATGCTACCTCAAACTTAGCTTCACCATCGCTTAAAACATCATTGTAACGGCCTCCTTCCTATTGTGTTTTGCCGTTGGACATGGGATCCTTCAACGGCCACCAGTTTAGTTGCACTGGACTCGGAGACTAGCTTTAGCTTGAACCACTGTATTCTTCACTGTGCTACAAGTAGATTGATATGAGTTATAGCATTGACAAAAGGATTGTACCTCGGTTATCCAAACCGTAGATTGATCTTCAAGACTCCTCAGACGATACGACCCTCGGTAATTCGGAACTTTCCAACTCTCCTTTTTTTCTACAGCGATAAGTCAGGGATTTGTGATATCTGACGAAAGTTTCCGCTGAAGATACGCTAAAACCTTGATCCTTGTAAATTGGCTCCATCCACCGGATGTCGATCATCCGGGATTCCGCGGGTGGTTTACGAGTGCTCATCAAATCCACCGAATTACGACGCATTGTGTTCCGCACACGTCAGTCATTGTTCGAGAAGGTCTTTTTTGCATTAGCATTAATTGTTTGCTATAGTATAGGTATAGAAAAGTACAAGTCCTTGCGGGCCAAAGTTACTCCCATCTCTAATTCCAGCGCTAGATCCCTTTTCCCTGTTCCCAAACATACGTAGCCTATCGTCGCATTGATGCCCGAGCCAAGCCAAGCCAAGCCATACCCTTATGGACTCCTTGACACACTCGTCTTGTACCCCCAGTCATTCCCCTCAGGCCCCCTCCTCCCACGATCACCCTCCGTAGTATTGACCTCAGACTGCACGCTGATCTCCTGCGCAACCACGATACCGCCGCCGGCCCCAGCAGGTTTCCCAGCTTCGGGGAGGATGTGCTCGTCGCTGGCCCAGGCCGTGGTCTGGGGAACCGTCGCTAGCGGGTGCGAGCTACCAGGTCCGCGGCGTCGACTAGTGTTGAACCGGCTCCCGCCCATTTCGCTGCTGCGGAGCTGGTGGCTCTGCGATGCGGATTTTGTGCCGCGGCTGAAGAGGACGCTGAGACCGATCAAGCTGGCGCCTTTGCGGATAAGGGGTTGGATTATGGGCAGGTTTGTGACGATTATTGCGACAAAGGTTTCCCGGCATGCCCATTGACTTCCTGCGACTGCGCCATCTGGACCGGCCTGGTATTTGTTAGTGAATGATATTTTGGAGATGATGGCCAACTTACCGTGAGAATTGTCACGGCGCGAATTGTGCCCGCCATCATGATGAAGAGAGCACCGCTGAAGAGCAGCATGAGCGTGAGTCTGCGTCGCAAACTAATGTTGACGCCCCATAGAAGCTACAAAGGTCAGATCCGATCGTCTTAGAACAGAGGGTGACATACAGGTAGCGGAATGGAAAGAAGATAAATATCCGTCAAGATGTTGGGAATAACAACTACCAGCACATAAGCCGGCGACTTTGTCGGTTGACAGAGCAGTCCAGGGTCTGGCGAAACTTGCCAAAAGTGATGAAAAGGTTGACAAGACAGTAAAATCGTAAGCGCAACAACAGCGTATGAAACACCAAGAATGATGTATGCGATGGTCACTCGAGTCTTGAGATGCGTCAATCCAGAACTGCAAAGGTCAGTCAACATCCTCAACACCAACAGCAAAGAAAACATACGTGAGTCGTCCATAAAACGCAGTGACGCAAAACTTGAGACACCACAGAATACAAGCATAAAAGGACCAGCCTATGACCTGAATCTTGGATCCCCAAACCCGATTATAATGTTCTTGCCCATTCATATCGATGTCGGCGCGTTCTTGATCCGTCATGTAACTATTCGTCAATCCCTGGAATTTGGCACCGACGAGATACGCCGCAACTGTCTCTGCAGTGAAGATAAGCTACAAAGACACAAGGTCAGGTCAGCAAAGAGTCCCGTGCATCTGCAGGTGATTGCGTCACTTACACCTGTGATGGGCATCAGATAATCATCCAACTGCCATCCCCCAAATCCAATCTGTCGGATTCGCACGCCCATTCTCACTCCAATGGTGACGAGCCCCAAAGCGAGGAGGATGAACTGTTCCTCGATACCCATGGTCACGGTTACCGAATCTCTGGGACCAAGATCTGTAGGTACAAAAAAAAAGCAAAAAGGTTAGATATGACAAGAACAAAACAGAACAAAACACAACACAGACGCAGGTGACAGGCCAAGTCTATTAAAGTGAAATCACGCCTCGCCACTACCGACGGGAGCAGTGCCGAAAAAGCCTGCATCTGACAAGTCTGCTATGACAATAAAGTTACATTCCCTTCTACCGCTATCCTTCTAAAACCTCTGCTAAGACTGCTAGGACCATTAAGTCAGGCATAGCTTGACGAACCGTGCGGCTCCGCAGCCCCTGCAGATCGCACATATAACATGGCGTGCCACGTTCGCTACACGGAGTATTCGTCATATCCGGCATTGATCTGCCGGTGCTAATCATGCATTGGCAAGGAGCTGGCAGAAGTGGTCCATTAGCTGACAGCCGGAGACATTATGTGAACGGGGATCGACCGCGGCACGAGTAATTAATTGTTCAGGTGGTTAATCTTTTTGACCTGACTTGTGCGTCTGTAGATCATGGAAGTGTCTGCTATTCCCGTGACTAGTCTTATGTGAGACCCTGTTCGAAAGTGGAACTATTTTGCAAAGATGATAAGGCATTGTCAGATTTGTTTATTGACAAATATTTCTGATGACAGACTGTAATTCTGGCGACAGACTGTGGCCTGTAGGGCGTAAATTGCATATTCGATATACTTCTCACCCATAAGCGGCGAGGTGAGCAAAGCAAGCCTGTCAGAAAGGTGAAGCCACGCCCCAAAACTAAACCCCAATTTACAGGGTCTAGAATCTTGGTGTGTAACAACGTGTTGGTTCGAGTACAGTATTATCTTGTTTGATACCGGTTTCGTTTCATTGTGTCATCGGGGACCTTGTACAGTATGAGACACAGTCGCACTAGGAGCCCTAGCCTAGTCTATGGAGCTAGGTTGGACTAAACCGACGGGTGAGGAGAGGCGCTGTAGATCATATATATTCTCAGAAGACCCCTTTCCCCTCATTCCCTTTTATTGCTTCTTATTCCAAAATCACCTCATCTTATGAATTGACGTTGTTACCACTGAGTCAGAGACTATAACTTGAACTTCTACTATACCTACCATCCAATTGGTCAATATGGCTTCATCATTCGACTTTATCGTCGTCGGAGGTACGTCCGAGCAAAACTGACTCAATCATCCCCCCCTCCTTCACCTCTAGCCCAATGCCTGAGCACACATGGATCAACACCACTAGAACAACAAACCGTCCCATTCTAACGGAAACTTTCGTCCCACAGGCGGCCCAGCCGGCAGCGCCCTAGCAGCCAACCTCTCCCGCACCCCCAAGAAACCCTCCGTTCTTCTGCTCGAAGCCGGCGGCACAAACCAAGACCGCAATCTGCGCGTCGACGGGCAGCGCTGGACCACTTTTCTCAATCAGGACATGAACTGGGGCTACAAGACGGCGCCCCAAGAGTTTGCTAATAATCGTGAGCTGGATTATTCTCGCGGTAAGGGACTTGGTGGTTCGAGTGCTATCAACTTTGGTGTTTATAGTATTGGCGCGAGAGATGATTATGAAGAGTGGGCGCGCATCGTAGACGATGATGCGTATCGCTGGGATAAGATCCATGATCGGTATAAGAGTCTAGAGACTTTCCATGGGGATTTGCCTGAGGGCGTTGACAAGAAGTATGCTGCGCCTAAGGCGGAGGACCATGGGTCTGAGGGGAAGCTTCATGTTGGGTATGCTGGCGAGTGGGAGAAGGATCTCCCTCCTGTGCTGGATCTTTTTGAGAAGGCTGGTTTTCCACTGAATCCTGATCATAATTCTGGAAATCCGTTGGGAATGTCGGTTTTGATCAACTCGAGTGCCAAGGGACGGAGATCAACTGCAAATGATCTCTTGGAGCCTAAGCCTGAGAATCTTACTGTTTTGACGGACTCGACTGTTCAGAAGGTTCTTCTGGAAGGGAACAAAGCTATTGGTGTTGAAGTCAATGGCAAGAAATGTGAGTTCTCCTTATCTCTCATCCTCAAGCTATGGATGAAGATATCTTGGAATTATGAGTACACAAACTAACATTCGCAGACCTCGCCTCCAAAGAAGTCATCCTCTCAGCTGGAGCCCTCAACACCCCCAAGATCCTAATGCACTCCGGCATCGGACCTAAATCCCAACTCGAACAATTCAACATCCCCGTTGTCAAGGACGTCCCCCGCGTAGGCCAAGGTCTGCGCGACCACATGTTCACTCCCCTGGTCTACACCCGCAAACCAGGCGACACAGCCCGCGACACATTCTACGGCGACAAGAAAGCCATGGATGACGCCCTCGAGCAATGGCGTCGCGACGGTACCGGCCCCTGGACAAAGTTTGCCTGCGAGTTAGGCATCGGCTGGTTCAAGCTCGACAAGCTCGTCAAGTCAGATGAGTTCAAGGCTCTGCCAAAGGAGGAGCAGGAGTTTCTCATGAAGGAGACTGTGCCGCATTATGAGATTCTTACGCACTTTCCTATTCACTGGTTCATCCCTGAATTTCCTGACTCTGCGCTGAATTACTCTTGTATTCTGGTGTTTTACTACAATGCGCAGAGTCAAGGAGAAGTTACGCTTCAGTCATCCGACCCGAACGCTCCTCTCAAGTTTGACCCCAAGTTCTTGGCTTCGCCGTTTGATCGACGTGTAGCAATTGAGTCACTCCGCGATGCGTTTAGGCTCGTGAAGCATGATGGCTACGCTAAAGATAACGTTGCTATGCTTGCAGGACCGCAGGGTGATTCGGATGATGAGCTTTTGGAGCATTGGAAGAATACTATTTCTTCGAGCTGGCATATGACTGGTACTACCAAGATGGGTAGGAAGGGAGATCCTGATGCTGTTGTTGATAGCGACTTTAAGGTCATTGGCTTTGAGGGTCTTCGTGTTGCGGATATGGGTGTCGTTCCTGTTCTGGCGAGCTGTCATATTCAGTCTGTTGCCTACGTGACTGGTATTACAGCTGCTGAGAAGCTCATTGCTGAGTATAATCTCGCATAGATATAGAAAGAGGATCGCCATAGCGTAGCAAGTTCTTGGATTTTGGTTATCACTGATTGATCAAATACACTGATGTGAAACCATACGATATTCTTTACTTGCATCTCGAACCTTCACACTCGTCCTTCCATGTCGCACGTCCTAACAAACAAAGGCTTCACCTCGCAGCCCCTCTTATGAAGAAGTCTATCCATCTCCTCATCCTCCCAACCCCGAAACTCGTGATCCTGGAACACCCGAGCATCAATCTCACGACCTCGGAAGTCCCCCTTGGCATGGTCTTTCCACTTGAAGTTGTTCGCCTGAAAACATACCCTCTTTTTTTCTATCGCCCAGTAATACCATTCCTCGACCCAGTTCCATCCGCCGTCAGCAAATTCGTGGTCTACATACTCAAACAGATTCAACTCGATCTTCAGCAAGAGCTCCGGCCAAGTCGCCTTGAGCTTCTCGAGATGTTTCTCCCAATGGCTGCCGTAAGCAGTCCAGTTCCCGAACCAGAAGACGAACTTGATAGTCTTAAGGGCGGGGAGACTTGGTTTTAAAGCAAGAATATCGTTGATGAGCTTTTGGGGGAGTGCCTTTGCACCTCGACTGTCAAGCTCGACCCAAAAGAGTTCATCCTCAACGGGATCTTCATCATAATCTTCTTCCAGATCTGAATCAGGATAGTAGGAGATAGTCGTCTGGGACATTTCAATGATGAGGGTATTGGTGCATTGCCTCATCATCTTGGAGCAGGCAATCCTGGGAACTATACTCCATTCACCAGTTGCATAAGTGCTAGGTTCTTGAAGTGGAATAACAATAGCGTGGTTTTGGTAAAGGCGAGGCTGAAGATCATCCGAAATGATTTTATGGACGTAGAGTAAGGGGAGGATATCAGGGGAATAAGCGGTTTGAGTTGTAAAGGCGTTGCTGAACTTGACATCTTCGAGGGCGTAGTCATAGACCATGTCCCGGACCTCTCGCGGTAAATCCAAAAACGAAGTTTGTGAGTTCATGGCTGCGAGGGTGCTCATATTGCCTGGTTTTTATGATGAGAAACGGTGTTTGGGTGAAGAAGCCTTCTTATATCGTGAGAGGTATCCACCATCAAGGCTGGCATCCACCGCTAACGGGTTGGCTGCCTAGGAATGGAGAATTTGAGATTAATTAGCCCACTTTGCACCGAATGAAGTCAACCCGATAAGGAGATAACTTGATGAAAGTGGTATGGGCTAAATGAGGAATTGTCCGAAATCCACAGTTCAGAGTATGAGGTTATTCAGAAGAATCTTGGACCAAAGCTTCACCCAATAGAATGAGAGTTTCTCCAGCTATAGCGATGGAAAGGGATGTACTGACCAAGTTTTGGATTACTTTTGAAGATACTGAAGATATCTCTAAGCTTGGCTGTATCTAACAACCCTATGGCCTTGACCTCAATGCTAGGTTCTGTCTGCTGGAATAAGCTCTCAGCCACAAGTCTCAACTGGAAATAACACTTCTAGATAACAACTTAGACACTTGACCTCAATGCACTGGTGGTTCCGTATTCTTCCAAGGCTTACTTTCAACAGCCTCCTTGGAAGCGAACAATGGCTTTCGACCAGCAGTAGGCCTTTTGACTTATCAAGGAAGAGAAGTATGACTATAAGTAGAGCGTCCGATTACATTTTTAGTTATAGGCGATTCTAAAATACTACCCACCAATTACCTCCCGGATACACTACCAACCTCAATTCCGCACTGCAGTTCTTCTCAGGACCCCATCCTCTCAAAAACTCTCACTTTTCACTCTCAGGCCACTTCCAAAAGATATTAGACCCCTCAACATCAGCCAACGGATTCCCTTCGCCATCCTTCGCTGTTCCAAACTGTTCATCAAACCCGCACTTCCTGTAGAAATCATCTTTGCCCAAGGCGCTCACTACCGAAGCACAAACTCCTTCAGCTTCAGCCTGGTCAAGACCCCATTGCACAAGCTGCCGGCCGACATTCTTCCCTTGAAAATCTGGATGGACGGCTAGTGCTTCGAGATACCAAGACTCAGCACGTTTGCCGCTCCATATCGAGTCAAAGTGAGGATATGCTCTCTCGATAATGTCTTCTTCTTTAGGGTCGACTGCACGACTTGGTTTGGCCCAGGCGTGGATCATCATGGCGACTGAGGATAGAGGTTTCAACAAGTTGCCTGAAACCGTGTTAATGACAGCCATAAACTAAAGAGGGAGAGGAACTCACGAGGATCATAGAATGGTAGATCAAAACGTTTACCCCCTTCTCCAAGCCTCGCCCACTGCGCAATTCCAGCAATGACCTCTTTACCGTTCTCATCCTTAGCAACAGCGACAAGCCATTTCCAACGATAATCCCAGAAATTGACCCGTGCACGCCGCAGCCAGTACAGATCTACATCATCAGGGTACTCGTTCCGATGCGGGTGGATCAGATCGCCAAAAAGGTTATCACCCCAGAAGGCCTTTGACATGACATTTGCGATCTCCGGAAGTTCCGAGTAATACGCATCGCGTAGCACAATCTCGGACATTGCGAGTCAGTTGAGAAATGATGGTGTACGGAGTAAGCAAGAGACAGGAGTCTAGTACATATTTCTAGGACAGTCTTCTGAAACGGTCTAGAACTGCTGTTGGTTGGGACTTTTCTGACATGATCCGATTAGCCCGCTTCAATCCTTGTCTCCAGATCCTGCGAGAGGTTTTTTTCATATCCTGGCTGCTGGAAGGGTTCCCCGAACCTGGCGTGACATGACATGGATGAAGCCCTTGTACTTGCATGTGAAGCTCCACTCCCACTGCGTGTCTCAGGGCATCACTGACTCAAAACCCCGAGAACTTTTGTCTGAATGAAAATAGCACGTTGGCAATGTGCTGGTTTGGTCTATCGCTTAGTAAATACATCCTGATGGTCCTCATACGTGACATTCCACGCAACCTCCTTATTAATAATCAACTCTTGACTCCCAGCTCTTGAACTTGATCCCTCCTCCGACACATCGCGACTATTACTCCTACTCGATCTATGTGCCGCCGTAGTTTGGTTCGACACCTGATCAGGTCTCCAGTTCGCACTATGAGCTGTAGCCGTCGCCGAAGCCGCATTTGTAGAGCGATTGTTCCGTAGTGATTGTAGTGCATAAGCTTTGCTTGAACCCGACATCGTAAAGTCAAATGCCACCGGGAAACCCATGCCTATGGAGAAGGACTTGAGAAAGTTCTTTAAGTTGGGCATTGTCGCGGAGATGAGGGACCAGGCGATCATGACTTGTTGGCAGATGAGGGTGTTTGTAACGGCGAATTGAGGCTCGAGAGAGGATGGGTATGTTTGAGAGTATGCGAGATGGACGGAGGAAATGGCGATGAGGGGGATTCGGAATGAGAATGCTGTGACGACTTGGCATTTTCGGGCGAAGGAGATGTTGACGGACCACGAGAGGTGAAGAACGAGGAGCCAGGTTAGGATTTCGGTCAAGATGTCGATCGCTGTGATGACGCCCCAGCGTGCGCTCTACCAGGAGTTATTAGACATTTGCAAGTGTTTGTAATGAATGGAAGTATTTCCATACCTGATCTGGGCATTGCTTGACGTTATTCACAGTCAACAATGTCCCGGCGCGACAGTTCACAAGCCATGCCAAACTTGAGCCGATGCCCCATAGCCCGGTGAACATCATGAGCGCCACGCAGACCATCTTGTTCTTACCGGGCTTGGAGCTGATGATGCGATGTATAAGGGCCAGAACAGAACACTTTGCGAGACTGAGAGCTAGAAGGGAGAGGATGACTGATGCGATCGTGCACTACCAGTCACTTCGTTAGCATAAGACAACAGCGACAGAAATTGACACTCACTTTCGAAGAAATCGCCCATTGTTCCGCCGTCGTAATCGAGTTGAACTTGCCCAGCCCATTACTCAACCCGATAAAAACAGCAATCGCCTGCGCCAAATGCAAAACCTACAACGTCAGCATCCTGCAAAACAGCCCCAGTTACAGGCATTTCTCACCGTCGCAGCAGTAAACAAAACGTCGTCGAACCCAAACATCTTGTACTTGATATAAGCCCTTGCGAGCGCAATAAGCGAGGTGTAGATCAGCGACAAGATCGTCACGATCCATAACTTTCCCGCATGATCGTTGAATGTAACTGGAGAAAACCGATATAGACCATCGTCTAGCGAATCGTTGGGATCCATGTTTCAAAAGATCTGCGACGATAGAGAAAGAAGAAAAGAACAGAATTCATTACATTATTTAGAAATGCAGAATTATTAAGGCTGCATTGCATGACCTGAATCCTTTTCGGCCTCCCGGACTCTTGGTATTCATGTTGGGATGCATGTCTCGAACCAACGGCACAGCAAGTCACCTCGCTAACAACCCTCGTAAAGAATTTCCGCTGAAGATATTTCTTACGTATTCATTGGTGACGACTTCACATGGGGGGGCCCTGGTTGGTAGATTGGATCATGCAAGCCACAGCATGGGTGAACCAACAGAGGAAGCAATTCGTGAGATGTGATGATTGGTTTAACCGAGGAGACGGAATATTACTCACGCAATGTGATGTCTGTGACTGCCATGAGGAGATCGGCAGTTGACGTCTGTTGGTTTGAGTTACGATGTGGCTGATCCTTAACTGAACTACACTCTTCTCGAAGCTAGAGTGTTTACCAGTGATGTGTTCTTTTGGTGAAGAAAAATACTTCATTTTGGCTGAAATCAATGCCTGTAACCGCCAAGACTTGTTGGTCGCATGAGACTCCACACATGTTCCTGACCCCAAAAGACTCCATTTGTCGAACGACTCCATTGTATCCGACCTTCGCCTAAACACAAACCAAAAAGCAAAACTCGACTGACCCCAAGAACTAGGACCTTCGTAACTGCAATGGCTATGACAATAACATGATTTTGACAAAGATGTCGTTTGGTTTAAGTCAACTTAACACAGCGGAAGATCTTCCGGACTTCGGCACGGGGCGGGGGAGGATCACCAATTAGTCAGGACCTAGCCAGGGTCTCAAGTTCAAAACAGGGGTCATAGAATTTGGCAAGGGTTGGGTGTACCTAGGAGAGGAACTGTTGGCGGGTGTACGTCCTAAAGAGTGTTGCCATGCCGCACTCCTGCATTTCTATTACCGAAGCATCTGCATGTTCGTCTTTTTCCTTTTTTGTTCCTCGATTTATTTTTACTTCCTGCATTGACTCTCTCCTCTCTTCTACACTATCTGCTTGAAAGAGAAGTGATAATCGTCAAAATGTCTGCTGAAGGCGATAAACGATCAGTGGATGTTCAAGATGCCGCGTATGGCATCAATGAGTCCAGCGAGCATGTCGACGAGAAGAAGGGTAACGCGGCGGATCGCGCTGACATGTACCGCATGGGCAAGACTCAAGAAATGACGGTTCGTCGCAAGTCTTCCTTCCATTGCTGTATCGTACTAACAAACATGACAGAGAAACTTTCGCTTCCTGTCCATCTTTGGCTTCTCCATGATTCTTATGGCATCTTGGGAGTTTTCCCTCAGGTCCGTTGCATTGACGCTAGAATATTTACTAAAGCTGACCTTTGCAGTGTCTCAACAATCGGTCTCGTCAACGGCGGTACGGCAGGTCTCATCTGGATGTTCTTCGTATGCTGGATGGGCTTCCTCCTCGTCAACACCTCCATGGCCGAAATGGCTTCAATGTGCGTACCACCATCACCGTTACTTCGTCACCAATTACTAACAGAACTACAGGGCTCCCACAACAGGAGGTCAATACCACTGGGTATCCGAGTTCGCACCGCCGCAATACCAGAAACTCATCAGCTACCTCATGGGCTGGATGTGTGTTCTCGGCTGGCAGACATCATGCGCTTCATCAGCCTTCATCGCCGGCACACAGATCCAAGGCCTCGTGGTGTTGAACTATCCCGAGTACGTTCCCAAGCCATGGCACGGAACACTCCTTACCATCGCTGTAGCTGCGTTCTCGGTTGTCTTCAACACACTCCTGGCAAGAAAGCTACCCTTGATTGAGGCGACAGTTCTCGTCATTCACATCTTTGCCTTCTTCGGAATCTTGGTTACACTTTGGGTGCTCTCACCGCGCGCTGATGCTACAGCTGTGTTTACTGAGTTCACTGATGGTGGAGGCTGGGGCAGTATCGGTGGTTCAACGCTCGTTGGTATTCTGGCGGGTGTTTTGCCGCTGCTTGGTGCTGATGCTGCTGTGCATATGTCCGAGGAACTGCGTGATGCGAGCCGTACTCTTCCAAAGGCTATGATCTCAACCACTGTTTTCAACGGTGCGTTTGGCTGGATCATGGTCATCACTTACTGTTTCTGCATCGGTAACCTTGAGGAGGTCATTGCTTCTCCAACAGGATATCCCTTCATGCAAGTATTCCTGAACTCAACTCAGTCAACGAGTAGTGCTACTGCGATGGCGTCTTTCCTTGTTATCATGACTGGTTTCTCCAACCTTACGATGGTAGCTACATCATCTCGTCAGCTCTTTGCTTTTGCACGAGATCACGCTGTTCCATTCAGCCCATGGTTCTCCAAGGTCCCTACAGGATGGGATGTCCCCATCAACGCTATCCTGACAACCTTCTTGATCTCGAGTCTCCTGTCTCTTATCAACATCGGTTCAGCAGTTGCGCTCAACTCAATCACTTCACTTGCAACGACATCCCTTCTGTCGAGTTATATCGTTTCCATCGGATGCATGATCTGGCGGCGATCAACAAATAGTCCTCTCCTTAAGTCCAAGTTTAGTCTTGGAAAGTGGGGCCTTGCTGTCAACATCGTCTCCGAAGCCTTCCTCATCATCATCTTCGTCCTGGCTTTCATGCCCGCAAACCCCAACCCGTCCCCATCACAGATGAACTGGAGCATTCTTATTTACGGAGCTGTTGCGGTGTTTTCGGTGGGATACTATCTGTTCCGTGGAACCCATCGTTATGAAGGCCCAGTGGCATATGTCAGAAAGCTGGAACAGTAGAGGCGCCTAGTAAAGCAAGATTGATAGACTCCCCTGCTTTAAGTCAGGGGCTAAGCTAGTACCCTCACACTAATCTCATAAAATTGAATATTCGCTCTCTGCATAGCTACCTAAGACATTGTTGCAAAGAGTCCAATTAAATTCGAGCAGGAACTCCATATAGGACCATTCTTTAGTGAAGAGTACCCTAAACTTATGCTAACTTAGTCAAACCCTTTCATTGCTTACGATCGAAGCTTTGTTGGGTGATCATGCTGATAAGGAACCTTAATCATGACAGTAAATCAATTTTCCATCTATCCTCCATTAACGCCTTTGCCTATAACCCTTTTATCATCCATCATAACCATCCCTAATTTTACATAATAAGAATCGGCGTCTCACTACTAACAATCTCCGTCCACCTTCTCGTCCCCTGCAAACTCCAAATCGTCCCTAACGCCTTGACCGCAACGGGAATACTTCCAAAATTCGTAACACTATACAAATCCGCCAACCTCCCCGCAAAGAACTCCCTATGCTCTGGAAGAATGCTCTCCGCAGCAGCGATAAAGTACGTCCACACAAGAGCGTGCGCTCCTTTTGTTGTAGAGTCGAGATTGAGGACTTTGAGGCGCAGTTGCTCGACGAGATGGATTGATTCGTCGTCGCTGAGGGAGGATTCTGCACGGCGGCGGTAGATGCTGCATGCGTCGAAGATGGCGGAGCGGATGGTCTCGATGTTGGTGAAGTGCTCGGATTGAGGGGGGAGTTCGGGGTAGGCCATGAAGTCGAGGTATGCTTCGGGGCCGGTGAGGACTTGGAGGCCCTTGGATTCGTTGGCTAGAGGGACGCCAAAGAGTTGGAACCTAAGACCAGTCAGTGAATGCTTCAGACAGAAGTCGCAAGAGAACTTACATCTTGATCTGCTGAAGAAAGAAGTCCTTCAGACTTGGCGGTAGCATTGATATCCAGTCCGGATATTGCGTAAGGCAGTTGAGCATCTCCAAAAGGTATGTGTAGTTGTCGGCACCAGTGATTGTCTCACCAACCAATAGGACCAAGATTGTTGCAAGGATATATGGGTTGAAGAGTTGTTCAGGACTAAGTTGAAGTGAATCCCGCCGTAGCTTTTGGACAATAGCTTGGTGACCTGCTTCAGCGATACGTTGTAACCTTGGGTCCCTCTGTCCTAGGTGAAACGCCGAGACGACTGATACGGCTTGTGCGAGGTTCTCATCATGTTGAGCGAGCGGTAGAATGACGTCTCGATATCCGTTGCTGAAGGAGAATGAGTCTAGTACAACCATGTGTCCGGCGATGATTTCAGAGACTAGGTGCGTTAGAGGAGGCCCTCAAGAGGAACAGTAGGTTAGAACTTACAATGACTGAACAACCTCCTTGTCTGTGCATTCGAAGCTTCATTCAGCGCAGGATGTATCGTAACACCATATCGATACGGCACAACAACACCACCAAACTCAGAAGCCGAGTCATCCGACGACGGTGACGTAGCATCATCAGAAGACGCCGAGTCAGGAGGATTCGACGACGCCGGACTATCAGAAGCAGCCCGGCCCTTTGTCTTCCTCACCCTCTCCTTTCTCATCCTCTGCGCAGAATCAACCCATCTGAGACTCTTCCCAGATTGAGTTTCCGCCGGCGAGATGAAAGTCAAAGTCAATGGCTTTCCTCCTCCAGGTGCGGAGTCAACAGCCATGTGACTGCTGTACCTACACCGCAAGCCCTGCCCAGAGCAGGAGATGCCCTTTTTCTGACACTTGAGACATTCGGGCTCTGTCTTGTCACACCTAAGACGTCTCTTGCAGCACTCGTAACAGCCTAAAAGTCAACCTGTCAGCCCTATATCACATCATGTGGAGTTTTCAAGCACGCACCGTTGTTCCTCTTAGCAAGCGACATCTGAAAGTTAAGAAATACCTAATTTGGGAAAAACAGGTGACCCTCTCTCTTTCTCGGTGTCTTGCCTGTTTTGGAGAGGGACCGTAATCTCTTACTTATACTCAACGTTTCGCGGGCGAGGTACAAACAGAAGGTTGAATTATGATGAGCTTACGAGAGCCCGGTATGTGAGATACGCGCTTGCGTGCTGGGGATTACGCATAAGACATGGCGCTTAGGGTGCATCGAGTTTCATGCTCGACGCTATTGATTGGTGAATTGTCGGAGCTTCTAGATCGGGGTCTAGACAGAGCTAGCGGCAATTCCGTGCGAGGCCGAAAAGTGACGGACTTCAAGGATTTGGTATGGGAGTAGGGTAAGGTAGGGGTACGGGGTAGTGACAAATGTCTCCGATGGAAGCCGTGGCGTGTAGTAATGACAATTACTCGTGCTAATATTGTATTTCATTATCACTTTGGGACATGGTTACCGACAGTTTGGTTACTGATCATCGACTATCTGAAGATCTTCAAGTCCTCTACTGAGGTCTATCACAAGGGCAGCTCATAAAACAAGCTTCGATAGACGCCACAGCGCCCTCTAAAGAACAAGACTAGAACCCGAATCGAAGAGTCTCCTTTTTTCACATGAAAAACAAAACAAGCAAAGGGTAAAAAAGAAAAGACTAGCAGAATATCTCACAGTGAGACGCGTCAATGGCTTCACAAACTTTACCAGGAAATGGGAACCAGCTCGCAGCCACAACATCTCAGCCGCACCGTCAGACTAAACTCGTCATGGTATTTGGGAACCTTGATGTCTAATGGAAGGGATCGCGTTTCCCGAGCATATCTCGACGGGAAGGGATCGCGATCCCGGAGCTTCCGCGAGTGACATGCCACGGATATCTTCTTCCTTTCCCAAGCGAAAACGTGGGAAGCTAGAGCTGTCTGGGGAAAGGTAAGGGGGAGGGAGGGATGAGAGATTCGCATAAATATTGCCGTCTGTTAAATTCTTCGGTATCGAATCAAGTGATAGTCTGGTTTTCAAAGCGAAATGTCTCGGTGCTACTTGTATTTACAAACTCTGTTTTCAGTAGTTCAATCCCAACCGGCCGGTTCCGACCATTCCAATATAGACTTACCGTCCTCGAAGCTATCATCAAAACCCCGCGGGGTATTTTGTGCTAGTATTTATGCCAAGACCTGTGGTTTACATAAACTTGATAAGGAGCCCACTACCCATTCGCAGAGCCATCTATCAATTCTCAGTTATCTATCTCCCTTATCCGCCTATCGGCCTTCGGTTCGGTTGATTACCTACCGAGATGGGCAGGCTATCACGAGAATTTTTACACCAGATCCATAATTTATCATGTTATTCCCGGTTTTTATTCTGGAGCGGTATCGGGGGGACTTTTATCACGTTAGATTTTCTGACCGTAACATGATTGCAACAAGCTATTTAACATTGCGATACCGCAGTTTTCTCACCGTGAATTCGTTATTTGTTAAAATTGAGTGAAAATGGCTGAAAAAACACCCCAAACTGATGAGAATAATGGTGAAACCATGTTGTGAGTTTGTGATACCCTTGACAGTGAAAAAAAAGCTAATTGGGAAAGCAAACCAATCAACACTTTGCGTCGTGAACCGACGAGGTCAGAGATGCAAGATCTTGAAATCATCGCCTCAGCTGGTGCATCTTTCCGACCCGGCGACATTCCCCCTCCGCCAGACGGCGGCATCGAAGCATGGACACAAGTAGCAATGGGCTGGATCGTCATCTTCGCAACATGGGGCTACGTCAACTCCTTTGGAAGTTTCCAAGCACACTATACCTCCACACTCCCCCAATCACCCTTCCAAATCTCCTGGATCGGTTCGATCCAGGTATGGTTTACCTTCTTTGGGAGTGCATTCTCTGGAAGATTGCTAGATGCTGGGTTTTGGATTCCCACGTTTCTCGTTGGTGCGGGACTCCAGCTCATTGGGATTTTCATGATGAGCTTGTCGACTTCTTACTGGCATCTTATGATCACGCAGGGTGTTGTCACTGGTATTGGCGGGGGCATTATATTTGCGCCGTCGTTGGCGTTGGTGGCGACGTATTTTGAGAAGAGGAGAGGTATTGCTATTGGACTTGTCACTACGGGTAATTCTCTTGGTGGTACTGTTTATCCTCTTGTTGTTCGGGCCCTTCTTCCTAGTATCGGTATGCCCTGGACGTCGAGAGTGTTGGGGTTCATTAATTTGGCTGGATTTATACTCGTGGCTATTTTTATGAGGCCGAGACTTCCTCCGCGACAGACTGGACCTATTATCGATTGGAGTGCGTTCAAGGATACTCTCTACGTATCGTATGTGGGCGGTTTGTTCTTCTTTGTGTGGTCTGTGTATTACACTTTCTACTACGTAAGTACCCCGATCAATCCCCTTTATAGCCTTGCTGACAATCCTCAAGCTTGCTTCCTTTGGCCAAAAAGAAATTGGAATGTCTTTCGCCGATTCATCACTCATCACCACCATAATCAACGCCGTCGGTCTCCCAACCCGAGTCCTAATCCCCGTCCTTGCCGACAGGATCGGCCCACTGAACACCATCGCACCAGCAGCTCTTTGCGTCGCCATAGTCGCATATACATGGGTTGCAGTTCACGACGTTGCGGGCGTTTACGTCTTCTCCATCTTCTACGGCATTGCATCTGGCGCTTTCCAAAGCCTCATGCCCACTGGAGTCGCCAGTATCACAAAGAGACTTGATACCATCGGCACGAGAATGGGCATGTGTTTTAGTCTTGTCTCTTTTGCAGGTTTGTCTGGACCGCCTATTGGTGGTTTGCTGCAGGATCGGAGTCTTACTGGGGCTCATATCTGGGCTGCGCTTTCGAGTACACTCTGTGCGGTGCTGTTAGTGCTTGCGAGAGTACTGAAGGTTGGTTGGAAGGTTAAGACCAGATGTTAGACCAAGTACTGTGTGGCGGTTATAAGCCTAGGGATGGGTTTAATGTTAGACAAAAGCATATATATTCTCTCAGTAATCTAGCTAGACTAATACTTAATCGAAATCATAGAACTTCCATCCCGCCTTGAAATCCTTCGTAAGCTCGTCATTCAGAATCAACGCCTTGACCATCTCAATCGGCAGCTTACCAGTCTTCAAAATAGCATCATGATACTCCTTCTGCGTCATCTTCCCGCTATCAACAGCCATCTCTCTCAACTTCCAAAGCTGAAGTGCACCAAGCATATACCCAGCCTGATAAAGCGGCGGATACGTCCCTTCAACAGATCGTCTGACCTCACCTTCAGCCGTACTCCTCTCATGGTTGATCCTGTTAACGAGCAGATCAACAGCCTCTTGAGCCGTCATCTCACCTAAATGAAACTTCAACGAGAAAATAATTCTCAAGCAGCGATGCATGCGCCACCACAAGGCACCGATCCTATTCTCAGGAGACTTGTGGAAATCATCTCGTGCATACAATAGAAACTCCCAGTACAATGCCCAACCTTCCACGAAAAAAGGTGTGTCGAAGATGTCTTTCCTATGAGAGTTGTACCGATCTGCCATGTAGAGCTGCAGTCTATGACCGGGGAACATCTCATGGAAAGCAGTCGCATGAGCGAAGTGCTTATTATTTCCTCGCATGACCATGAGTTTCAAATCGTGCTCCATTGATGAAACGGGGTAGGCAACTTGAATAACTGGACCGCCGAGGAAGAATGGTGAAACTTTCTGTTGTTCTGCACTGAGCATCGTCATGCGCCATGTTGAGTTTGCCAATGGGGGAATGGTGACGAGATCGCGTTCTGTGACGAAGAGACTTCCTTCAACGACCAAGTTGCGAACAAATTCTGTTTGTTTTCCGGGATCGACGTAGTCGTTTTTGACATGCTCGAGAGCTTTCTTCCACTCTTTGCCGTAGCCGAGAGCTTCGGACTGTTTAATCATTTCTTTTTCACACCATGCGAACTCCTGGTTGCCAATCTTGATGAGTTCTTCGGGCGTGTAAGGAATCATCTCGGCTTCGAGTTCGACCTCCAGTCCTTTGCGTCCAATCGGCTCGCCGACAATGGCGTCTTCACCGTCATTTTGGTTCATTCCAGCCAGTTTTGTCTGAACGACGCCAAGATAGCTCGTAAGAGAGGTATTTGCAGCCTGCCAAGGCGTCGTAACCCAGAAGTCGAAAAGCGGATCATATGTCGAGTAGAATGAGAACCACTCGCCCAAAAGATCCAGAAGGTTGGTGATGGCTATACTCGCGAGATACCCCGTCGTTTCCGTAACATTGAAACCGCCTTCTTCCACTTTAGTTTGAACTTTGGCGATTGACTTGGTGATATTATTCAGCAGACCAGCCGTTTCTTTAGCCTTCATCGGATCAACATCCTGACGCGCCTCAAGCATCCCAATAAGATCATCCGAAAACGGCAGCAGGGGATCATATTTCTCTTTCGAAGCCTTTCCAAGATCGAGATTGTTGAGCTGTCGTGTATGGTACGTATTGAGCATGATATAATCCACTTTGCCTTCTTGATCGAGATGCTCAAAGTCAATTTCGCTAAGAAGATCCTGCTCGCTCTTGTGATATGTCGTCAAGGCTTGATACCTACGCGGCGCCATATCAATGTTGTAGAACTCATCGAGTTCACCAAGGTCTGCCCATGTGCGGATGACATGATCGGTCATGGACAAGTTAAAGGAATCTCCCGCGATGGCGAATGAGCCCCATTGGCCACCAAAGTGACTCCCTGCTAATGCCATCTTTGTAAGTAGCATCAGTATATAGTTAATGCCGAAGGTGCTGGATAGGCAGGACAAGTGCAAGCCACAAACTCATCATCTCAAAGAGGGGTCGTGAGTTAATCTTTATACTCAAAATATCAACGTCGCACTACGCCTGCTTCGGCCATGTAACCCGTTAATATCGGCAGTGTGATCCGCGATGTCGATCCGTGCGACTTTTCCAAAGTCTTGTAAGATAAAGCAGGGTTCCCCGCCCGCAGGAAGCTGGGCACTTTTGATACTTGCAGTCATACAAGGATCATGATATACTGCATTCGGTAGGTAGATAGTGTCCTATACGTCATATTCGAAAGACAGTTCTTTTTAGTGTTTAATTAGCAGTCGGTTGTATGCAGAGAAACGTTGCATGGTATATCTAGGTAGGATTTATAGTTGTTTTAGGGTTTTGCTATCGGGCTGTTCGGGAGGGAGACACAAGATGATTGGTTGGAGAGGTTGGGAATACGATGGGAGATCACTGCCGATATTTTGAGTTTATTGTAAAATGAGGCATTGAGCAATAAATTACATGAACAATAAATAACGCCGTTTATTCCTTGAGTCTCAGATTATGAGCAATACCTCGTTGCCGATTTCCGAGGCTCAAATTCGGATTTGTGATTGTTTTCAACCGTTTCATCTTTAGATACTACTGTCATCACTTATGCTCGTGCTTAGCCTTCTTCTTAGGTCTCATCTCACCCTCATAGATCTTGAAGAAATTCTCCGGCTCAGTCGGATGCTCGCCAGTAACATCGTGGAAAGCGGTGGTTGAGATGTAGTTGGTTTTGCCCTCCTTCACGAGGCTGTAGTACTCGAGGAGATATTGCTGCTCGGATGGGTCGATCTCAGACTGGGACTTGAGAACTCTCTTTGCTTCAGCACTGCAGACAACCTGTTAGCAATTTAGGCGTTGGGATGGTAGGAGGCATACTGGGAGATGTTCTCGAACTGAAGTTCGGCACCGAGAGCTTTGCTGGCCGCGGCTGCGAGCTCTTTGCCTGCGCAGAGCATGGGGCCTGACGAGTGTTAGCGATCCGATTTGGGCTGGAAGGATTGAGACGTCTACCAGTTACGACCATCATTTGTCCACGGTGGCGGTCGTCAAATCCATGCTTGCCCTTGCCAGTCAAAACATGAGCAGCGACCTGAGCGACATCCTGTAGCGTATTCAGCATAATTCCGGATAGCGTATCAAAATTGACTTACACCAAGTGCAACAGGTGCAAACTTGTGGAACTCGCCAATGGGAAGTGGAAGAACACCCTCTGACTTAGCCTGCTGCGCATACAGCAAAAGGTTCTCAGCATAGAACCCAGCCCTAGCCAATTAGCTCTCTCCCCTCAAATCACCACAACAAACTCACCGAATGATACAAGGCGACGTCCCCGTAGAAACATCCGGATCTCCCTTAGCCTCCATAACAAGCGTCTCCAAATCAATAAACTCCCTCAACCGCGGCTGCTTTCCCCTCTCCGCATAATCACACCCCGCCGAACTAATAAGCAGCACATTCGGAACATCCGCCTTCTTCGCAGCGTGAACAAGCTCCTCGCTAATCTCAAGCTTATTCTCGTGAGCAGGCGGAACGAGACAGATGGTGTCGCATCCGGTGTCTTGGAGAGTTTTGGCCATTACTCGGAGACGGCCGGGCTTGTGGGCGACGATTTTGGCGCCGAGGTCTTGGAGTTCTTTTGCTTTGGGGGAGTCGGGGTGCAGGGTTAGACCAGTGACGGAGGAGACTTTGCGGGAGAAGTCGCGGTGTTTGAGGATTAGTTCGGCGATGAGAAAGCCCGTGTTGCCGTCGACGGCGGTGACGCAGATGTTTCGGGACATTGTAAAGGTCTTGTAGGTGATCGAAATGTTATAAAATGTTTAGCCTTGGGGAATTGATGCGAAAGTGTAGAAATTAGTGGGCAATATCTATATGGTGCTGTGACTTATACTCAAGTTTGGCCGTCACATTCTGTGGGCTCCCCTCAGGTAACACAACTTTCGTCATCCATCGCAATTGACTCCCGTTATGATGCTCTACGTACGTTTGTCAAAATGCCAAACATTGCAGAGCGGGGAAAAAGCCCCGGCAACGCCATTTACGTACAAACGAAGTCATTTTCGAGATTGAGACATTGCTGAGAGGACTGACGACAGGATTGCGAAATTGCGAGGTAAGGCGGACGATGCAAACACCAGCCTCCATTAAACCGCAGATCGGCCCAGATCGGCCTAGTCTAATTTGTGAGCCAGATGTGTTATTTGCAGCGAAACTCATAACGGGGAGCTAATATCAGTGCAGAGAGCGTAGCCGGCTCAGCCCGGCCAAAATCGCGAGGATGGCCGCTCCTTGTTTCATTTCTAAGACTGCTGTATAAACGCCCAAATCTTAATACTTGCCTCAAACTCCATACATATCACTCTTAAGCTATCCAAATAGCCTAAACGCTTAATTGAATTAGGTAACGGAGAAACTCTCCGTGTCCATTTTAAATGTTTCATCAAGGGTTCTTCAATGTTGACGATATCAGAATTTCCTAACTTGGTAATGTCACAGCCCAAGTGGAGTTCCTTTATACATACGAACTCCTGCGTTTTAACCTTGTTACAGGCCATGCGCCGTTTCAGCCAAGAGAGAAGCCATGATCATCTTGTCCAGGGGATTGTTTTGTTCTGAATATAAATACATAGAAGATATCCCATGAATTGACTTTCGTTATTCTCTCATCCCATTCTCTTCAGCCCTCTTCACAAACCATTACATCTTTCCACTCAAGGCCCGGTGCCATATCTTCTTCACCCACAACACAAAATGCAGTTCACTCTCGTCTCAGTTCTTTTCGCCGCTGGCGCTCTCGCCATTAACGGGTAAGCCTTGACTTGTACCGTCATATTGAGTTCAGCTTTGCTAACACGCCTATCATAGTTGTGGATTTCCCGATGGCCCAGACTGCGTCTCACTGGGCAAGGGGGCCGATGGCTTGGAAGTCTTCCGTGCTGATGACTGCTGTCTCCTCCCTGCCCGTTGCGGTAACGAAGTCGGCGTTAACTGCCGTCGCGAGAACGAGGGCCCCGATGGTCTACCGATCGACTCCAAGAGGGCTGTGCGTCGCAGCGCTCACTACAAGGCATAGATTGAGGGATAGCGAGGGACAGAGAGATGGTTGAATTGTGTACTATCATAGAGTCAGGTCTAGCTCAGGTAGCGAGAGTGACACGAAATATTATTGCATTACAGCAAGCACTATTTTGAACTCTACAGGACACTTCCTTTAGTGGAAATGTTCACCTATGGTTACGCTAAACTATTGAGTGTGCTAGACATGTCTTGGAGGGATCAAGAACTAGAAAGGAAAGCCCTAAGTCGTCTGCGAGGTAAAGATTTGGGCCATTCGCGACGCTGGCGAGCTTTCGCGCTATTCGTGACACCTTCGTGACACCTTCGTGAATCTCACACTTAAATTCCGTAGTACGAGCGATAAGCTTAAACTAAGCGCTAGTATGGAGCAAAAGTTCTTATTAAGAAGAAGCTTATTGTATCCCAATCCCATAGTGGCAGTGATATCGGCAAGGATCTTGAAGCAAATATCGTCAGAGAACCCCCATATCAGCACTACCGATCCCAGAAGGCGAACATTATAGAATGTACATAACCCTCATCCAGTAATGGGCTGCATCAGAATATTGAAAAGCTGCGGTGTCGTTGGTTAGCCAATGGACTGAAAAACTGTTGGCGAAGAGAAGTGTCTTACCCATTCTTCAAGGTCTCCCTCATTGTCCCTAAGTTCAGCATACTTCTCGTGCAGGCGCTCTGATTGAATGCGTTAAGCCTTGAACCCTTCTTGGATAAGTAAATACGTACCAGAACTGCGGAAGAGAACACGGTCAATTGCAGTGTCACCCGAGAGTGAGTCGAGGAACTTATCAGCATGCGGGTCATTGCCAACTTGGCTGATGAGGAACATGGTCGCTAGTCATCCTCGTTAATTTCTGTATCAGTATTGGCCAAGGGTGTCAACTTACATTCCTGGGGATAATCCTTCTGTTCCAACCGTCGTCCACACTCCTCAATCGTCTTCTTGAAGGTATCAACAGGCTCAGGACTCGGCTCACCATCCGTGATAGTGAGAACAAGGAACGGCCTGTCCAATTTGCCATCCTGATCAAGTTTCTTAAAGACCAGCGGCTCCAAAACCTTTTTCTTCAGGTTTGTGCCGATGTTGGTACCACCGCCTGGTTGGAACTGTATACGAGCATCTATCTGATCAGCAGTGAGGTCATTGCCCTGATCGTCGCTGTTGATGAATCGCAGATGGGCACCTGAGTTATCGGGGACAAGACGTGTTGCGATACGGGCCATGCGCTGGACTAGACCTCTCATGGCTTCCATTCTTGTGCTGACGACTTTACCGTCGGCGTCGAGGATGTTGGCTTGCATTGAACCACTGTCAACTGTGAAGGGTCAGTTGGTGTTACCAAGAGTGATGCAGACGAACCGTACCGCAGTAGAAGATTGGCTGGTACAAGGCAAGCTTAACTAGACCTTTCATCTGCTCTGGCTCTTTGAGGTGATTGTTTGGGTCATCCTTCAACTCAATTGCCTTTTCAGCAACCTTTTGCAGGTAAGGATTGCCAGGCGCGAAGAATTGTCCGAGGTCACTATCCTCGACATACTTCTCGACTCCCGCCTTGAAATCATCTATAGTCGTAGGATTATCCAAGTCCTATCATCGGTTAGCAACCGCCTCGCTGACTAGTTTGCATGACTTACCTGAGCCAAAGTCTGGTCCGGCGGAGCTTCTCCAATATGATACAAATTGGATACGACGCCTTTGACGACACCGTTGATGACGCCACTGTTCACATACGCCAAGATAAACAAGACAAAGTTCACCAAGGCATTGATTAGTTCATGGAGGCCTGCCATCTGCTGTCCAGGTGGCGAAACAGCACGCTGAATAGCAGGATTACCTGACTGCTCAGCCAGCTTCTTTGCCGTGTCACCCTTAGTGTTCGTCACCGAAAGTGAAGCTCCAGCATTGATGAGCATATTCACAACAAGAGGGTCTCTAGCATGAGTAATGGCCACCATCAAAGGTGTGTCATTATCAACTTCTGGGCTGGTCTCATCGACCTGAGCGCCCTTGTCAAGAAGTGTCCTGACAATACTGACTCTGTCACCATTGCCGTTGGCAGCGATGTACAGAGGGGTCATGCCGGGCTTGCTCATGGCTCTGGGGTTTGCATTCTTGTCGAGAAGGAGATTGACGACTGAGAGTCGTCCGTACTTAGCTGCCATACCAAGAGGCGTGAAGCCAGTTTTGGGGTCTTGGGCATTGATGTCAACACCGCTGGCGAGGTAGGCTTCTAGCTTGGTGGAAGTCAGAGAGCCCTTTCGGGCGTCGACAAAGATGTCAGCCATGTTAGAATGGCAGAGAGGCAGAGGCTCAGTGACTGCGGGAAGGTGATTTAGAGAGTGATTCTTCAGTAACGAGCTGTCGTAATTGAGATATATGTGATGAGATTTCACAAGGACATTGACCGTCTAGATTACACCGTTTCTCTGTCACATGCAATTGGAGCTATTCCATGGGTTACATGATTCCTTTGGACCCTTTCGGCAGCGGCATGACCGACTCGCAGCTGAACGTGAATGACAAGTCAATTTACAATTCAGCTTCGTATAATAACGCCACCAACAAAAGGCCTTGCAGAACACCAGCAAATCCCATATAGCCGAGACTGTTAAATGGCATAGAGGTTGGCTCGGCAAAGAGTCCCATGGCCAATATTGAGACTGCATTTCAGCTTCAAGATTTACGCCACTATCACAGAATGATACTCCAACGGGCTGCAGAAGTTATATCCAAATCTAGAGATGGCCGTCCTATTCCGTTGAAGATTTGTCTTAAGGGTGTGTAAGTTGATGGCTGAGGTGACGCGGCTTTTGTTGGATTGCAATATTGAATACGTTATGCACTGCGACACAACCTCAACGTTTATGCAATGCAGTCATACGAGGACCACAGTATCTGTCAGAAAGTGCCTTGCCGCTTCAATGGCATCATTGTCATGGCTTGGCTTATCATCAAGTTTGTGTTCTCGGCAGTTGCTCAGACCATTCCAGCTCATGCAGTCGCCAGAACTTTATACGGATATTTCCCAAACTGCCCGAAGTTGTCTTCAGGTTCGGTATCAACGTTGAGAACTGATGCTCATCAAACACCTGCCTCAGCGATGCCTAAAGCATCATTAGCTAAAGATTTGTCTACTGAGATTGCGGTTGATGTTGTCTTTAGATCGTTAGTTGAGATAAGGCGTGCAGTGCAAGGCCTTTCAACTCAGAAGTCAGAATGATACTCTCGTAAACACACTCCAGGCAACAAGCCAACTGCACACACAATTGCCCAATAGCCCTGCAGTTGGGTGCACACCTTTAACATTGAAATATTCAAAAGTTCTCAAGGATCAATCTCAGGGAAGGCGTAGTAGAGATTGGGGATCTCAATAGCACCTGGGCCGTTTGAGGCTCATGACATAAGCAAGTCAAGGTACTTGTTTTCGAGTTAAATAGAGTAGATTGTTATCTGGGCACCCACTGGGGGTCTGACTAACTAATTGATCCATAGGATCTATGAGTGAATGTAAGTTCGAATGCCATACTACTAAGAAGGAAGGGTGCATCTCGCTACGAAGAATCCATGTCAGTGTGTCCAACTAACATCCCCAACGAGGTGGGCAACGACTGGGACGACGGCATCCGCAGCCGCAACTGTAGCAACCGCACATATAGCCCTGACCACAGCCGCAGCTACAGCCTCTATAGCAACTGTAGCCACCGCCGCAATAGTTGCCCCAATTGTTGCTGTAGCAGCCACCAGACTCAGCTTTAGTGGAGGGCACAAAGTCTCCATCACTGCTGAAAGAACCGACGGTGTCGCGAGACCCGGTCTTAGTGATGTTGTAGACCGTGTTATTGGCCAAGACATAGGCCTCAAAGTGGCCGCTGTCTTTGTCTTTGGCGACGATGATGCTATCGACAGTATCATCGAAAGAGGAGTCCGGGATAGTTTCCTCTGCTTGATGTTAGATGGTCTGACAATAAAGGAGAGTTCGAACTATGCTTACCAGTCCAATCACCGTTCTCAAAGTCGCGACTGTGGACGTGGATCTCGTTGTCTTCTCCGAAAAAGCTCACAATGAGAGCCTCATCAGTCGAAAACCCAGCAATCGGAGTTCCAATTGCGGCGGATCCAGGGATGTCAAACTCCTCGGTCCACCTATCAGAATCCTTATCGTGCTTGATAGTCTTGATAGTACCATCGGGTGCCTGATAAACAACCAAGTTCATGCTAGGGAGCCCCGCGACAGTGAGGTGGCCCTCATCATGGACAGAGACATCGCCGAGGCCTTCGAGCTCGTCTTCATCCCACTCTTCAGAGTCCTCATCAAACTCACTGACCTTGATGATGCTATCATCACCGATGTATACAGCGAAGGTCTGCTCACCACATATTAGGGTAGTTCCGCTTGTAATTTGATGCACTCACCCTCTCTTTGGCCACGGCGTAGCCTGCAGTTGAGCCTTCTCTCAGTCCAGCGGCAACCATCCGCTGGTCCTTGAGTTCCTCGCCATCATAGACCTTCTCGATCAGACGACGGCCACTGAGCTCGAGGAAAGTAATGTCACCGTTGGGAATGGTGTTGTGGCTCGCAGAGCGAAGGGCACGGGCGATAGTTCTGATTTCGCCGCTCATAGTGAATTGTCAAGACTCAAGAAGTTTAGTGATGTAAATGTTATGAGAGAGAGATGCAGAGAACTTAATTGCTACACAGCACTCTGATGTCGTGGCATTCCCTCCCAATTTATGGCATCGAAAAAGAGCATTTTCATACGCTGTTGTCCCACCGCTCTAATTGCAAGCTACTGTAGATATCTCGACTATCAAAGAGGCCATCCAATTACATAGCGAGGCCGGTGTCTGGGTCTTAGACATTATTTGTGCTTTGACTTTATTGCTGCGAGGTGACATCACCCTGCATTTCAGCTCTCCGCATTCGTATGCTGCCTGCATATCTTGACCTTGGAACATACAGTACGCGTCTTCTCTTCGAATCCTATCTTGATAACGATGGTGTTGCATTTAATTATGCGACATTGCACAAAGGTCTGACGGTGTCGGCTGATACCGTTCTTAACATACAGCTATCCCGAGGAGAAGAATCGGCCTGAAAAGGGCTGGCAGAGCAAACCAAAGTTCCAAATATTTTGTGAATGGTTGACCCCCATTTCGGCTTATTCACTGGGTTATAGCCGGCACGGCACGGCCCTCAACTGATAGGTTGTAGTGCTTCTGTGAGAAACTGAATGAGGGAAGTGATCTGCACCTTGTCAGAGCTGAGCTCACTAGGTACATGCCCAATTGAGGAGATTGCTGATCTGACAGGAGAGGCCGCATTGTTTTCAATAAAATGTTGGATTCGGTAGATGATCAGCGAGTCGGTGAAGCTGAGCTAACTTGTGATCAAAGCAACCTCGAGCGGGCGTGGCTAATGATAGAGCTGCTGATGTGTTTGGCGCTGGAGTAGTAGCCATTGGTCACAGCTCAAGAATCAGCTACCTGGCACCGTTGCCAGATTACTAAACTAATAGATCATCGGTTTACCTACTGCCTTTCTTCAGTCAAGCAAGGACAACATGGTATCATCGTTGGTTCCCCAGAACCTCTGGCACCGAGACCGTCGAGGCGGAGATGCTGGTAGAGAGCGAGAGAAAGACCCTGTTCGTTACGGTCTCAATTCTATCAGTGACTCTGTTATCGGCCAAGCAGTGGCGAAGCTCAGATTTACCAAAGATGGAGCCGGCGAGTATCCCAAGAATTCCAATACCTGCTCAATCTCTAACACGACACACCTTTGTAGAGAAAGGTGGCAATGGTTTCTTTGTCAACATCCCCGGCCAAGACAAAGCTGTCATCTTCACAGCAGGCCACAACCTTATGGATGAAAACGGCAAAAGAACCCAAAACCTTCGGGCCTGGTGGTCTGACCTCGGGGAGCAACACAAAGGGGTTGAGATCCTGGAGAGTGATACTCGAGTCAGCAAAGTCTTTTCGACCAAGCCTAACGAGGAGTCTGCCATTGATGACTTTGGTATCATTATGATCCCCAAGAACAACAACCCTCCACCTCCCAAGACGGCATTTGGATTCGCTTTAAGACTTGCTGAGGAGGAGAGACTAGAAGGTATATGCAACATCTCCAGCTATTTGACCACGGCCAAGTCTGGCGAGCCGCCTACACGCAGTACAGGGCGCTTTGTCAATCCTCTACTGAAACAGCATCAGCTTGAGTATCTGACGTATACTGAGGCTGGTGTGAGTGGCTCCGTGGTCTGGACCGGGTATAACGGAGCTCCTGTCGCAGTGGCCATCCAGTAAGAGACCTCACCAGCTGACTTGGTTCCCCTACTAACGCAGCATCTAGTAACTACGGACCCAAGCGAAAGAGTCCCAAGTACGGCAGTCGTGGATCTCGTATAGACATGAAGATGATGCGAGAAATCATGGAGTGGACCGGCGTCTACAAAAGGGCCGTTTCCATCATAGCCCAACCCCTCGGCAAGAAACAGCATGCTTCCCCATTACCCCTCTGCATGGCCTGGTCCGAACAAGACAAAGCTCTCCGCGTCCATGTCCAAGACGACACTGAACCCACAGCAGAAGAAGCAACGTTCCAAGCCCTCCCAGTCTTTTCCGCCGCAATGCTTCTCGGAAAAGAACCAAAGGAAGAGATCGGCTTCGGACAGATCGACAAGAGACCCAATGCTGCAAAGGACGTGATGCGCTGGGTATCGTGGAACTTTGATTGGAACAGCGTTAGTTTCGCCAGTGCCTTGAGTAGAGCGCGGTTGGTCAAGTGGGATGTGAAGGGGCCGTGGGATAAGAAGATGGCGGGGATGACGTTTAGTTGGGTTGATGGAATTCGAGAGGTAGTGTTTCGGGTTGATGATGAGGTTGTTAAGCAGTGGGAGCTTACGCTTCCTGATACTGAGTACACTGGTATTGCGTATCAAGACAAAGGGGATACAAAGTTCCAGGTATGTTGACACATTTTCTGTTCTTCTGTTGTAGTGCTAGAAGTTAAACTAACTTGAGTCAACTGCAGAATTGTTATAAGAGATTTATTATGCAAGATGTTTAGGGACTCGAGGGCTCTCTCTATGTCTATTTGCACTTACTATCATTTTTATTTTCATAACTTTACTAAAGCTGGCCACCATCTCATATAGCTAAGTTCCCTTTTATCAAGTGTATAGTTCGTGCAAGATTGCTATATCTCTACCTTTCGATAAGACCACAGATATTTCTACACGTGCCAGTGAGTTTTGACAACCCGCTTGGCGCTGCAACCTCAGAAAACTGAATGGTACTCTCGTAAGCCTGAATAAGCCAAGGAAAAAAAAATTGCGAAACGTCTTAATGTTACATAGAGAACCTGTCCATCCACTTTCACTATCTCCCCTCAGGTGTCAAAATGCATGCTTACTATGATTGGACCGCTTACCTACCACTAAGCCCAGCCAAGCTACCATAGTAGGCTACCTTATCGTAAGTCAGTCCATGGTCTTTTTCGCATTCCCTGAGGGAAATACGACGTGGCGATTGGCGTAACAGGGCTGTACAATTGACTGACTATTCCCTAATCCAATTGTAGTTAACAGAACGTTAGAACGCAGGGTATGTCAAAAAGGCCTCTAGTCGCCTTATAAGGCTGCTAGCGCCTCTTCCTCTTATCCTCGAGATTGAGACTCTTTTAACCCCTCTTCTGTGCCCCTCTGATCTGCGCTCTACATCGAGACTCATAATTATGGCGCAATACTATTCAGATGAGCTCGATACCGAGTCCTTTCGCCTGGCGACTATCTCATCGGGCATTCACCCAGATACAGAATCTCAAGTCCCCAGTGTAACCCTCACGAAACACCCCCTCTATGGTGCTGCAGACCTCGCCTACAATGCACTGTCTTACACTTGGGGTTCACCGCGAGACAGCCTCCCACTCACCGATAAGGCTACCAACACAACAATACTTCTGAATGGGCTACCATTCGAGGTCCAGGCTAATCTTTATGATGCTCTTGTTGAATTGCAGGTCTCGTGCTCAGAAGCTCCCATATGGATAGACGCGCTGTGTATCAACCAGTCCAACTCCAACGAGCGATCTCCGCAGGTATCCGTCATGAACCAAATTTACGGAAAGGCAAAGCGTGTTATTGTTTGGCTTGGAAAGGCCTTTCCAGAGCTAGAAACCGGACTCAGAGCAGTTGAAAGACTCGGTGCTGCATCCGTTCCTGAGACGCTTCGTATGATTCGAACGCAGACCTGGGATTTCAGCTCTGATTTGTCAACCATGCCGGAGCGCTATGGCATGGATCCTGTGAATGAGGAAGAAGCGATTGGCTTGGTCGCGCTTTACATGAGTAATTGGTTTACCAGGATCTGGATCATCCAGGAAGTTTCCCTCACCAGCGACGTGGTCATTCTATGTAACGGCAGATTCACGGTCTTTGACTACGTGGGCTACACGGCGGCGTTTCTGCACTACAGCGGGCTTTTCCAATCTGTAGTGGACCTGGTTCCCAAAGACAGGCCTGGTATTCACATCCGTGGCGGTATCAACATTTTTCATGCAGAAAGAATCCAATTACTTCGCGAGTGGTGCAAAGGCAAGAAAAGTGCTTGGACCGGCGTCCTTGCTATGATTGATCTGGAGGCTGGCCTTTCGAAGCATCATGCAAAACCCTCAGCCATGGTTCCCCTACGCGTGTTATTCTCGACCTTTGGAATGAAGGCGACAGATCCTCGGGATTCCATCTACGGGTGGAATGGTATCTTGAAGCACATGGCAGCTCAAGAGGGGGTGTCCCTGCCGTCGGTGTTCGAGCCAGATTACGATATGGATATCAAAGACTTGCTGCGAAACGTCGCCCGCAACATCATCGAGACGACTGATTCTCTTGTCTACCTAACCCTAGTCAAGGACCCCAGCATGCGAGAAACACCAGGCCTTCCATCTTGGGTCCCCGACTATCCACCGGTTCTATACAATAGTGTCCATGGACCAAACTTTAGATCTATTAGAACTGTTAATTCTTCAAAACATGTTCCCCACTCCCCCAATCAATATCCATTCACCATTACTGGCAAGGTCCTCAACGTCTTTGGCTTTCGCCTCGGCACAGTCCAGAAGATTGGTGAAGGTTTTCTTGAATGCCTTCAAGGCCGTCTGAGGATGCTTGGCGACATTCTTCTTACTATGTATGAGAGGTATAAATATACAAACCAACAGGCAGATGAAGTTCTTTGGAGAACTCTGATCTGGGATACTGATTTCACAAATAGGCCCTCGAAGCTCATTCGACTAGAGGACTTTCAGAGGGCCGTTGCGCATAATTACGTACGTGCGCTACAGTATGTGTTCAAGGAAGCAATGTCAGCCTCCGCCGGTCATTCGCTGGTCCTTCAAGCAATTAGCGACATGTCTTACCTGGACGAAATAGCAGCCAAATTCCCTAACAGTATATTTCCCAGCACAAAGCTCGTCAAATCCCTTTGTGCTAGCTTGGACACTATACCTCAAGACACTGATGGCTGTGATACGGAAGAGTTACAGAAGCTTATGGAACCACTGTCGAAGCATGCCATGCCGCCTGGCAATATCATGGCGTCGACATGGGTTTATCGCAGGGCCTTCCTTACTGACACGGGGTATTTGGGCATGGGACATGAATCGACTCAAGCCGGGGATGAGGTTTGGATTATCTCTGGGTCTCCTGCTCCACTGGTCTTGAGAAAGGGTGAAGACAGTAGTGATTATTGTCTCATTGGAGAGGCATACGTACACGGGGCTATGCAGGGAGAGGCTGTTACTGATGAAGTTACGTGGGAGAAGATTAAGATAGTCTGAAGCTTTGATAGGAATATAGAGCGTAGCAAACATGGTATTTGTCGTACTCGAAACTTTCCAACGTTGAATTTGATGGCCCTGATCAGAATGTCGGCAGCTTATTCTGGTCATCTTGTCTACTCCTTGATCTCATTCTTGTGAAAGACATCTATATGAATGTCAGTATCTCATTCGGCACCGAAGGAATTGACTTACCGGGTACTTCTGGCATCCAGCTCTCTCTATACTTGCAGAAGAACTCTCCCTTGGGGGGGAACTTGTCAGGCTCATCGAAGGTTCCCCACATGATGTATCGAAACTTGTCCGCCGCTTGTTCGCCATATTCGCAGATGAAAGCCCCGCAATTGTCGCAAAACTCTCGAACTACCCCGTTCTCCTGCTTGAAAGTCTTGGGTTTGCCTTGGTCATAGCTGAAACCATCAAGTGCGACCTGGATATCATCAGCTATAGGTTTCTTGAATCAAGAGAAGTTGATATACCTTTGTGGTAAGACCAAAATTGGTTCCAAAAGCCCTTTTGCAACTTCCACAATGACAAAGTGATGTTCTTGCGTCATCGGGTGAGTCTAGTGAAACGCTGTACTTGACGTTGCCACAAACGCATTTACCGGTATAGGTGGGCATGGTGGCTGATATAGGTAGATAGGTCTAATTGATTGACGAATCAGAGAGGAAGATTGACTGAAGGAACTACTGAGAATAGTGAGGATTTTAACCATCAAGGTGTTGTTTGAGATGTGGTTGACATAGAAATACTGCTAGCATTCGTGGTGTGGTCAAGTATGCATCATAGTCTTGACGTCAGAGTTGGTATGACGCTGGTAGACGTATGTCTTACGTTGATCAGACATCAAACCCATTTTAATCCCCCAAACTACTCCCAGAGTGACCCTATCTATACTCGTCAATATCACAGATATCTCCCATTGATTCCATCAAGCCAGTCAAGACTCCACGCTCATATCAATAGAAACGAGTGCCGGGTAACTCTGTTGTCTATGAGCCAACACCACCATGACTGAGCATCTCATGAGAAGTAATACGGCTCAATATTATGCCCTCCGCAATTAATATCGTTTCTTGATTCGCCTAATCATCTATGATAATGAGGAAGCGTGATATGAAAATTGGTAGTCGGACAATAGTAAAGACCGAGATAACCTCACGGGTCAGCAAGTAAGCACAAAAGTGGGGACATCTCGGGACTTAGAAAAGCCCGACGCATTCCTCTGATACGAAAAGTCTCGACGCCCAACTCAACACCTGCATATTAAATCCACCACCCTCTCCCAAAGGGAATCCGACTTTTATACGAAAACCGTTATCCTCGGGCTTCCAAAGTCCCGAAGTCACCATGTCCACCCCAGAATCATCCAAGCCCAAGCCCCATCGGGTCCTCGCTTGCGTTCTCTGTCAACAGCGCAAAGTGAAATGCGACCGCACGTTTCCCTGCTCAAACTGTGTCAAACATGGCATTCAGTGCGTTCCAGCTACTCAGCCCCGGCAACGAAGACGACGATTTCCGGAGCGTGAGTTGTTGGACAGGTTGAGGAGGTATGAGGCGTTGATGAAGCAGAATAATGTCAAGTTTGATCCGCTCCATGAAGATAATGGGACTGAGAAGAGCTCGCCGAATGATTATAACTCTGACAGGGATGAGGAGGGGTCACAGGGGAGAGCTGAGGGTGTAGCTGAGGTCAAGTGAGTTGAAGCCTTCATCAACCCATTGAGTTTGAGCTGACGAGTACAGAAACATTTGGCATGCAATGCGCCAAGGGGTAACTAGCCCTACCTGCCATTGAAGATAAGGCTGACATGACATAGTATCAAGATCCTAACGACAGGTTCTTCGAAACAGCATTCAGCCACGCCCAAGATCAATCCTTCAACAATGATGAACACATGCTTTTCGGCTCCCGCCAAACAGCCGTCGAGCTCTACACCCTGCACCCAGAACCCGCTCAACTCTTTAGGCTTTGGCAGGTATACCTTGATAATGTCAACCCTCTGCTCAAAGTCACGCACACACCGACTCTGCAGGGTCGTATTGTCGAAGCTACGTCAAATCTCAAAGAAATTCCTTCGACTCTTGAAGCTCTCATGTTTGGTATCTACTGTATGGCTATACTCAGTCTTACTGCTGAGGAGTGTGAGACTATGTTCAAACAGACTAAGGAAGAGCTCTCGACAAGGTTTCAGTTTGGATGTCAGCAGGCGTTGTTGAACAGCAATTTCCTCCGTACTGGTAGTCGAGAGTGCTTGACTGCATTATTCCTTTATCTTGTGAGCCACCCGCTTAAACCACCTCTCACCACTTCGCTAACTATTCTAGGTGTCTGTCCGCTCAGCCAGCCACCCAAAATCCATCTCAGCCATGCTCGCCGTCGCAATGCGCATCGCCCAGCGAATGGGTCTCCAAAGCGAAAACATCAACGCCAGAAGCAGCGTTCTCGAAGCAGAAATGCGCCGAAGACTCTGGTGGTCCCTTGTCCTCTTCGACTCCCGAGTTAGCGCCCTGGGAGATCATAAGCCTACGAGTTTAGCGCCAGGGTGGGATTGCGCTTTGCCCATGAACGTCAGTGATTCTGAACTTCGAGAGGAAACGAAAAATCCGCCCAAGGTCCAAGAACAAGCTACCGAGGCTATTTTTGCTGTTGTGAGAAGTGAGCTTGGGGAGTATATACGGAATAGTCCGTTTTATATCGCGTTTACGAATCCGCTTATGAAACCTTTGGCGAAAAAGCTTCCTGAAGGTGGAGATGTTGCTTTGGAGAGAATGATAGAGGAGAAGTATCTCAAGTTCTGTGATGCTGATAACCGTCTTCACTACATGACCATTTGGACAGCGAGGGCTAGTATTGCAACATGCCGCCTCATGAACGACTTCCTCGTCTATCTCGAAACTTCAGCTACATACAACCAAGCGAATCACGAAGCGGCAGTCTCCTACGCCATCGATTGGCTAGAATGCGATGCGAAACTCTCGAGTTCACCTCTCACGAAAGGCTTCCGATGGTTTCTACAACTCTACTTCCCTTTTCCCGCATACATAAGAATCATCCAACACTTGAAGACCCAGCCATTCAGTAGCATTGCGGAAAGGGGATGGAAAGTAATGAAGGATAATTATGAAGCTCGGTATGAGGGAGCAGACGTCGACAGATGGCATCCCATCTTCAAGCCATTTGCGAACATTGTTCTGTATGCCTGGGATACGGTCAAGAAAGCTTATGATCAAGCTGAAAGGGAGATTGAAACACCAGAGCTGGTGGACTTTATCAACAGAAAGACCGCGGATATGTCTTTGGGTGGAAACGAACCAAATGGTTCACAACCTCAGGGCAATGCTGGGATAGAAATGGATGGTGTTCAGCTTCAGATGCCGTTTGGCTTTGGTGACCCGGGTGTGTTCTTCAACATGGGTGCACAGCCTGGCTTTGACCCCGTCAGTTCGGCACCGTATCTGGCGGGGGGAGCGCCGTTGACGGTGAATATGAATCAGCTTAACTGGAGTTCGATGAATTGGGGGATGGCTGGCATGAGTGACAATGGAAACTGGTAAAGGTTCGGAGAGACTTATAAGTACTTCACCATGCAAGAACGGATACAGACGATAAAAGCTGGGAGTGTCGCCGGTAGATGTGTCACAAATGAGATATTGAGTTTTGTGGTACGCACAACAGAAAGACACATAAGAGAGAGTTCAAGCAGCCTTGGTTCTCAACTACAAAGGTGACTCGCGAGGCTCCTTATACACAAGGGGAGCGTGGGATGGCTTGTGGCGAGACGACTCAGTTATAGTAGCCCTAGCTTCTCACAAGTTAGGTAGCCCATATGGAATTAGATAGGAAGATGATGGAGCGCCTTGGGATGTAAGAATATGGTACCTGTTTCTCGAAGCATAGATATGTTTTGATATGATACTTGAATCCGCTGATACTTGAAGAGCACTCCTGTTCACGTTTCTTGCTCACCTTCCTCCTCTAAATTCTCTCCAGCATCTCCGGCCGCCTGCCGTATTGCCATCCTCTCACCGTGGCTTCCCAATTGTTGGTCAGATAAGTGAAACGTGCAACCAAGATGATCGAGGATCGTGGGGCAGGATCTCATCTCCAATTGAATTAACAAGAGGTCTATGAGCCTGCGAGCGACAAGAACAAATAGAAGTACGATCAATGTAATATTGATGTCGGCTATATCACGAGCCGTCGAAAAGCCGAGTAGCGTTGAGATGGTAAACATGACTGCTGCATGAACCGCAACACCCGTCTGGAGACGCGGTGCGCTGGTCAAATCATCTCCTGTTACCCAATTGTAAAGCTCCGGGTATCCAATATCCTTGGATCGCTTTTTGAGGATATCTTGTACGGTCTGTATACTTGCAATTTCTCTCTCCGTGGGGAGGTTTTGTCTCTGCGCAGGAGATCGACCTACCGGCTGGGGCTGCGTGTTCCTAGTAACTGATATTTCGCGACTCGCTTGATCAACATGAGCTTTCTCAATTAGCTTCAGCTTCTGCTTATAATCTAGCCCTATTGTCAGAGAGTACCCAGGAATAGAGTGATAAGTACAAGTTACCGGCGTGGCTCTCCATAGCTGCTAATATCGGGAGAGCGAGTAGAGCTAGCGGCACAACTTGGCCGAAGCCCATCTCGTTAGGGTTGCCTGCCATGCCTGTTGTTACAGCGCGCGAAGTGAAAATGGTTACAATCCCGTAGACATTGCCTGACCAGAGCCAACATAATCTCCAGGAGAAGGATCCGCGACATTGGTGGAATGCCCATGTTTCAGCTGTTGACCTGACGAATCTAAACTTTCTTGTTGATACTGTATTCGAGGTCAAGATCTTGAGAGCTTTGAGCTTCAGCCATTTGTTCAAGAGTGGCTCCCGTTTGGACTCTTTGATTTCTGCCAGCAGTGCTTTGAATCGAATCTTTTCGCCCCTTGGCTTCAATAGAATGGATCTTTGATGTTGATAGTCCGTCTCATTGTCTGTCGTCATCTCTATGTTGCTACCTGAGATCAGCTGCAAAATAGAAACGATCGCCTGACTTTTCGACTTCTATATCGCTATGATACCGATGGTTCTCTGGATTAGCTTGATCTTCTAGCCTAGCAAGCGTTTGAAGTTCGATAGCCTCATTTTCTGGCAGCTGCTGATCATCGAGGTCTGGTCGATTTCGTCGTGCAACAGGGGTTTCGCCCTTAGAACCAGGTCCATTAGACTTTCCATTGACTGGCTGTTCGTGATACAGAAGCTGAACAATCTCATATGTTCCATAAAGCACTGCTAGTGGAACAAAAATCCCCATGATGAAACCGATGGGGTCCATCCCTCCCGTCTCATCACTCATCCGATAGTCATGAAGGGTACAAGTAAAGTAGACGTGGCTCTCCATATCCCAGGTATATGATAGTTGCACAACGAGCAGGAAGACGAGCATTCCTGAGCCGGTGACCATGGCCAGGACACGAATAAGCTTGGCGGAGCCATGGTCTTTGATGCGGTCGATATAGAATGGAAAACTACCCAAGTGAACCGTCGATGCGAGACACCCCAAGGCGATCACAATGTTGGTGGAATAAATGGTGATGTCGTCGTGAATGATGAGAGCTGCGATTAAGATGGAGGCCTGAGAGACAAGTATCTGATCACTTATAGCAATCATGAAGGCCATGAAGGCATGGGTCCGCTCGGTTCTGCTTTCAACAACCTTGGTCCGTTTCGTCTTGGGGAATTTGGCCCTTAGTCGGTGGTAGGTCCGACGCGCCCCAGCAGCGATTACGGCGTCTCCAGAGTTGAGAAGACGCGTAGGTACTGAAAGTGTAAGAAAGGCGAGAATTAGAGTAGCTAATGCTATCAACGACGTGACAAGGAAAGCAGCTAGTACCTGATCCTCGTTAGTTGGCTCAAGTGCTGAATGACTGGCGATCCACTTACTCCTGGCCCAGCGATATCAGCATCAAATTCGACCTCTTCATCAGAAACAAGTCTTCTAAGCCTTGATTCAGAACAGTCCATTCTCAGAGGATTTCGCTTGAGTATGCCTAGGCCAATCTTTGGTGCTCGAGCAATATACGTACAGTAGTTGAGCAGAGAAAAGATTGAAGAAGGAAAGATAAGGCGCAAGGACAATAGAAATAGTTCAATGAGAATTTCTCAGCTTCAATCCTTGATTCTATAAATAAATAAATGCTTCAAGTGATTGGGCCTTTCAATGACCATTTTTCAGCCGCAAGCCTCATGTCGGGTTACACAACAATCAATGATCCCTGATTGGACTTGAGGGTTGAAAAGCTGACAAAAGTGCAAAGTACGGCGCTAAACAGATATTAAGAATGAATATTGAGCAGGTCTCTGTGTCCATATCTAAATGCGACTTCACCTTTGAGGCAGTTTTCATGTATTAAAGTTCAAAGAATAGAGTTAAACTTCAGATACAGTTCGATGCAACATATAATTCCCATAGCGAATACTACCATCCAAACCCCTCATTACTTCAAGTTTAAAATGCAAACTGCACTTCACAAACAGTAGTATACAAGCGACTTACAATTTAACCAAAGGCAAATGCCGGTGACTCGTCATATCGGCATCGAAATGATGAAGTGGGCCACTACACCAAATTGTCCATTTCTATGCCTTCAACACACGGCCAAGACGTAATGATCTGCATTCTCCCCTTTGAGTCGGCTTCTGTGAATACCGACGCGACGGTCTGTCTCCATCTCGGCTGTTGATAGCACCGATACCCCGATTTGGTGCTGAAGATCTACACGGAGAAGGGTCCGAGCGAGATGAAATTCAAGGAAACTGGCTAGACTAAGAACACATCGAGACTGACACAATAAGAGGGAATTATGGAACCCTCACCCTTTTGACGGACTAATATCTGTCAGAAGTACGTATTTAATGACGAAACACAGCGGGAATAACACGGTTAAAGAGTATCGTTATCTCGCTGAGGGATATATGAAAATGATGTCTAGAGGTATGCAGCCTTTCTCGTACAATTATCGGACAAGACGGCCTAAAAAGTCACCCTTGTACGGCTGAATCGGCACTCAGTGGGCTAAATGCAGATCCCCAATCTCCGTGTGGCAGCAATGCCGTCCGTGGAAAATCCGCGCGAGTTGGATGCCGCCAAATTTAGCCACCATCCACGGCCCGATACGCTAAGGAGCGGAATTGAGGCTATGGAAGACGTATATCCGTACGAGAAATATTCCTCCGATATTTATATCCAGATGATATGTCGTTGTGATCTGAAAAATCATTCTCCTCAGAAAATATCAAGCGATCAACTTAAACAACACTCTGACACAATTACTATCAAATCTTCTCTGTTATCATTAATATTGTCTAAAATGACTATGCGAGCTGATATCGAACACTACGATGCCCCCGTTTCTGGCGGTGCGTCGAACCAAGCCAATAATGCCATCGAGAAAAGTCACATCAACAACGAGTCGAACGTCAAACATCATGTCTTGATCGACCTCGTCCACGAGATTGCTATAAATGATCCTGATAGAGTCTTTAGCTATACTCCATCATCTTCAGATCCTAAAGATGGTTGGAAGCCAGTAACTCACCTCCACCTCGCAAATGCCGTCGACTACCTCGCCCACGACATCTCTAAAGCCGTTACCAAATCCTCAGACGACGAGGTTCCAACTGTGGCATACATCGGCCCTAATGACTTTCGATACACAGCCATTCTTCTGGCTTGTGTCAAAGCCGGTTGCAAAGCCCTTTTCATCTCGCCACGAAATACTCCTGCGGTTCAGATCTCCCTTTTCGAAGCTACGAACTGTCGATGCTTATACACAACTGAGTCGTTCAAATCAGTTATGCAGCCCTGCGTTGACCAACGAGCGATGGAAGTTACCATGATAGAAAGCGTTGATCATCTCTTATCAGTAACTCCCAAGCCATTTCCCTACAGCAGAACTATCGAACAGGTGCGGTGGGACCCCCTTGTTGTTCTTCACACAAGCGGCTCCACTGGAGTCCCCAAGCCGGTCTTCTTGAAACAAGGTATCCTGTACGCCTTGGAAGATTATCTTGCCCTACCCAAGTTCCATAAGTCTCCCTATCCCTTCAATGAATGGGTCGAGCGGGCGAGCAAAATCTTCATGGGGATGCCCATGTATCATGCCGCAGGAACGTATCTCCCTCTAACATTCATATACACTGGTCTCTCTGCGGTTATGCCGTTTCCCAATCAGCCTTTGAATGTTGATACAGCCATGGACTACTTGAAGCACAGTGGTGCTGATGGTGCAATGCTGCCCCCTTCCGTTGTCGATGAGTTGGCAGCTACTGAAGAGGGTACGGAGGCTTTGGCCAAGCTCAAACTCGTTATTACTGGCGGAGGTAAGTCAATATAGTCTCATGCACCCGTGCATGTTGTTGACCTTTTTATAGGGAGCCTGTCAACCGAGGCCGGGAACATGCTAGTAGGTAGGGGTGTCGTCTTGAGGAACGTCATTTCATCAACCGAGTAAGGATGTCCTTCAACTCGACTTTGTGCGGAGACTAACGAAGCAAAGACTATTCCCTTTGGCGCCTTATAGTCCCCAAGACCCCAAGCTATGGCGATACTTCATCTTTAACGCCGAAGTCATGGGAATTGACTGGCAACGCCATGACTCTAACGAGTATGAGCTTGTAGTCCGTCGCAAGGCATCGGATCCCGGCAATCAAGGCTGTTTCTACAACTACCCCGAATTATCCGAATGGCGTACCAACGACATCTTTGAACCGCATCCAACACTCAAGGATCACTGGCTATACAAAGGTCGCGCCGACGATATCATTGTTTTCTCAAATGGTGAGAAGCTCAACCCTCTGACCATCGAAGGTATCGTCTCGGACCATCCTCTCGTCAAGTCAGCCCTCGTCGTTGGTCAGGGAATGTTCCAGGCAGCTCTCATCATTGAGCCCATCACGGAGGCCCAACCGAAAGACGAAGCTGAGGCCAAAGCCTTGCTCGACAAAATCTGGCCAACAATCGAGAAAGCCAATGCTGAAACCGTTGCTCACGGACGAATTGCCGCGAACTTTGTCGCTTTTGCCGACCCTGCTTCACCCTTCCCTCGCGCTGACAAGGGGACTGTGCAGCGTGGTAAGACTGTCAGCCTGTACGCCGACTTCATTTCGGCTTTGTACGAGAAGGCTGAGAAGCTTGGAGATGGTCCATCTATCACCCTTGACTTTAGTGACAACGACGCTTTGACAGAATCTATCATCAGTCTTTTTGTTACCAAGCTTGGAGTTGAGAAGCTCGAACCGGATACAGACTTCTTTTCTGTCGGCGTAGACTCGTTGCAAGTCATGACGGCGTCAAACCTGCTAAGGGGAGCTTTGCATAGAGCTGGTATTGAGACGTCGACAATCACGCCTCGAGTCATCTACCGCAACCCTACGGCAAAAGGGTTGGCTGTGTACATCCAGTCCTTGCGAAGTGGAGCCAGTGAGGACGACGAAGAGACGCAGGAGATCAATCAGATCAAGGCACAAGTCGCAAAGTACACCAAGAACCTCCCAGCGCCTAGACCCGGAAAGCAGGCACCTCTAGACGACGGTCAAACAGTCATTGTGACCGGTACAACAGGCTCTTTGGGCGCTTACATGCTTGATCAACTTTGTCGTTTGCCGTCTGTCAAGAAAGTTATTGCCCTCAACAGAAGTGACGATGGCGGCGTATCTCGACAACCGTCAATCAACGAATTCCGTGGCTTGACAACAGATTTCTCCAAAGTCGAGTTTCTCCACGCCGATCTATCGCTTCCCGACCTTGGCTTGGGTCAATCCAAGTATAATTCTCTTCTTACCGATGTCGATCGTGTTATTCACAACGCGTGGCCTGTGAACTTCAAGTTCACCATGTCTTCGTTTGAGAGCCACGTTCGAGGCGTCCGACATCTCGTCGATTTCTCTTCTGCAGCTTCCAAGAACGTACCCATCATCTTCATCTCGTCCATCGGGACTGTTGATAGATGGTCCTCGCCTGATGCTGTCCCTGAGGAGGCGTTGCATGACCTGACCTTGCCTAGTATGGCTTACGGACGATCCAAACTCGCTGCGAGCCTTATACTTGACGCAGCGGCGGAGGAGTCTCGTATCCCGGCCGTTTCAGTGAGAGTTGGACAGATTGCGGGCTCAAGGGGCGAGAAGGGTCTGTGGAACCCTCAAGAGATGATTCCAAGCATGATCGCTAGCTCAGTCTATCTTGGAGTCTTGCCTGACCATCTCGGCGGACAACAGGAGATTGCCTGGACGCCCATTGAAGATATTGCAGGACTTATTCTTGACGTTGCGGGCATCACGGTTCAGAAGCCTATCTCGGAGATCTCTGGATACTTCCATGGCGTCAACCCTGCTACGACCAGTTGGTCCCACATCGCCCCGGCGGTGAAAGACTTCTATGGCGAGAGGATGAAGTTGGTGAGTGTTGAAGAATGGGTTGGGAGGTTGGAGGCTAGTTCAAAGGAGGAAAACGTGGACTTTGATAAGAATCCTGGCGTCAAGCTTTTGGATACGTATCGTGGACTGTTTGCGGTGGGAGAGGAAGTTCAGCCGGTTAAGTATGGGATGGAAAGGACCAAGAGCCATAGTCCCACTATGAGAGAGCTGGGGCCAGTTACGCCAGAGCTGATGAAGAACTGGTGTCGCCAATGGGGATTTTAGTTTTTGGGTGGCAACATTTCTATAGGTACATTGGTAAGCTAGCTACTGCATCATTTTCGCAATAAATCCACGTTATCCTCTGAATCTATTTCCACGCTTCCCAGACCTCCCTAACAGTAACAGGCTTGATATTTGGAAACTTGACTACCAGATCATCAATCCCCTGGATATCATTCGATCCTGTAGCCATACCGATTCCTGATAAGGCCAGCCTAGCCTTCATACCACCATGCATCTCTTCCGGCAACGCCTTCTTCATACTAGGAGTTAAATCATTCTCACCCTTCCTCATCTGCTCCACAGAGAAATACTTCACGTCAAACTTAACCCCCTTGACCTCCTCGGCCAACTCAACTGCTTCATTGAGAGTCATGCGATTTGTGACGATAGCATATCTGCGCTTCCAATTCGGGACGTCGAGAAGAGCGACGGTATACTTTGCTGCGTCTGTAGAGTGGGTGAAGACGACGGGGGTATTTCCATCTCCGGGAATTACTGCTGCGTTGTTTTCGGGGTCGATGATTATGTTTGCTGCGCGAATATGTGTGGGCATGCGAGGAGCGGCCCAGTAGTCTAGAAATAGACCGATTGAGACGAGGGAGAACTCGAGGTTGGTCTCCTCAAGGGCATCTACTGCTTTCAGCTTCCATTGGTAGGAAGGGACATGCGCGATGTTGCTTGTAAGTCGTTAGCCCAATCATACATGACGCAAAGGTGAAGTGCGATACGTACTCTTTGGTGTAGACCATCCCAAATTCACTCGGCAAGAATCGCTTAGTGCATTTCGATCGGTCCGCCGCTTCGATGAGATTCAGCTGAGCTTGTCCGCTCTCATCATTATCGATCGGAAGCATGGATATAACCGTGTCGACCTGTTCAGACTCAAGAATGGAAGTCAAAGAATTTACATCGGAGTAGTCGACAGCTCGTGTTTCCGGATCAGTAGCCTTGCGCGATAGGACGATGTAGTCATGAGTCTTGGCTGCCTCGAGGGCATCGACCATTGTCCGGCCCAAACCGGACGAACCACCAGCGACAGCGACTTTACCCATTTTAAAATCTTTCGATCAATGTGATATGGTTTATTAGCAAGTAGGCATGTTGTGCATGGAAGACGATATATATATGCAAGGCTGTTGCGGAGCTGAACTTGCGGAGCGGAGTTTCGGTCACGGAGTTAGACTTCAGAGCCCGCCCTGCATTAGTTGAAGTATAAATAGGGCACTATACCCTTATTTCCGTATTATTATTCGTATTTGACTAGGCGCTGGGATATTACCTAGACTTCGAGGGAGCGGCTTGCTAATCACAGGTAAGGCACGCCGTGATCTTCAGTGCTTATATGAGGTAGGGGGCGTGATAAGGTTCATCTCAGGCAGAAATTAGATTAGACTACGTAGATGAAGCGACAGATATTAACTGAGTCTTTTCATGGATATAGATCGCGCAGTGAATGCGAGTCGGCTGCACTATCCCATATCTCCTGGAGTCCAACTGTCCAGTTGTAAAGTACCTTGACCCAACACAACTTCTGTAGACTTCCTGCCGCCAACTTTGATTTTTCAGAGTCACCAGACAGCAAAGCTTCTAAATTTACTCTCGGAATGCCTTTGGTCCTGAGGCTTCGGAATTAAGCTCTCTGTGCTGAGTTAAGCTTCCATCCACAATCCTGACGGCGAATAACAGATCTGGCTCAGAACTTAGATATTTTACTAAGGTTCCTGACCAACTGATGTGTTATAGAGTTCGCAAAAGGCAAACCTAGATCATGACTCTTTGGTCGGCCTTGAAGGTATATAAGGTGGTGTCTTCAATCTCTCTCCTGAGGCAACTGGGGCTGATCATATAAACATTATTTCTGCCAGTTAAGCAAAGTTCAACCTCTCCCTCACATCACCTTTCGTCACATCAACTTCGTCAACCACGTATACGAACCGCTTTCCACCACAAACGATCTCACAATGTTCTCTGTCATAATATGTCGCCTACTAAGCAAAGCTCCATGTGCGATTCCGCTACGGCTTCAAAACCACCGACTTCACAATAGAATGTCGCCTACATACAGATTCCAACAGACACAGCGGTATTATTCGCCACGCAGACAAAATCGTCACGACGAGAGCCGTAAACAACAATCTTCGGGGTTATATGACCGAGTGGTAAGCCACTTCAACAAAAACGAGAGTAAGTCCGGCAAAGTCTTTGGAAGGTTATGCAGCTAACTGTTGCTAGTGACATATGCAAACATTGGTCTGGGGTCAACGATATTTGTTGCGCTTATGGAGGCGTATGGTCCTGAACCTCCCAAGCCAGAGCAGCCTCCATGGGTGATGAGTGATACGGCTACTGTCAGCCTCATCAACCCGATTCCTGGATTCTGGTAATTTTGAGATGTGTTCAAGAATCCATATCTACATTCTTTTCTATTCGCTGTCTCCTCTTTTGATATTTCCATGCAAGAGTATACCCATATTCGCTCTCGGAGTACGTTTTCCTTGAACGCATACGCAATTACGAGGATGTCCCTAAGAGGCATAGCAAATAGACAAGCCATCAGACCCAAGAGTTTGCGCTCTGTAAAAATCTATAATCTTCCTTCTAACCAATCCACATGAACGTGAACAACCATGGTCCCGCACGTAGTGAAACACGACGTGTTCTCCTCAAGGCTGAAAGCTTAAATTCCAACCTCAAGCATTCTATCAATGCAGGAACTGAATTATCGAGTAACAATGATTCCACTTCTTTTCTTCCAATGTTCATTCACGCTTACGTTTCTTTCTCACTCATACACAGCGTTACATCAGTGTCACGTCTCCCCAGTCACGCCAAGCGAATATACTTGGCACAAAACATGACTGCTCACACCATCGGCCAACCGACCTTCCCTTCCAGAAAAGTGATCTAGGGTTACAATACGATGAACACGAATCATCAGGAACAAATCTTCCTGTTTCTCGCCCCCAAAGCTACTAATCGTTAGGTGAGTGATCATTTTGGCCGTGTTCAACCGACAGAGTCTATCTGATTAGCATCTTGGCAGTAAGCTATTAGCCCCGATATGTTGTAATCCATTTTTTAAGATAAGCAGGTAGCTTATCTGTGTTTGCTATCAGCCAAGAAACAGCCAAGACACATTAATCCAAAACCCCAACTTGGCCTGAATCTCCAAAAGCCAAGACCTATCTACTCTGCTACCAAGAAAAGGGGGCGACTCGGATACCAACGGCAACGGGGAAACGGAAATAACCCCAAGACGCTACATTCACAACACCAAGGCGCTACTGTTGACACTGACAAAAGCACCTGCTGAATGCAGAGTCCGTCGATAAGCACTACCCCAGATAACAGCATTGGCATTTTCCTTGGCTCCTTGGGCTCTGGCACGTGAGGCGTGGAATGTTGGTCCTTTCTGGCCTTCCTGTTATGTCGCTTGGCGGGAGATATCACGAGATGGGGTATCGCATTGGCACGCGCTGCGGATTGGAGATGCACTTGCTTGGCGGTGATATAAAGTGGTTCGTCTGCGCCAAGATTGAGGGCAATTGGTCTGAAGCAAACAAGCTGAGATGTCTTGGCTGCCCCGGGGAAATCCAATTATGAACGTGTTGTTAATCGCACGCGTCTCGGCGAGATATTGGGTCTGGGGTATATATCGAGGGGATGCGATCCACCTTGTGGAGAGGTCGATCACCTTCATTCTTCTCACTTATACCTCATTTTTCTCATTTCTCTTAGTGAATAGTTCATTGCTGAGAAAAAGTCGTCATGGCTGTCGCCGAAAAGGGCCAGAAGCCAAGCATGGCTAAGAGAATCTTTCTCATGCTCGCACCAGACTCAGCAAAAGATGACGACGGTCGCGATAACTTCAACTCGCGCTCGCAATTCGTCCTCTGCGCCATGGGCGGTGCAGTCGGTCTAGGAAACCTGCTGCGCTTCCCCTCTGTCGTCTTCAACAACTACGGTTTGCAGTTCTTCATCCCCTACGCCGTCGCACTCTTCCTCATCGGTATTCCCATCCTCATCCTCGAAATCACCCTCGGTCAGGCTTATCGCGGCGGTTGTGTTATCGCCTGGAATAATGTGAACCATCGCGCTAAGGGTATTGGACTGAGCATGGTGTTCAATGGCTTTAGTGTCGTTGGGTACTATGTTCCTATTCTGGCCTGGGCTATGACTTATTTCAGGATGTCGTTTCAGAGTCCGCTGCCTTGGGCTGGACAGGATACTACGGACTTCTTCAACGATGAGGTTGTTCGCAACATTCCTGCTACGGGTGGCGCTGATGACGGTGGTGGTTTGAAGCATTATCCCGGCCGTGGCATCGTTGGTGAGACCTTTGGTTGGTGCGTCATGATCTGGTTCATCGTCTGGATATGTACCTTCAAGGGTGTCGGTCTCACCGGCCGTGTCATCTATGTCACAATGGCCCTCCCCCTCGTCATGATCGGTATCCTTGCCATTCGATCCCTCTCCCTCCCCAATGCCTCTGATGGCTTCAGACTCTACGTCGGCACATGGCGAAGCGAATCCCTCGAGGGCCCTCGCGTATGGCAAGACGCCTTTGGACAGATGTTCTTCTCCATTGGTGTCGGTTTCGGCTACTTTACCTCCTACGCCTCATACAACAATAAGTTCGCCAATGCTGTCCAAGATGCCTTCATTATTGCCCTAAGCAACTCTGCCATTGAGATCGTCTCCGCTTTGGCTGTCATGGGCGTTGTCGGCTTCCTCGCCATCAACCCCGGTGAGGTCGATCCTCTCTCTACCTTCAGCTCCGGCTTCTTCTACTATCCCCAGGCTCTTGCTGAGATGCCTGGATCCAATTTCTTCTCTGCTCTGTTCTTCATTACATTGGTCCTTCTTGGACTTACATGTCTTTGCCCTCTCTGAGGTTCTCGTCACTCTCCTCTGTGATACCAACATGGGCCAGCGCATTCCTCGATGGATCATCTCGACTTCAGTCATCGTCCTCGGTCTACTTACCTCACTCATTTACAGCAGCGAGTTCGGCTTCAGTGTCCTCGATGCTGTTGATGCCTTTGTCAACGATGTCGCTCTCTTCATCACTGTCTTCTCCGAGACTTACATGGCCTGCACGCTCTACCGATGGAAGGACCCTGTTGATCAAATCGGCGCTATCAGCTATTTTGTCTTCAACGGTGGCTATATCCTCTCTCTTTTCCTTGGTCTCCTGATCGGTCACCTTGTAAGCGCCCCGGCTGGAGCCGGTGTTGGCTTTGGAGTCTTCATCGGCTGCTCCCTCTTCACTGCCTTCTTTGGCAAGACCCCATCGATCCCTGCTCCCCGATTCTGGGGTACCAATACTATTCTCAGCCGTTTCTGGTACGCGGCCTTCTACTCGGTACGTATCTCCCCCAGCCTTAGTCTCTTGACTGACCTCTGACCCCACAACAGGGCAACCAACTCCGTCGCGATCTCAACAATGCCATTCTCGGTGGTCATTCCAACTGGTCATTCCAACTGGAAGATTCCTGCGATTTGGCCATTTTGTTTAAAGTTTGTCACTGGCCCCGCCGTCGCTATGGTGTTCTCCTTTGCCTATCCCAAGTTCCTCAACAACTACTCCGATGACCCTCCTTTCATCTACAGCTTTGTTCTGATGCACATGGTCGTCATCTTCATCATCGGTGCATTCCTTGCTCCTCGCTTCCTCAACGTTCTCATCCCATCTCACCGTCTTGAGCGTGGTGATGGAAAGTATGATGTTGCTCCTCAGATGACCATTGACAACCGCCCCATCATTGACAACGGTGGAATTGAGGGTGGCCACGCTGATGCTGATGCTGCTCACCATAGTGCCAGCGCGGATGGAAACAGCATGGAGGCTGACAAGGGTGTCTTCCAACCGAAGGACGGAACCGCGAGGTTTGAGACTCCTGTTGAGCCACGACAGTAGAGCCTGTGATTCACTGTCATTCTCTGTTCTACCTTCGTCATAAACCATCAATGTGGGGCTCTGTATGATTAAAGGTCTATGAGATAGGTTCTCTCGTTGATAGTGACTAGTCACTTTCACTCACATTATTGAATAACTTTCACTTCATCCCTATCCTCTAAATCTGATATCCCTTCGTGACCAACAGAAATGCTGCAATCCTTCTAACTCTAACGAGATCTTGTAGCCCTCTCGCCCCCTATTCCTTAAGGTATAGACCCTCATCTGGTGGAGGTTTGCCGTACCAGTCAAGTCCAAGCTTATCCTCAGGATCAGGATCTTCCATCTGATAATATCCATCATATCTCCACCACTTCCGATCCTTAAATACATCCTCTACTGGAAGCACTCTCTCAGTCTTCATCTGATCTCTTAATTCCTCGACCCCTGTCCAAACTCTAAGAACATTCTCGCCAATAACCTTTGCCAACTGCTCTTCAGTCACTCCACGATCAAGGATAGCCTTCAGCAGATGGGGATAGCATTTCACGTCTTCAAGACCCGGAATAACGCTAGCAATACCGTCGAAATCAGATCCAAGACCGACGTGATCCCAGCCAATGCGATTGGCGATGTAAAAGAGATGATCGACCACCATTTCCATCTTGGCATCTCGTCGGCGCGTTGTGACATGCTCCGGGACGAAGGTAACCATTACGATACCGCCATTGGCGGGTACCTTATCGAGGATATGATCAGGAACATTTCGGGGGCAGTCGAATACTCCTTTTGCGTTGGAGTGAGAGAACATGACGGGAGCTCTGGAGAGGTCGAGGACTTGACTGGCACAGTCCTCAGAAACATGAGATAGATCAATAATCATGCCTAAACTGTTAGCTGGGCCACAAGAAGGTCTGAAAGTGGCATACCGAGTCTATTCATTTCCTTGACAGCAGCCCTTCCTAGGCCAGATAGGCCGTCGTGAACTGGGCCGACCTTTGAAGTGGAGCTATCTGCGAAGGCATTGTTACACACGTGAGTGAGAGTGCACTAGCAAAGTCAGCATTGCCTTTCAGTACTTCGAACATCGTGAAAACCTACATATCTCACTCCGAGCCTGTAGAAAGCTCTAATGATACCGATGCTATTACCTGCCATATGAAGTCCCTCAATGCCGATCGAGCATGCAATCTTACCACTGGCGTAAACATCTTTGACTTCTGAAGGGCCACTAACTAGTTGGAATGTCTCTGGATAAGACTCAACCAGTCGAAGCGTCAGATCGATCTGCTCAATAGCATCCCGAGCCATGTCTGAGTACTCCGGGGTAGTAAAATCCTCTGCTGATCGGAGACAGGGGACGCAGACAGACCAGAACTGTCCGCCAACAGCCCCTAAAACTAGGTTAACACTGATGTAAGTATCACAGTAGAATTTGGTAAGTACCTTGTTTCAGACGAAGAATATCTGTCATTCCCCGCTCGAAGCCCTTTTCTAGATCGAATTTCTCATTATTGTGTATCTTGCCATGGAAGCAAGCTCTGGGTTGTTGAGGTAAATCATTATGGCCGTCTATAAGAGGAGTTGCAGCCAAAACTCGTTTCACTCTCTCGTCGATAGGCAGTAGCTGGTATGGATGTGTAGACGTCATCCTACGAACCTACTATGGGAAATCGTAGTGCTGTGTCTTGTAAATCCTTATCTCACTCCTCTTTATCAGTCGGCATTCGGTAACTTTATCCCATCTCGGAAAACAGGACAAGTAGGCTTGGAGGTTTCCCGCGCAACCGCGGAAAATTTATGGTAGGTAGTGATCAGACGGCGGCAGATAAGCATACCTATCCGATAACTCTGACGTTGCATGCCGTGCGGAGGCACCTTTATCCTAAGTGATGAAAAGATTTAGGCAAGTTTAGGCCAGCTTTAGCGGATCTTTAGACCAGTAATTTTGGCAACCCAGCTTACCTCCAGAAGCCCCCGCGCTTATCAACAGCCCACGTCAAACTGGGTCACAAATGAGACCCCTTGTACATATCGCGATGCCGATCACTCGGATTCAAGATAGCACAATTAAAAGGCAATAAACAGTTCGGCCTAGCTACCCAGCATCATCTTCTCAAATAAAAACTGCCTTGGGCGTTAGTCTTACAGAAGCTTCGCCGATGAGTCTAGACCATGAGTGGCGTTCAATAAATCCACTCAATACAGTAAGGATCAACAAATATCTTCTGAGGCTGTTCAGCCGCACCGGATCACTATGAATTAAAGACTTCCTCGACTGTCCTTCATATTCTTAATTTCTTCAGCTCTTGTAAGTCAATCATGATCCCCTTGAAGGTAGATACTCATTAAGTCATGGTAACATCAACGATTATTACACTTTCCAGCCCCGCGCTCCTTAACAAGTTCGCCATCGGCCTGGCAGGTGAAGCTGGGACATGGGTCTTCAAACAGATTCTGCACTCGGCCTCGGGCGGTAATGACGCAGACAAGATCCGACGAGACATCTCCGGGGCCGTCACAGAAATGAAGGAACTCAAACGAACCGTGGACAATCTATCACGAGAGCTTCCCGCAGCTCTTCTCCAACTACGAAGCGATAACCTGAGGGAGTCTCTTACCAAGATAGAGACTATGTACGATACGATTACCGATCTGGTGGAAACGGCTGTCACTCTCCCTGAGGATATGCCGGATGTGGAGCGAGATAAAAAGCTAAATTCTATTCAGACTCGCTTAGAAGATCGCCTTAGGGTGTTCTCTAACGATATACCCGGTATTCTCGACCGCATCAACGATTTTCTTGCAGAAGATGGGCCAAGGTCGTTTGTACGTCAGGCCGTCCAGAAAGCCTTCGACAACTCTGATGAGTTCGTTAGTTATTACGAAAAGAGCAAAACCTCGGTAATATCCCAAAATCCTGTCTATAGTGGAATGCTAACAATTAGATACAGATGCTGAGCTACTGGGTCGTGGTCGTCAAGGGAATTTCTCTGCTGCAAATGGCTTATGATGCTCCAAACGTGGATTTTTCCGAAGGCATGCTCACAATCCGACGCCAGAAGGACAAACTCGCCAGTCAAGAGCAGACTTTCAAAGCAGTTGTCGGAGAAAATACTGTCCGACTCGTTGAATGGGCTCTCTTGCGGCCTTCGCTTACTCGTGTCACACTCCTTACCAACGAGGGGTATTGGATCGGACCAAAACACCCAAGGTTCGGTGATTTCACCTCACTGCCCATATTCCTAGGTACTCATATACCGATCTATCGAAGATCAGAGGACCTAGGCACTGTCAACATAGAATCGATGTGGGAAATGCCATTTGGGTGTGGGTTCGATGCTGATCTCAAAAATGCCGTCAGATTCGTACACTTCAGGTCCAAAAAGTGTATGTCACATGACGGAGCAGATGTATCAACGGTCAAAAATGACGGGCAATTCACCGGCTATTCTGTTTCGTGGTTTATAAAACCTGTATGCCCTGGTTCAGATCGATATACCATCAGAGCTGCCAGAAACTTGCTCTTATTTCGTTCCTTGATTCTTTTCAGTCGTCGGCAGGAAGCGTCTGACGTCCTCGGATCGTATTTGGTTGCAAGAGACTTCCTCAAGTTGGAAAGCTCCATTAGTTCTAGCGATGCTGGGGCAAAGTTCCAGATAAAGGTCTAAATCGACCACAAGTCGGGTTAGCTGGGTTCATTGTGGCTGACAGTCTTTATCGGGACAGAGAAATTGGTAGTTAATATTCGATTTATAAATCCCGAAAAGCTAAGCAGTGACATTATAGCTGTCCAAGTACATGATTTGCATAGTACCAAGCTGCATAAAGAGGTTTATATGACAAGTTAATGCTTTGTTTATCGGCATACAGATTATAGACCCGGTAAGAGATAGACAGATATGCGGTACGACTCATGCTCGATATCAACGTTACATTGTAGCTGAGGGGTAATGATAAGCATCCTGGGCCGTGTATGGGAACTACAACAACGTGGTATCCACTGGTGGGTTTTCCCGCGGGTATTGCAATCTGCTATCCACTGATCAACGATCAGTTAACCTCAAACAACCGAAAGAGGGGACAAATATAAAGTCGGAAGATGTGTACGTCCAACTCAGTGCTCACCCCTCCTGTCGCTCATACAGACTGACGACAGAACGGCAGAGAAAATAAGAGACGACTTGAAACATACCCAATCTATCAAAGAGGGAACCATAAACGATGCTTCTACAGCTGAAGCCTTAACTCTGTGCCGTGATGCAGATGAGATCGAGACAAGACCTGAGCTCGATAAGTCGCTGCGATGGAAACTGGACCTGAGACTTATGCCTCTGCTCTGCTTCACCTATGCACTGCAGTCAATTGACAAGAATACCATCAGCTATGCTGCCGTGTTCGGGCTAAGAGAAGATCTCAACCTAAAAGGTGATGAGTTTTCTTGGACTGGTGGGATATTCTACCTTGGTTATCTCATTTGGGAGTTCCCGACCAGCATGTTTCTTCAACGATTTCCGATCAACTACTTCATGTCAGGAACTGTAAGTCTCCCATCCCTTCAACCGACGGTCTCTGCTGATGTCACTAGGTCATCGCTTGGGGCGCCGTACTCATGGCCCACGGAGCCGTCAACTCCTTTACAACCCTCATCGTCGTGCGTGTCCTCCTCGGCGCCCTCGAAGCGGCCATAAACCCTGGTACCATGCTCCTCTTCAGCATGTACTACATGCGAAAAGAACAGCCTCTACGCATGGGTATATGGATTGGCTCCGCAGGTATGGGCTACATCATCGCTGGCATAGCTAGCTTCGGTATAGGCCACGTCAGGTCTGCTCTACCGTCTTGGCGAGTTCTTTTCATCATCTGGGGGTCTATCACTGTTGCTTGGGGAGTTATTCTCCTATTCTTGCTCCCGGGTGCGCCTATGATAGCGAAGTTCTTGACGGCTGATGAGAAGGCGAGGGTTGTGGTGAGGGTGAGGGGGAATGGTACGGGTATTGAGAACAAGCACTTTAAGATGGCGCAGTTTTGGGAGGCGATGCTTGATATGAAGACTTGGTTGTTGTTCTTGTTTGCCCTAACGAGTAACTCGCCTAATGGAGGCTTATCCGCGGTAGATATCCCCTCCTCGTTTCTCGGAGTGCTGCGAACTGATTTGTCTCAGTTCCAAGGCCTCATCATAAAGGGCGCTGGCTTCAGCACCCTCGACACGACACTGTATCAGATGCCCTCTGGTGCGGTTCAACTTGTTGCATGCGTACTTGCTTGGTAAGTCCCTCGAAACTATTACAGCTCATTGAACTAACAGATGCCTCACAGTTGGGGAGCTTCCGTGATCAAGAACTCTAGAATCCCAATCATGCTCCTCGGACTAGTCCCCTTCCTCGCCGGCGTACTCGGTCTTCATTTTCTCCCTCACAGCGACGCACATGCTCGCTTAGCCTGTCTCTGGATGTCTTTCTCATACACAGCAACCTGGACACTTAGCATGTCTGTCTCAATGGCCAACACAGCAGGGCACACAAAGAAGATCACAACAAATGCCATATTGTTGATCGGATATTGTCTGGGGAACTTTGTCGGACCATTCTTCTTCAAGTCTAATCAGGCGCCTCAGTATGAGCTTGGAGTTGGCATGATGTTCACGTGTATTGCAATTCAGGTAGCAAGTCTTGTTGCGCTATGGGTGTTATTGTGGATGCGGAATAGGTCAAGGCGGGACCTTCATACTCCTGAGAATCAGCAGAGAGCTTGGGAGGCGGGACTTCTTGATGAAACCGACTTTAAGAATAAGTACTTTCAGTACGTGTACTAGCTACATATAGTCTAACTGACCACAAGTGTCAAGGAAATGCGGAACTCAACATCCAGCAGCCGCTCACAAAGCTTTCATTGCCCACTCCATAGTCTTCCTAATAACTTCATCCTGATCCGCAACAGGCTCATATCCCAGTATCCTCTTCGCCTTGTCCAATGACCAACAGCACCCAGAGTCAAGATGATCAATGGCAGTCCTTCTCATACTAGGCTTTATATATCCCAATGTCATAATCCAGTAAACCCATTCAACCGTTGATGCCATCGCCTGCATCATAAAGAACGGAATCTTCGTAACCTCCTCCAATGCAACAGGATGTCCAGCTGCTGCATATAACTTCCGAGAGAAGTCAAAGAACTTCTGAGGTTTTCCGTCTGAGATGAAGAATGCCTGACCACCAGCTTTGTCCCGCGTCTCTGGGTCAAGGAGGGCTTTCATGGCGAGGATATGTGCCTCAGCTGCCTTTTTGACGTACAAGAACTCAAAAACCTTTGTATCATTGCCAACTTGCATTTTGTGCTCTTTTCTTCGAATGCTTTGTACGAGTTGACGCACGAAATTCATGTCGTATTCACCATATGTGGGAGGTATTCGTATAGCTGCAGTCCAAAGTTGTTCTGAGTTTGAAGCAATGACGAGCCTTTCAGCGGCAGCCTTTGACATGGCGTAAGCATTCGGAGCGTTCGCCTCATCATACAGAACAGAATCTTCTTCAGATAGAGGTTCTTGCGTAGGTATAACAGCTGAATCAGAGGACGTAAAGACAAAGGCGCGAGTATCACCACAAGCTGAAGCAGCTTTCAGTAAGGCTTTCGTCCCATCGATGTTTCCCTTGGTCAGGTTGGCAGGTGTGTCGGTATAAGACGGCGAAGCTGTATGAATAACAGTATGCGGTCTAAACGTCTCAAAGACCTGTTCAATCTGGCTCGGTGTCGTCAAGTCGGCTGCATGAAGAGAGACGCGAGACTCGTCAGCAACATCAGCTGGCATCTTGGGATGACGGCTGACGATAGCAACAGTTGTTTCTGCTTCGTTGAGAAGTTGTCGGACTACGTGTCCCCCCAAGAATCCGCTTCCACCTGTGACGAGTACTCTATTTGGCGATTCCATTTCTTCTCTAACTTTCAAAGAAATAGTTAATTATTATGAAGGAAGGAGAATGAGTGAGATTTTGGTCAAAACACAGAACTTATGTCAGCACCATTTTGGGCTGACTGCAGATGAAAGAATGGAAGGATTCATAAGCGGCATAAAATTAACACACAATCTAACACTTTAGATTCAAACATGTCTATCGTCTAATCTATTCCTGTTCCTCGTTAGTAGAAATGAAGCCCAAATTGTGGAACGTCTTGGCCTATTAGATAATATTAGTACTACATACACATCGGCAAAGAGAGGGAGGATGAAACTTACACCCCATCGATTCTCAGCGCCTTGAGAAAACATTCCAATGATCTTTTTACCACGCGGAGTAACCTTGGTCCACGGCAAATCAAAGGGATCATTGCCATTACTCACAAGCTCCGTACGATTGGTGTTGAGATTACACTTAAACCGTTAGCCTTTACTCTCTCCGTTCTCAGATGAGCAGTCTTACCTTGAGTCCAATGATGATCCCGTTATCAGACTGAGCCTCGAAACTCTCAATCTCCTCACCACGTCCACTGTCAATCCAGAGGTTTGAATGTGTGTCCCGCACAAAGCGCAGAATTTCTGCACCATTTTGGTAGGATTAGTCGAAGAAGGGATTGTTTATTACAGAATGGTCGATGTTGAAACTTGAGAGGAGCTACCCCGCGATAAGACGCGTGTGATAAGACACGACGCGGTGTGATAAAAAGCAATTAACGCGCAGTGAGGCACTAATCCGGGGCGTTTGACGGGGGCTGGCGGGGTAACACTCAGAGACAGTATTATCAATTTCTATCTCTAAAGAACTCGGGATATAGTGATCTCAGCTCTTCGAGATGGCGAATCTGATGCTGAGACGCTGGTGTATCAGGTGCAGGAAGTCCCTCTTCCACAAAGTGAATAGCAGTCCAGCCAGCGTCCTTTGCTCCAACGCAATTCTTATGAGAGTCATCTAAAGAATGTCAGTGAAGCCCTACAACAAATGTAATTCTTACCAATAAAATAACATCTCGAAACATCAGAGACCCCAGCCTCTCTCATAGCTTTCATAAACATTTCCTTATGCGGCTTACAAACAAATGGTACCTGAGAATAATCACAATACGTCAACCCCTCAAACAAATCATCCACGCCCAACAGCCTCACAACCCGTTTCCCGTGGTTCACATAAGCGTTTGTTAGCAGCCAAAGTCTCACTTTCGAAGTATCGATATCCTCGAGGAATTGTCGTAATTGGGCGTTGGGCTTGATAAGATCGTCCAATGGGACCGCGTCATCGACCTTGGCGTTGTATTCCAACGCGTCAATTTGGTGGTGGCGTACAAGTCCTTCGATTGCCTGGCCGTATTGCTGTGAGTAATCCTTGTGAAGGCGCTCTGCATCATATGGGGAGAGGCCGAGATGTTTCTTGAAGTAGTCGTCGATGTTGCGGGACATGTGCTCTAGGACTTTGTCATCTGTGCATGTTAGGCTCTGTCTGAAAACTTGGCCGTTGACGTACTGCGTGAGTATAGACAGTTGTCGATGTCGCTAAACCCGTTAGAAGTTAACTTGGAAGGGGTCGGGAAGGACTCATACAAAAACAACACGGGCTTTTCTGGGGATTGATACATTGCGGCTTGTGATTCACGCAAAGGTTGTGGGTTGAAACTTGAATGAATGAGGAGGTACTTGTATGGAAAAGAGTGATGACTGATTGATTAATGAAGGGGACAAAAAAATACACCAGGACTCCAAAGCCAACAAAACACCACGAGAGAATCTCAAATCCATATGAAAGACATTCACATACTTCTCAGATCGAATTATCTAATTTTCAGCTTTACTGCACCTTCGAGTCTTATCATAAAAAAATGATTGTTTTATGGCGTGCCTACAGGGTAGGTTTTCCCCAAGAGACAAGGACGTCAAAGAGATATTTACAGGCAAACAGTCACTCGCATGTCTTGTAAGACTGTTTGAGCTCACAGATAAGCCGATCCCCAAAAAAGATTCTTTAATTCTCCTCGGTATGTGTCAAAGAAATGTCAAAATCAGGCAATTCGTAACAACAACCATAACAAAGACTCAACCTCACTCTTTAAATACGGAATTACTCGGCATATTCCCCAAGCTCCTTTCAAATCACCATGCAAAACCACGCCCTTTCAGCAACAATCTCATTCAGCTTGGTAATTCTCCCATACTCTTTAATCGCCGACTTTTTGCAAAACCGCGCCAAAAACCGAGGTGGCCAAAACACCCCTGCAATCATAAAAGCCGGGCCTATCACAGTGCACCAACGAACGAAACTAACGACCAAAACACCGAGGCATCTTAAGATAACGAAATAAACCCACATCTTATCTCCGTAAAAAAGAGAGCGTCATTACAAATCTGATGCGCGCCGTGGAGCCGCAAATTTATTCTTTTTACGGATAAATACGTCAGTATCCCATGCGAAAAACAGGGTCTTGGCATGTTTGACCAGTATCATTTTTTAACGACACGATGAGTGAAAAGGAAGTTCCTCATGATGGGAATATGTCCCAAAATCAACAGCGAGCTTCTCTGGACCGGGAGTCTTTAACTGATGTTGAAAAGAATTCGCCAATGGCTGGAAATGACACGGATGATCAGAATGCGAATCTTAGTGATCAGACCACTGAGGCTGGTAACTTGACCACCGACTGCGAATCCTTTGAGGTTTCGTGGGATGGCGACAAGGATCCTTTATGTCCACGGAGTATGTCGACGTTGCGAAAATGGATGATTGTTTCAATCGCATGCATGGGAAGTCTCTGCGTGTAAGTCTCCAATCTCACCTCTCCTCTCACAGTCACTAATATCCTCAGAACATGCGCAAGTTCAATCTACACGGCTACCTACACCCAAATGAACGCCGAATTCCACTGCTCCCAAATCGTCGCAACCCTCGGCCTCTCAACCTTCGTTCTAGGAATCGCCCTCGGCCCCGTGCTCACCAGCCCATTGAGCGAGTACTACGGCCGCCGACCAATATACCTCGTCTCATGGGCCATGTTCATAATCTGGACGATCCCCTCCGCCGTAGCGACAAACATCGAGACCATGATCATCGCGCGTTTCTTCACCGGTTTTGCTGGAAGTTCATTCCTCAGCGTTGCGGGCGGAACAGCGGGTGATGTTTTCGAACGGCATGAGATTCAGAAACCTATGAGTTTGGTGTCGTTGGCGCCGTTTATCGGACCGGCTATTGGGCCGTTGATTGGAGGGTTTATTAATTATAATACAAATTGGAGGTGGACGTATTATGTTATGTTGATTTGGGCTGCGTTTGTTATGGTGGCTATTGTGGTCTTTGCGCCGGAGACGTTTCATCCGATTTTGTTGAGGGAGAAGGCGAGGATGTTGAGGAAGGAGACTGGAAATGAGGCGTATAGAGCGCCGATGGAGCATACGAAGAAGCCAATCCTCGAAACGCTGAAACTTTCAGTCCTTCGACCGTTTCAGCTGCTCTTCCTGGAGCCGATGTGTCTCTGCCTGGATCTCTACTCCGCCATCCTCCTCGGTATTCTTTACCTATTCTTCGGCGCTTTCCCTCTCATCTTCCGAACGAACCACGGGATGAGTCTTTGGCAAACCGGAATGACGTTCTTGGGAATTCTGGTCGGATTTGTTATTGCAACGGCTACGACTCCCTTCTGGGCCAGACTTCGACTTCGCTGGCTGGCAGAGCAGGAGAAGGAGACTGGAAAAGCTATCAGCGAGCCTGAGTACAGACTACCTCCTTGTATTCTTGGTGCTATCCTCATCCCTATCGGCCTGTTTTGGTTTGCTTGGACGACGTACTCTAGCATTCATTGGATTGTGCCCATCATTGGTTCCGGAGTTTTTGGATGCGGGTAAGTTTCTCTGGCCTGTTGTTTCAGATCTTGTGCTAACAACTGCTTGTAGCATGATGCTCGTCTTTACTGGTATCTTTACCTTCTTGGTCGACGCTTATCCTCAGTATGCCGCTTCTGCCATGGCAGCCAACAGCTTTGCCCGATGCTCTTTCGCAGGTACGTCCAGTTCACTCCTTTTACTCCAAAAATCAGTCACTAACGATCGTATAGCGGCATTCCCACTGTTTGGTATTCAGATGTACGAGACGCTTGGTTATCAGTGGGCTTCCAGTCTTCTTGCTTTCTTGACGGTCGCCATGGCGCCGTTCCCCTATCTTTTCTTCAGATACGGCAAGAAGCTGCGTGCCAAGAGCAAATTTGCTTCAAAGATCTAAAAATACGGCAGAAAAAGATTTGGAGAGGAGATGCATAATTGAGCTTGCGGAAAGTTGGCTGTATCATTTGAGTGTGGGGTGAGATAGATGATGTTGAAAAGAAAAGCATTATAGAACAGCGACACATAGAATAGATAGACTTCATACCCGGTTAAAAGAACTGTATTTTGCCAGTACGACCAGAATTCCTTCTTTCTCTAAAAGCCTTGTGAATCTGTCACTGGTGGGAAAGTACCAAAGTTGCCGGGCAGCAATGGACATAAACCATGCTGAAGCAGTAGATCAACATCAATGGTATCCTCCGCCCAAAAGTTATCAAAACCGAACTGATCAGGCGGCTGCTGAAACAGATCATTCGTTTCCATCACAGCGCCAGCGACTTGTGCATTTGTCGCGTCAGTGAAAGGACCGCCATTCTCCGCCAAGGTCTGAGACGTTGCCCTACTGACTTCCGCCGAGGTATTCAACGTAGAGTCTTCATTACGGTCACAATTTGCGATGCGCGATGTTACGTCAACTATTGAACCTGCTGAGACGGCAGATCCTTGACCTGTGAGTCTTCGCATGAGGTTGCCGAAGAATCTCATGATCCATAGTCCTACGGGCCAGTGCTTTGCGAGTTCACTTAAGGCGAGGATGCATTGCCGTGATTTGTTGCCGGCAAGTTGGCGTCGGATAGGGTCTTTGCGGCATATGACGAGGGTGTGGATGGAGAGGGCGCCGAAGACGGCGGGGACGCTGAGAAAATGTTAGGCTCCGAGTGGAATTCGGGGAGAGGTTGACTTGCATGTGCATTTGACTTTTACTCATTGCTCCGACGGCGAGGAGATCTTCGGTCATACGAGTGATGGAGTCAGCTGCCCTCCGAGCCCAAATGTCTCCTTCGGCTTCAGACGGTGTGAGGTCCTCAATGGCCTTTGGTCTAAACAGGAGAATGTAGTAGTTTCTGAACAAGGTCAGATATTTCTCCTTCAAACGCTATCGTGTCTCTTACTGGTACGCCATGTGTAACTGGGTTGCCCAGAACGCTGGGCCCAGTGTCTCATCAAGCGGGGCCCTCTGCATACACTTTGGCAACTGCGCTTCCCACTGCTCAAGTCTTTGTTTCAGACGCTCTGGTTTGTATTGTTCCAAGTCAGGTCGACGAGGACTATATTCTGCGATTACGATGTCACCCACTGGGCCAAGGTTAGTAACTTGAGCGGAACGGCCATGGGCAGAGATGAACTCACGGATCTCGGCAGCCTTTGTCATCTCTATCGCGAGAGCCGTATGGTGTTCTTCTTGTCGGGTTATTAGAGGATCGTTGTGGTCGTCGTCGAAGTAAAAGTCTTCTTCCGTCAGAGGTTCGATGTCGCAGTCTTCGTCCCTGATTCTGCAGGGCTTGCCGAGGCATGCTGCGGTATGTCGGTCGCGAGTCTAGAACTGTTAGCAAAGACACTCGGCTGTTCACTACTGTTACTGACATATATAGACCACCATATTCGTTTCCGCAGCGCTCTTTTCTCGGGGCTCAACCTTGATGCGACCGTCCTGCAACCAAGTCAGTGTCAGTTCACAACCTGCGAAAGCCTCACATACGACCGATACATCCCCAGAGACTGCGCACAAGACGTCGCACATCCAAGCCAGAACCACGAATCCTTCTGGTCATCCGGACCATTCCACCAAAATCCCAAAAGGAAGATTGCCGCAGTGAGGACATTCCTGTCAGTCTCATGATCAACATCATACAGCGTTTTCGCACGAAGATAATGGTGCTTGCGAGCAGCAGTCCGATCACTGAATCCCGCAGCCTGTATGAGACTCTCGTCACACAGAATGAACGTGACAAGGAACATTGCATGCAAAAGCATAGGTGACGCTTTGCCCTGTCTGTACAACTCCGAAAAGGCACGCCTGTCGATTACCGGATAAGGCGGATGGATGATCTCGAAAAAAGTATACACGAGACGGTCGGAAATTTCTTTTGGTGGCATCGTCAGCGCATCTCGTACGCTGAGTGGTTCCACTTGAGGTCGTGTTGGGATAATTGCGCGGTCTGCTATTGATGCTGGTATGGGATAGTGCACTTTGACGGGCTCGCTGACACCACCTCTTGGACTGCATATCATTTCGACGATGTATGATAAGCTGCTTGAGTCGCCCAGGAAGTATGATTTGTCGTTCCCGGACAAGCTCTGTTGTTGGAAATTCGACTCATTATTCTGCGCGATATTGGGTGGGACAGGCTGGCTTTGTTCTTGATACTGCGAAGTTTCGTTACTTTGAGGCGTAATTACTGCGATACTGTCGTTCATGGTCTCATGTTGATCAACCGGACTCTGCGCCTGCTGTCTTCTTGACACGCGTTGCGCATTACTTCGCCTAGCATATCTACAAACCCGTGAGTCCTAATTCATCACCATATCACATAGTCTCTACGTACTTTCCACGTTTGGAGTCTATTAACTCACATGTAACATCGCGCGTACGACAGTGCCAACAAGGCTGTCCATCAGCGGCGTCACACTTTACCCGTCTTGCATGACACGCTTTACAAGCCACGCGAGCTACACGTGTGCGAGTAGGTACAGCGCTTGGTGATGTTGCGCTGCTTGGGCGATTTTGTGACTCGGTCATTGAGATTTGAGTTGTTGCTGGTGATTTTCTCAGCGGCTTGTTGGTGAGAGATTAAGTCGCCGACTCGGTGACTTGGGTGAAGGGTGAGATGACGGGAATAAGACGGTTACGTAAGGTGGAATGACGCTGTGGCTTGGCTTGTCATTAGTGGATGCTGATCTTATCGTCAGGCTTTGTATCTGACATGGGATAACGTTAGGAGCAATAACATTACCAGGTTTGCCTCCCCCCAGCGGACTCCCCAGCGGGCTCCGCTTGCCCTTTTTTCTTGTTTTCTGTTCTACTTCTCCTGCTTGACTTGTTAGCGAGACTGGATTTGATTCAGATTTGAACGTTCGTCTCTGCTAACCTCCTTGAGTTCTTATTGCCGTTCTAGTAAGCCTTGCACTATACGTAACTAGGTCTTACTTTTCTTTTATACTGTCTATTGCTATATGTTCTCTTACCCTGGGCATTTCCAATGTTCTAGGCCTCTGAACTACCTGCCTGTGGCGGTCCAGGAGCAGTTACATTCTCAACAGGCTGCTCGACGGGGACCTTAGGATCGAAGTTTATCAAGGCTTCCCAGTTGATATCCTTATCGGCTATAGTGTTCTGGTCCTTGGGAGCAATAACATTACCAATACTGTGCTGCTCAAGAACCGGATTATTATTCAGAGAAATTGTTATTAAATATCAGATGCATGTTAACATCTGCTGATATTGAATTTCTTTTTCTCTATGACACGTGGCGAGTTACTTTGACTTCAGACCAGGCTATTGAATCGACCTTGATATGGTTGTTAAGTGTACGTTGCCTGCTAAGGATCCGTTGTCCAAACACATCTTCTGACAGGGCACGCGGGTATCATCAAGTGATTGAGTACTGGGTAACACGATAAACGGCAACAAGCCACCAATGCATCGAAACCACATGAAAACATCTACTTAGTTTAGTTTGATATAATCTCTAATAGCTCTGCTGATAGTAATTGACGTAAGGAGTAGGAAAACTTCAGACTGTGGACAGGGATGTTTGAAATAAAGTGCTTCGAGAAGCCCATGAAAGGTTATCTTATCTAACTCTTTTTATCATTAGGATTGAGGTCCTGCCTAGACCTGTGTCTTATTCTCCCCAGGTAGTATAAATCCTTCGCATGAACAACAAGCATCATCGATTCGCCAAGGCGTGCTTACGCAGGGGTAATTACCTGACATCTCAGCTCAATGACGACATGACTGTCTCAAATCTCACCGTGAATTAATTCACGGATGATCAGCTCTTTGTTCAATCGAGTCGCAACCCTGCAAACATGTAGATCACTTGGAGCTTACACCAATGACAGGTTGTCTTACTGTTGCTTGCGGAAAAAGCAACATCTTGGGCGTCATAGAGTAATAACGAGCTCGTCACTTAGCGGTGAATTTTGTCGGTTTTGCTTTTCAGGAACGTCATGTTGAGATAATAGAGGATAAGGCATTGGTTAATTGAGTTGAGATGTTGATCGGGGCGCGTGGAAACGACGTCATGTAGACGTATTGAAACGCGTTGTCAGCGAACCACTCTAACCTAGGACTGTGGGAGAAGAATACTTAAAGGTGAAGAATTCCAGTCAATGATTGAGGAACAGAATCAAACAAACAAGACTTATTACACAAGAAAACTCACACAATCATCAAAATGACTGGCACCGACAACCCCAACCCCGGCAACTTTGCCAACCGGTATTTCCAACCTTCTCCAATCTCAACACTCTAGAAATATCATGTCTAACACACATAGACCCAAGGAGGAAGTTCAAGAAATTGCTTCCAAGGGCGGAAAGTCCAGCCACTCTGGCGGCTTTGCCAGCATGGACGCCGACAAGCAGGTCAGTCAACCCCCATATCCAGACAAATTTCACATTCTGACAGCTCATTCAGCGAGAGATCGCTTCTGAGGGCGGCAAGGCCTCGTCTGGCTCTTTCGAGCCTGGAAGTGAGAAGGCCAAGGAGGCTGGCCGAAAGGGTGGACTGGCTTCCTAATGTATTATTACTATGAGATATGACTTTGGATCGACGGAAGGGCTCTATCGACAGGATGTAGGAACATGATTTGATTTTACAGCTACGGTGCCTTGTTCGCCAGGTGATGTGATGTTGACATTCTAAGCTGCTGTCGAACTTATCCGCAGTACAGAGAACTCGTGTATAGCTGAAGCATCTGTTCCTCCATATACCAGCTCTTCTCTTGAGCTTTCCTCTATAACTTCATAAGTAACCCTTCTTGTTTCCATTGATCGTGCTCAAACACCCAGTAAACATCTTCTTCACCGTGCGAGACGGCTTCTTTGGTAATCTGAATACACGTAAGTATATAATTGTACAAAAGTCGGAAATACTAACCCTCTTGTGGCGGAGCATACACGAATCTCAAACGACTCTCTCGCCGGTCCTTGAGACCGCAATATAGCAGCCCCAAGGCCCATCTTATCCTCCTTGATCCTCTTCAAAAGGGCCTTACTACAGAACTTATTCGCTCCCAGTTGAGGAACAAACTTGCCGGTGTCCCTAGTCCAAAAAAAGCTTGCCCCTCTCGTGGTATCAATCTCCCACTGGCCGTCAAAATTAGGTTGTTCTCCAACAATGACGTATATCTTTTCAAGATTTTCGTGCCAATCCCAGGTATAAGGTGTCTCAGGCGCGATTCGCATCAATCTTTCTGATACTGCCAAGCTTGTGATGTATGTTGCCACGGTGTGATTCCTGTCCAGAAGATCATCTTCGAAGGCTCGTTCGACAGCCTCTGTCTCAGTAACGTCTATGATATCGGTGGGAAAGTAGATAGTATCTCTATCTTTGTCCATCCTGCGCCTGAACTTGTATTTGCCGTATTTGGATACATTCTCGATGTCGTTATCACTGGCCCAGGCCAGTGCAACACGACGCGCTTCTTGGTTGACATCGGCGATCGGTATACGAACTAGTGTTCCCAGCCTATCGTAGCGAAACTCTAAGCGAATGTTGTTAGGATCGTCTTCGGACCAATCGTGGTCTTCTGCTGTAAGGTATTTTGGGATCCAGCAGCCTGGCTGCCATTGGCATATTCCTGGTTGGCGGGGTTCTGATAGGGCGTGGTACCAGATTTGGTCGCGAAGTTCTGGCGGTAGACGGGGGAAAAGAGTGAACATTTTGAGGGGGCCAATGGCAATATCAGAAGAAACAAAATATTTTTTGGAGCTCACGATGAGGGGAGAGCCTTCATATGTTCCATTTTAAGAGGCCTCGGCCAGCGAATGGTTACGAAGAGGCGGCGATAGTGGCTGAGCTCTATAGTCCTGGCTGCAGTCGTAGGACTTCAGCACGTACGCCACGGCCAATCAGGGCACATTCTGCAACTTTACACTCGACCATCATGGCTATAGGACCAAATTCAATATATGATCTATCCTTGAATGGTTTCAAAGTGAAAAGAAAGCCACTAACAATTTTATTAGCCCACTGATGCTGCTGATCGCAATGCGTTTGAGACCCAGATATAATCCTTCGGGCTCCACGAGCGCTTAGTCAACCCTCGAATGCAACGACAACAAATGTCAAGAGGCCGCCACTCATTCAATCTCAATCATTTTCATCGTCTCTCATCTCTGCCTCATCTAACATTGAGTTTTGTCTATAAATCTTGATTCAACACGGTCCGTTCAAGCCACTAAACTGTCGATGAGTGTGAGGCTCGGACGCTGACGCGTACAGCACGGACCCCGCGTCTGATCACAATCCACAGATATATACACCAGCGAAGATGAGTGAAACAGAGAATAAAGTGTCAGACGTTTCGGCGCAAACAGTCCCTTATTCGGGAGTTCCTGAAGATTCATGGGTTGAAGACGCCAAGTACATTTTAGTCGACGACAACAAAGTCAACATGAAAGTGATGAAACTCCACTTCGATAAACTCGGTCTCAAATACAACATCGCCTGGAACGGCCAAGAAGTCGTCGACCTGTACAAAGCGCACCCCGAGCAATGCAAATTGATCTTGCTCGATATTTCCATGCCCGTCATGGGAGGCATGGAAGCCTCACTCCTCATAAGACAGCATGAGAAGGAGAATAATCTTCAGCCTGCTATTATCATCGGACTTATGGCAGACCCTACAGAGAGCGAGACTCGGCGAATGATTGATGAGTTTGGAATGAACACCACGTTCAAGAAGCCGGTCAGATTCGAGGGTCTTCGGGAGCTTGTTAACAATTGGCCCGTTTGAAGAGCGGGGGTCGCGGGATAATTGACTTTTAGGCGCGTATGTCGTGCGGAGGACGTGGAACACAATCACCAATTCATTATTCATGGTAGCAAGTTTATTTACGATAAGCCTCAGAATAGTTAGTATCATTTATTGAGTTACGGAATATCTGGTTCGGCATGAGTCTCCGAAAATAGCCGAAGCCTCGCATTCTGTAAAGGGAATAAGAGATAAATGATTTTATAACATAATTTAGTTCGGTCACTATCTACCAATGACTCATGCGTAAATTATGAACTTTATATATATATCCCTAGGTAGTGAGATGGTATGAAAATTATACGCTGCACACTAAATTCGAACTATTTGCTACTTACCAAATAATACAATGGCCTCTTCAGCTCCTGTCGAATTCCCAACGGGCCTGATGACCCTACATCAAATCACTAGTCCTCAGGAACTAGAACAATGGACTCCTTCACTCACCCAACTACTTCTATCTTGCGTCAACGATGATCCATCTTCATCATCAATCGGCTTCCACGCACCTCTCTCCACCACCAAAGCCACGGAATTCTGGTCCTCGCAATCACCTCAACTGTTCGGCCTCAACCCCAGAGCTACCCTATTTGTGCTCGCCCGCGACACCACCGCAGTGGGAACAATTTCGCTCGTGACTCATCCTAAAGAAACTCATGCTCATAAAGTCGAAGTCGGCAAGCTGTTGGTTTCCGCAGCAGAAAGAGGCCATGGACTGGGGAGGAAACTGATGGATATGGCGGAGAGATTTGCGAAGGAGGAGTTGGGTAAGAAGATGGTGTTGTTGGATACAGCTTCGGATACCCCAGCCAGGGGATTTTACTTGAAGCTTGGGTATACGGAATGGGGTGTTTGCCCGCAGTATGCTGAGAGTGCGGATGGGCATTTGCATGACTGTTCGTTTTTCTATAAATTCCTTGGCAACTAGTATGATTGGACTATAGAAGATTCGACGTCTGGTACTTTATAATTTATGGATTGAGGCTTCAGGAGTTTAAAATCTTTGCCGAATAAACCACGAGGTTTGTCAGACGGGAGACGTGGAGGCTCGGCGATAGTGTAAATAATGTGCCGTTTATGGTTTTTCGATTTGAGAGCAAAAGCTGTCATTTCTGGAAACTCTTAAACCAAGTAGAGCCTCTGGCATTTTCCGTTGTCTTTGGTGTGATCAGCGGGCTCTGCAGCGCCAAGCTGGATCACAACGTCCCAAAATATGTGATTCTCTCCCATACATGGGTTACAGGAGAAGAAGCCACCTTACAAGATATGAAGAACAAAGAAGGGATGGAGCGATCAGGATATAAGAAAATCAAACAAGCTTGCGCCCTGGCTCTTGAGAATGGATATGGATATGCCTGGGTCGATACATGCTGTATCGACAAGACCAGCAGCGCAGAGCTATCGGAGGCTATCAATTCAATGATGAGCTGGTATGAGCGATCGGAAATATGTTATACATATTTAGCAGATGTCCCTCCAGGCACCAACATTCACGAGCCAGAATCGTCATTCGCGAAGAGTCGTTGGTTCGAACGAGGCTGGACCCTTCAAGAACTCATAGCTCCGCCGAGGCTCATATTTCTCTATAACGATTGGTCCGTCATGTCAGAAAGAGACGATATCGTCGAACTTATCACGCAAATTACTGGTATAGACCAGACCATTCTATCCGCTCCGTCGACCACGAGGTCCGCGACAAGCAGCCCTTTGCAATCTAGACTTCATGCAGCAAGCGTTGCCGAAAAGATGAGCTGGGCTTCGGAACGTAAAACAACTCGAATCGAAGACACAGCCTACTGCCTGCTGGGTATATTCGGAATCAATATGCCGCTACTATACGGCGAGGGCACAAATGCCTTCCTGAGATTGCAAGAGGAGATTATGAAACGCTCGGATGATCAAACATTACTGGCCTGGTACCTCCCAGAAGATGGCCCAGTTGAGTCAGGAGTGCTTGCTACCTCTCCGGCTGCATTTGCAAATTGCAAAGATTTCATCCCTTGTGACGTGGGCATGGCTACCCCGCCATTCCAAATCACCAACAAGGGCCTACGCATCGAAATGCCAGTTTCCAGCGACAACTTTAGTGATGGGAGATATGGTCTTCTGCAGTGCAGGACGAAACAAGATCCCACGACCATGATTGCGATCCCCTTGGACAGCGGTCGCAACGGCCTGTATGTACGAGGCAAGAGGCAGTTATTAACTCTGAGCTATCAGTACTGGAGTGCATGGTCATCTACCCCCGTTAATCTACTCCCCAGTCTCGCCTTTGTCAGCAGCATTGTTCAACCACCGAGCTACACGATCTTCCTGAATTCTATACCAGACAATTTCTATGTCGCAGATGTCTATCGGCCGAATCAATCGCAGCAGCCTGACCCAAGAATCATCATGACCAGTAGCCCCGAAGACGAGGACCAAGTTTCTAGTAGAGTCGCAATGGTTTTAATTAAGAGCTCTTTGAATGATGTAGAACGATTTGTTTTAAGGATCACGGAAGAATCAGCGCCAGTACAGGGTTCGTTTTCGACAGAATATCATTTCGTGGCCACCATCAGTATCATCGGTAGTGGAACATACTCTGGCAGAATACCCTTTCCCAGCTCGTGGTATTATCCCACACGCGAGATCTCCCTTTTCTGCATGATAACGCGAGAACAAGACTTCAATATTAGATGGAGCCGGGAGGACCACTTTGGAAAGACGCTTTTTCTTTTGGATCTCAGAGAAGAAGCTGATAAGGATGGCTTGATGGGCCTTCATGATGGGTGGACACAAACCTTACAGCGACTATGTTACCATGCTCAGAACAGTGCTCGTGGCGTAACTCAGTCACTTGCCCTTTCATTACCACGGCTATCCTACCATGCTTGGCCACTTACCCTTTCCTTTCAGCGACTATCCTATCATGCTCGAAACAGTATATGTGACTTACTTCGGTCACTTGCCCTTTGGCCATGGATGTTCACGTTTGTCGTCGATTCCTTGATATACAGGGTCTACAAGCTGCTTGTTTTAATCAAACGCCATATTGAGGGGAATTTGAAAAGATATGCACTTGGTGGTGGTGCAGGACTGTCTTTAACCGTTTATCTCTTTTATGTTCCGTGGAGAAGGCTTCAAAACTTGATTCGGGCCATTTCACCCCCTAAAGTGTTCCGTCGGGTTCGGACTAAGTGTTTGGACTTTGTCCTTTTTTACCTTTGTTGTACGCTTCTTCCTTCAGAGCTTCTGAAAGCAATTCTTGAATCGAAATGGAAGGTGCTGGCGAGCGTATTACTGGCCATTGGACACGGACTGGTCGTCACTGGGAAGGGCGCGGATGTAGCTATCACGCTGGCTTAGTCGATGTTCAAGGGAACAAATAGGTGAATAGTATCAGCAAAAAGGCATTCAGATTGAGTTTGGTCGCTGTCACTGTAAAACAGAGCCTTTTGACTACATTTCCATGACCTGAGATACATTGATAAAGAAAGCGATATGTAACTACATCGCTCCTCACCACAGATAGCCACAGATACACAGATGCCTTATTTGCAGCTTTGACTGATGGCTACGAGCTTAAATCAGCAAAGAAGTCTTATACGGTATCCCAACACGGACTATCTTCGTGAGTGAGTTCGCACGCCTGCGATTTGACTCCAACGACTAAGCTTAATGGTTCTGGCAACTTTCACATCAGCTCAAATATTGTCGTGACACCTCTCCTTGGAGCATGGGAAACGTCAGCTTCAGGAAACTTGCGTTCCGTTCTTCAATAATGATCTGCAGATGTCCCTTCATTTTGAAACTCAAGACGACAATGGCTGATACCCTGTGACTGACACTCCGTACACCGCTCCTACTCTTGGCTTAAGGTTCTCATCTCGTTGTCCTTCATCATCCCTAATTCGAAGTTGAAGCTCTCCTCCTCTCGCAGGGACATCAGTGCCGGTGTTGGCCGATGCATCTTCAGATACCTCGACCCAAGCCATCGACCTGACAGTGTTGAAGGAATTCACACCAGCTGAAGTGTTGGCCAAAATTGGTCTCGGGGGCGGTTTCGAATTCTGGCAAAGAACAACGAGCTCTAGAATCGAATCCCATGCCCCACTCGTATGTCCCTTGCATGAAATATATACTGAGTGCGATAGAGCAATCGCAGCGTAAAGCAGAAGCCCTATGTTGGCGATCCAGTCGAACCAACTATCGCATGTCATAACGTAGCCCGTGTATATAGCTTTTAACTCAAGCCTTTCCTGCCTAGGTTCGTTCGGGTTTGGCCAATACTCTTTGGGGTCACCAGGATGGGCAAGTTTCCGGGCTAGAGTTTCATTGACTTCCACGCCTTCAAAGATCTCGAGCTGTCTCTCGTTCCCGTTTAGACCACATCGAGAAAGCCCTTCAACAACCGCAGCTCCTATGACACTCTCGAAAGAAGCCATTTGAGATAGGTTCACATGGTAAATAGTAGCGACTAACGCCTCGAGAGTTGTCATTTTTGTTCCGATGAATGGAAGTTGTTTCAAACCGTTGGGCAAAGTGTCAGGAAGTGGAGGCGATAGCATCTCATACCAATTCGTGGTCATCCTGATAGGTCTTAGGGAATCGTTCTTGGGAGGGGTAACTTGAAGGTAGCCGATACTCGACTGAAGCTCCAGCTCAGTCTCGACCAAGTTCAATACCCGGCCAGCGTAGTACTCATGCGGTACCCACTCATCCCATACTCCAGACATGATGGACTTGGCCTTGGCCCAACGAGCGTCGATAGAGCAAGCCAGCACATTCGTCGTATATCGAGGACCTAGTGTCGTGTTCCACGCATTTTTGAAGAGGACCACCATACCGAGGGAGGCGTTGGTCACAGGCCAGATATCTACAGGTGCCATGATGATTGGGCGGGTCTCTGTGAATATCGAGTCATTTAGAGAGTTGCTGAGGTTGCGCATAACCCCTCTCCTGACCAGATAATCTTTTACGTCCTCTAGGACATTAATCTCTACCAAGGCCGGAATTTCGTCTCCGAAGACTGGCTTATCTTCTTCGTAATGCGAGTCTATCTTGTCTGGATGCGGAAACCTGACCTTCAGATCATTCCCGTTCAGGTTCATCATGTCATGGGCATTGCAGAGAACTCTGGCGGCAGGGACATGAGTCTGAACCTCGTACCTCTGGTTGCTTGCCCAAATAAGGTGATTTGGGAAGGGCTTCTTCGAGGGAGACATGCGACCGAGATGTTCCACGGCCTTGAAGTGCATTCCCCTTACAGCGTCTTGAAGGACAGCTGTGGCGTGGTGAGTCGTAAATGCCCAGGTGTTGGCTTCTTTAATAAGAGCAGGCCTCGTATATAGAGTTTTGCGTATAAAGGGGTCCAGTACCTCATGGTCAATGGCCCTTTCGTGTAGAATCCACCAATTATCAAAGTGGTGAAATAATGGCATGTATCCAGAAGATGGGCATTGGGGAATGAGGAAAGGGTTCGCATCCGTGGCACAGTCAATACCGGCGTAGTAATCGGCGTCTATACTTGTTGGCCAGAGCGTGTCATTGTCTCCTGAACAAAGAGTGTCAGTGAGGAATGAGATAGTATGTAGAGAGCCTACCGGTAAGCCAATATATGCCACCGCCAATATTCCAGTCCTTAACTCTGGGGATCATTAATACGGCGGTTGCTGGTGCTGCCAGAAGCGCAAGCAAACAGCCAACGATGATCAGAGCCACAAAGCATCTTCTTTTAAACTTGTCTGTCGCTGACATTGGCTGGCCCCAGCTCTGCTTGAGTCCGCCTAAGAACTCGGGTGACAAGAGGTACCTACCAATTATTAGTCAAGGACCATACTAGGATGCATTCAAACATACGATATGGATGAGAACGAGTACCCAGAAACAAGAAAGCCAAGAGGTAAACCAGGACCAAACATAACCTCAGAGCGTAGGCAGTGGAAGATAACTGTCCCAATGCTTGCCACGATAAGAAGCTCCTGTAGTTTTGTTGCGATTTGGAGAAGACCTAGTTTAAAAGAGTCGTCGTTCTGCTTGCCTTGCAGCTCTCCTCCAATGAAGAAACCGACAAAGTTTACCGCGCTGAGTCCAATAGTCAGCAACGCAGGTATCACATGAACTGCGCTGCGCGCGATCGCGACGCGACGCGATTTCTTGATAAGGACTTTGGGCCTCTCCTCCCGATTAAGGAATGTAACAACTTTGAGACCGATTGTCCTGAAAAATGTTTTGAAGAACCCATCGGCCTTGGTAGATGAAGATGTGTTGATTTGTACACCGGTGCCATCACGGGTTGCTGTGAGATTCTGCTGGGAAGATAGGTTGTCCAACTCGTACGGCGACATGGTCTTGGTATACGAGGGTGTCACGATGGCGGATGAAATTCGACTGAAGTATAAAGGATAGTGAGAACATGGCCCTTAAATCAAGCTGAGAGCTTTGCTTTTGAACCGATCGGGACTCTGACGAGGCTGGCGCTAAGGTGGAAGGCCTCAAAATGCCGCGCGGTAAACTATTCAGCCACTGTATCATAACGTGTAGGATAAGACTAAGAATAGATAAGGCTAGGAACAAAAGAAGTTATGGAGGTAGCAAGACCAGAGAAAAAATAATCACAGGGAACTTTTAGAGAATCTCCTAACGCACTCCCTGTCAAAAACAGCAGATATGACATATTGTCGCAAAAGATAGCGAATGGAACGAACGGGTCTTTGGTCAATCTTATTTTGAAATCAAAGAGAGTTGGAGAAAATGTGTGAGGCAATGGAAGATTTTATAATTGGGATCTCTGGGATGGGCATGAAGAGAGAATCAAAGACAGAAGCCAAATGCATTACGCTGCCTCAGTCAGTATATCGTTACACGGATATGAACCTTCTCAAAGGCTAAGGCATTCATGCAGTCGATAAAGGCTCACAGCGATGAGACGTGCCGTAATCCCATACATGATTGGCGGATAGGGTTGAAACACTACCAAATTACAAGCGCTGATCTTTCAGTTGCTCCTCCGTCCAATCCCAAAGCTTCTTGGCCATCTCATCGTCCAAGCCATGCCCCTCCAGCCCACCAGTCTTTCCAACAGGTTCATAAAACTCCCCATTCTCAATATCCGGAGCAGTAGTCGCCCAAAGATGATTTTTTACACCCTCAGAAATAGGAATGGCGACTTTAGAGGCCACATTCTGTTGTAGGTGCTTCATCAAGTCATCTCCTGGCTCACGAGTAAAAAGCTCCGTCTGAACTTCGCCCGGGTTGATGGCGATGTTTTTGAAATCGGGATATCGCTCGGCTGCTTCTCTAGCGTAGAGAAGACAAGCGAGCTTGCTCTGGGCGTATCGGAAAGGCAAAGCGGTTTCGCTCTCAGCCGACTTCAGGGTTTCGAACTCAATGCCAGCTGGTCCGACGTGACGGAATCCGGCAGAGCTGAGATGCACAGCACGAGCATCAGGAGTCTTGTCAAGGACTGGATTGAGAAGCTTGAGAAGCAAAGCATGACCAAGATGGTTGGTTCCCATGTGCATCTCATAACCGTCTTTGGTAAGGGTAGGTGGAGCGCCCATGACGCCAGCATTCAGCAAACGGACGTCCAGTCTGTCCTCCCGTTTCTGGAACTCCGCAGCGGCAGATTTGATGCTTTCAAAACTGGAGAGATCAAGATCGATCAGAGAGACTTTGGTGCCTTCGCTAGCTGTCTTCTTGACTTCCTCGAGCGCAGCATTCCCCCTGGCCGAGTTGCGTGAGGTAATGTAGATATGGGCAGGAGAGTGCTTAGCCAGCTCAATGGCAGTGGCTTTTCCAAGGCCAGTGTTTGCCCCGGTGATGAAGATTACCTTCCCAGACAGTGAGGGGATATCTTTGGTTGAGTCGAAATGATATGTTTTAGCTGTAGACATTATGGCTGGAAGTATGATCTTTGATAATGCTGTTTCGCGTTTGTGTAGGCTGATATGGACGACGTCCTTTGAGAGATCAGTGACTATACCCGAGTTTAAATGCGTTTAAGGACTCCGGACTTAAGAATTATAACGACCCGAGAAGCAAGGTGTCTCGCATCTCAATAAGTACTGCTCCATCATAAAGGAGGAACTTTATAAAGGTTGCGCTTGGGCATCCAATCAAAGATGACAAAATGCGAGCAAGCCAATCATCGGCTTTGTTGAAACCCCACTCCCAGCGCTTGGCTTTAATCCTTTTGGCTGCCAAGTATCAGTTAATTCCGAGCAGTATATCAACCCAAAAGAGAGTTATTTGAGGCTTATTGAGATATCCTTTGTATTGTTAATTTCCTGCTCAATGAGGTCGTTGTCCCAGTGACCTGCCACCACCTATAGTAAATGAAAGCCGATTATCAGGCTAGACCTTTTTGTCGGGAGCTACCGTTCGATAGCCAGATAGCTAACTCCCATTTGACAGTGTACGTCTGCGGCTGGAATCATAGTCAAATGGTAGTACATCACTATTCATGATTCCATTTTCAGCGCTCCCCAGCTGGATCGATATCCTGACAAGTACATCGAAACATCTGAACAGTAATATTGACGGAGACAAATGTGTCGAACCTGAAGGAATTTGAGAACTATCCATTTCTAAATACAGAATATGTACATCTAACTTCGGATATAACCAATTTTTGGAATAAATGATCACTGTTATGTCTTTACCCCGCGTTGTATTGTAGCGGCTAAGAACTTAAGGTTCAATAGTTTAGACAGATCGAAGATCTCGATGCAAAGACTTCAGAAGCTCAAGAGGTATAAATGGATGTCTATAACACAATGCGTGAGGAAATGTACTTTTCTAGTTCTCAAATTCCTTCAACAATAGTTAAAATACTTTATACTCCCTCTCTAACATCCAGGATGGCTATCGTTGATATCAACACTGTTCTTGATCCTCCAATGAAGTTATCGGTAAAGAGCAAATATGTATACGTCAATGAATCTGTATCTATGTGCCTCTTACTCACTGTCTATAGACTCTGGATGCGATAGCCCCTCGTCCCTCTAATGAGATCAGACACAAGGGTCGCTGGTATCAATGTACCGTTCAAAACGCCAGTCAGTTCGAAGTGCGTCTTGAGAATAGCTACTTCGAAGCTGGAAAGTACTTGAAGACGCCTGACTCGGTGAGCCGCTATGGACAAATGGCGTTCACTGCGTATAACGATCGGTTCGGTGCATCTACGGGCCTCTCTTTCAGGGCCTATCTAGACGAAGCTCGTTGGTTTGATTTCGCCATCGTAAGGAGCCCGACAGAGGAAGTCTCAAACAAAACTTACCATTTGTTAGGGACTTGATGCTCCTATGATGGGAGGCTTCAAATCTGGTGTCGTCGAATCAGATTCTGCAAAAACAGGCCTCGAGAATGCGACTAGGGAAGGGAGGAGCATCACTTCGAAAGATCGGTATAAGGGAAAGGATAGTGATGGGATCGATCGGGTGATCGAGTTCCATGTTGTGGCATATCCTGGGATGGAGACGAAAGTTATCATTACTCAGCTCATCGTTGATAGCAGCAACGAATAAGGGTTCTAGTTACGTCGAAATGACTATCTTCAGGCACAACAGCTTCATTTCTATCGATCTTTAAGGAATTGTTATTGGCTTGCGAAACCAAGTCAGCCTTGGCAGCCACTTTGGAACTTGGGGCGGTCTAATGAGGCTGTGCACACACCATCAGCTCAGCTCTCTAGGCTCTAACTGGGAGCCTCGTTTCAACAAAAAGCATGCAACCCCTCATTTTTTCAAGCCTCTAATGTCTTGTTTACTCAGTGTTTCTCACAGGTTTCCTGGTTAATAATGGATCCGCTCTCTATCGCGAGCTCGGTGGTAAACAGCGCTACGAGTATTCGTTACCGTGGAAAGCTAACTTCATATTAGGTGGGATTAACTGCGACATGTCTCTCAACCTGCAAAAAGCTCCACGATCTCGCTGGAGAATATCAAGACGTTCCAGCCGTCATCGCCATGATATGTTCCGAGTCAACTATAATTAGTATTGGCTTATCGGAACTTCAAATGAAGATCCTTCGTAGGGACGATCTTGCACAAGCTTGGGCGTCAAAAACAGAGATCTGGACGGCTTTTGAAACAGCGTTGACTGGATGCATGGTAGTGTTCAGCTGCCTCGAGGCAGAAACACGAAGTCTTCAATCCAAAAACCCAGGGGTTTGGGCTAGAATCAAGTTTATCTGGAACCAGGACCGCTTGAAAGAGCTTCTAGGCGCTCTCAGAGCGCAGCAGTCATCCATCACCTTTCTGGTAAGCCTCCTTGAGCTATAAGTCCAAATATTCTTCGAATCCATGTCCATACTGATACAAGTAGTGAGACTTTATCCAATATCCAGAAAGATATTCGGAAGAATGCACCGAGGATAAAGGCAGCTGCTTCAGAAGCCCAGTCTCTCCGATCTTGCAACCCGAGTGTCAAGATGGAGTCTGAGTCAATTTTCGATAACGATACTGCTAATCTCAATTTCTTTCACCTCAATGCCGTTTCCGGTAACGCACCATCTGAGCTCGATTTTGAGTTCGACAATCTAGTTATAAACAGCCAGGCGTATAGACGTGTCTTCGCTAAAGCTCAGTCTGATAGTCGACCGCCGCAAGTTGAAGACATGGCCACGGTCAAAACAGTGGATAAGGGCCCAGTGTATTCACAAAAGAACGCCACTTCTCTCGTGAGTCTCTCACGAGAGAAGGCCATTTCTTACGCAAAGAATCTAGTGTGGCCACCGTCCCGGAAGCAAGAGTCTGGCAGCTGGACAGAGTTGCAAATAATCCGGCCTGTTCTGCTCTATGACGAGACCACTTGCTACGGCTGTCTCGGGATTATTGCAAAGGATCACTTGAGAGTGTTAGGCCAGACATAGCATGTTGGATGTTTCAAATGCTATGTAAGTACTACCTCAAACTGTTCCTTATGTCTGAGATTATAACAGAAATTCCAGGACTGTGAGATTTCTCTCGAACGTGGCTATTACCTATTGCAAGAGGAAAACGGTATCCAACCAAAACCACTATGTAAGGGCGACTATATTCGACGACAGGATGTTCCGTGCTTCAAGTGCCAGCAGCCCATTATAGGTGACTTCATAACAGCCCTTAGTCGTCGATATCATGCAGCTCACTTCACGTGCGATCGATGCGAAACTCTTTTCACTAAGGAAAGCGATTATCATCAACAGAATGGCGGGATATACTGCACCTTACACTTCTTCCGAGAAGCTGCGTATTACTGTCATGCCTGCAAGTTTCCAATCATGGGAAGATACAGTGAAAAAGGGGGGGGAATAGCCAAGTGGCACACATTCTGTCTTGAGCTTTCATCCTGGGGGCTGGAACTCCCAGTATCTGCCAATGGCAGCCGATATCTCGCCTCCATTCAGGATCAGTCCCTCAGCGGCCTCTGTACATTCTACCAGCAATTACACGATACTCGTGCTAATACAATGTATGTCTGTGGATCGACCTACATGAAGGAATTTCGAGACTCGCTTACGCAATATTTCCATCTGGGGAGAGGAGGCTCTAGGGCACAGACCTATGCAGCCTTCAAAAGCATCCTTGCCATGCTGTCCTGTGTTTTCAAAGCCGCTGCAAAGGCCACCAGCAATCGTAAGATCACTTGGTCATATGGATGACTGATGCTAACGCCTTCCGTACAGATGCTGGCGAGTCTGCAATTATGAGATTTTGCTTTCATTCGTTGAAATTCTTCGTTCGTAATGAACAGCGCTTACAAGCATCCCCAGCAGTCCGGGCGCAATGCGTAACACAGCAACTCCCGCCCCTACTAAGAGTATCCTTTGAGGTATATTTAGAAAGCAATAATACTTCATGGGACGTTAAAGATCCCCAGCTAGACGAATTTGTCAACATTTTGGGGGCATCACAATCTTTCGAACTGGACGATTGTTACAGCCACTTCGATCCTGAAGCTGTTGCAGAACGCTGGAAATGTGCAAAGTGTCCTGATCTCATCACCGGACATGGCCTTTGTGAGCGTTCGTCTCCGTATCGGAAACTACATGCACGCTGTTACTCAAAGATTAGCTGTGATCATGAAACATCGGAGGGTGGTGTAGCCGATGATGTCTTGGAGAGCGATAATTGCAGGTGGAATAATAACTTTGATAGGATTCCTTATGAGGATTGTGCATTGCATCAAGTCTGGCAAAGATGGTATTACTGGTATGTGCGACCAGATCAGAGAGACTGAAATGGAAGTTGGCGAGGTTATGTGCTTAGAGAACTAAAAACCTGGTCCCTCCTATACATAGCATTAGTTGTTATCATACTAATCATGACAAGGCTTTTGCGAACACGATCAAGTTCAACTAAAGGCTTTTGGCATAATCTGTATTGATGTGATAAACTCTGCGCCTTGGTCGAGAGTTACTCTATTTTGTCCAGGTGAGTTGTGTCTCAGCACAAGTTCTACCAAGATCAGCCCACTGCAAAGAACTCCATTTCTCCGGATTCTCAGAAGCTTCAACAAAGTGCTTCATCGCTAGAACAGTCTGCAACGCCCACTTCTCTGGACTAACCCTTCCTACACCTGTTGCCAATGGAGTCATAAGAACACTCTGAATCTGATCATATTCAGACGTATCGCGATTATGATTGTCGATAGCACAGAGCAAACTCCAGATGCACTCATAAACAACCTCTTTATCCCATCTCACGTCAGCAGGCATCCGCATCGTCGGACAAAGCGCAACCCGACGCGTCCCATAAACATTCCGCGATCTTGCTTCAAATTCCTTTGGGATTTCTACCAAAGTGCATGTCCCCGGCGGTGCAAATCCACGCCATGTCTTGTACAGTTGAGCTTGGGCAACGCCAGTGAGAGCATGGTAATCATCGCGGGGTGAGAATTGTCGAGAAATAGCGTCATCAAACGCACCGTCCAGCCGACCGTAGGAGTTGGCGGGTGAGACGACGGTGTCAAATTTGACTTTACTTGAGAGTTGGGAGAGAGCACAGTTGTGAATCTCGATTGAGACGGAGTCGGGCAGTTTGCGGCTCTTACGCGCGACGTTGAAGGCATCGCTGAATTGCTCTTCCATGCAGAGGAGGTGGATATGGGGAATATGAGGGGTTTTGGTGGCCATCTTAAATATCTTTGGATGAGCGCGATCCTTTCGTAGATAGGCCGTGTGACTAAAAGATATAGTTAAGAAAGTAAGATAGATATTGATGGTTAAGCACTCGTAGGGTTTCCATCGTCAGATGACATGACTGAAGCGGGGTCACTTAATGTCAGCGCAGAGAGGATGATGATCTTGACCGTGGATTTTCCGACACAGTAGTAGTAGTAGTAGACAACAAAGTGCCGATGGCTGGTGATACCGCAAATGAGATGAAATAAACATAATGAAATCTAATAATTATTACAGATATATTTTGAAAAACAGTAGAAGCAAATATCACTTTTATTTCTCCTTTCTATCCTCGACGCTTCATGCCACCGCTTCCACTGCCGACTTGCTATAACTTAAAAAAGTTAAGAACCATCTAAGCCATGCTTCATAGACTTAGACCAGACCTTTTTGCATTAGTGTTACATACAGTGAAAAAGGGTAGGTCGTGTACTTACATTACAGTAATAATTACAGATACGATTCCTAAAACACTGACATCGACGACTACGTATCTGCTAGTGCCGTTCTTCGCCGGGCTCGAAGCAGTGTTCTCTGATGGTATTGTAATTTTCGGTGCAGCCTCTTTTCGTTTTACAGTCTTGAAGATACCTCCGAATCAAACTCAACAGCTCAATTCTTCTTCTCCTCCCTCTTAGCACTACATTACCTCGCAGACACTGCGACAGGTCTAGCTGACCAAGATTTTACCACGACTCTCGACTGCATGGTGAATTATTTCAGACTTCATCGTGGAGCTAGAGTCATGGGCGAGAGAGCTAGCACAGGCTTTGTCAACTCAAAGATATCTCAATGGCTTAGGGATGCATTGAAAGAAGAATGTAACGACTCACATGCTACTTCTGCGGATTGTGCAGCACTGGCTTCAATGCTCGAAACATCTGAACTCAACCAAGGATCGTGAAAAGCCTGTGAGGAGGCCACTGAGGCTCTCGGGTTTGTAATGCGTCGCATTCAAGGGCCCAACAGCTGGGGAGTACATGGCTTGATGGCGTGGTCGAACCTTATCCCGTGGCGATTTCTAATGCTCTTGGAGAAGCAAATTCCCGAGGCTCTGGTCATTCTATCTCATTATGCCGTTTTCCTCCACCGCTTTCGTGCATTTTGGTGTCTAGGTGACATTGGAAAACGTTTGGTAGAGGGCATCTCGGACGTTTTAGCTGCGTATTGGGTTAGTTGGCTTCCTAAGCTGGAAACAAGTGATGTATAGCAGTTGATAGAATGGCCATAGATAACTGCAAGTATGGGCACTAAGAATTATGACGTTAGAACCGTAGCCTCTACTCATTGGTCAATGGTAGTATCTTAGCTGTAGCTTATGGCTAAGTTGGACGTTCTCTGGCTCAAAGTTGAAATGACGATGTCGAGTCACACTCCTGAGGGATCGGCAGCTCTTGGCTTTTTGTATTCGCGCTTGTGAACCAGATTGTGGTTACATTCTTATCGGTCTCGGTTTCGGTCTCGGTGTCGAACTGTCGATCATGCCCCACGAGCTTAAATGTATATCACGACTAAGTATAGATCCGCCACACAAACAGCATATGAAACAAACCAATTTAAGCTAGGCACTCAAATCTAATGCCGTTGGGCGGCGGATATTACGTCTGTGCTTCGAGGCAACGCAAAATAGGGCATCTTCCAAGCCTAGACAGCTATACGCGTATCCGCTATGTCATGAGGTCGCTTACTCCTTTTGGTAGAGCTTGTGGCTATCGCATATTGTCTTGTGTTACAGCTGGATGTTCTTATTACGCGGTAGTTATGTCGATTATGACGCAGGGGCCAGACGGTAATGATTAACTTCCCGAGACTGGATGTATTTTCGGATCTTGGCCGCGTGTTGTCTCGCAATTCCCTGTGGTGACTGTTAGTATTTATACTCGTGCCTCGCTACTCAAGTTTATTTAATATCCAAGACCTAAGCCATTAGCAACCATATCCTCAACCATCCTTCTTAACCACTTCAAACTATAGTTTTTTCACCATGGGCAACGCACAATCACTCCTCAATCTTGTAGCCGACCGGTGGCCACTACTTGCCACTGCACTACTTGCCTGCTTTGTGGTCGCCGTCGCTCCCAGAGTCCTTAATTTACTGCCACTATGGAGCATTCCTACCATTGGTGAGGAGCTTGGCAATAAAGAAAAGCGTAGACAGGCGTACTTGGGAGGAGCCAGGAATCTGTACTCGGCGGGATACCAAAAGGTAAGAGCACCATTTGCTTGAGGTAAAAACAATGCTCACAGAAATTTCAGTTCAAGGATTGCGTTTTCCTGATAACAACATCGCGAAGTATGTATCTGTTGGCTAGTATCGCAAGTCCCGTTGAAACTAATATCTCTAGCTTCTCCGACCATCGTCATCTCACCTGACTTTCTCCCTGAGCTCAAGAAGCTACCCGATGCTACTCTTAGCATGGAAGCTTTACTTACTTATCTAACAATATCAATAGTCAATGAAGACCAAATGCACCAAGATCGAGACATCAGTACCCATAATTCCGCATACTATCAAAGGAGAACTGACTCCATCTTTATGTAAGTTCAAAAGGCAATCTGATCGGCAGATGCTTCCATAGTTGGAGCCTGTGAAAAGTCCAGAACCACTCTAACAATACCCAGCTCGACTGAGTTTGACTATTGCAAGCGAAGTCAGAGACTCAATGAATCTAACCATGCCACCATGCGATGACTGGACAGAAGTCAACATCCACCACGCTCTCCTTCGTATCGTCGGTATGGTATCAGGCCGCATGTTCATCGGCCCTGAACTCTGCCGCTCTGAGCAATATCTTGACGCATCTATCAACTACACTATGGAAGTCATGGGCGCCCAACGTGCCGTACAGAACATGCGCCCGTGGCTACGGCCTTTCCGAGCACAAAGCCTACCGGAGGTTCAGAAGCTGTACCAGAGGATTGCAGAAGCCGAGGCTTTCCTCGAGCCTGTGGTCAAAAGAAGAACCGATGTAATGAATGATCCATCATATGAAAAGCCAGATGATTTCCTACAGTGGCTCATTGATGGAAAGGATAAGTTCCCTGATAAGAATAGCCAGCATCTCGCTAAGGTGCAACTCGGTCTTACTTTTGCAGCCGTTCACACCACGACGCTGACAGCCACAAATGCGTGAGTCGTTACCTAGTATATGTGTAGTATTGGCTCTAAGACAAGAACAGATTCTATGACTTGGCGGCTTTGCCAGACCTGCAGACAGAACTTCGAGAAGAGGTCCGGGAAGCATTATCTCAGAGCGGTGGCCAGTTCACGAGCAACGTCCTGCAATCCATGAAGAAGATGGACAGCTTTCTCAAGGAGACACTTCGAGTTCACCCTGCCACAATGGGTAAGTCATAGCTCAATATTCTTAACCGGTAAGCCACTAACGCAAGTCCTACAGCCTCCATTCAACGCAAGGTTCTAGAACCGTTCACCCTATCCAACGGTCAGGGCATTCCAGCCGGAGTGACAATAGAAATCTCTGCAGTTGCAGTCAGCTCCGACTCCAATGTTTTCCCGCATGCCGAGAAATTTGATCCATTACGATTCTACAGACTTCGCACCGAAGCTAAAGACGGCGGTCCGGTTGAAAAGGCAGCGAATAACCAGTTTGGCAGCGTGAACCAGAGCAGCTTGACCTTCGGGTATGGTCGACATGCATGCCCCGGAAGATTCTTCGCCGCAAACGAGACCAAGATGATTTTGGCACATGCATTGCTGCAGTATGATGTCAAGAACGTGGCGGAGGTCGCCGAGAGATACCCCAATATGGAGTTTGCTCATATGGTAAGTTGGTGGATGAATGAGAGTAGTGCTAAGGGCTTTTGTTAACTGACGTCGTAGTCTATTCCGGACCTTTCGAAGAAGCTTTTGTTTAAACCCATTGAGATGTAAGTAAGGGGTGTGATAGTATCCTAGGAAGAAGAGCATGTCTATATCTTTACATGTTCTTGGGTTAGATGCATTGGCTGGAAGCTCAACTTTATAGTAACTACTAACTGTTCGTTCACTTGAACCACTTGATCCAACGCTTTTTTGACTTCTTTTCCATCGCAGAGGATCTTTTCTTTATTTCCGCGATCAAGTGATCATATATAAAGACTTCAAAATCAAGGCCAAGAAGCGGTTTATGCTTGACGAATATGTACTGCCTATCCGTTCTCAAACATTCCCGCAAGAACGTCTCTTGTATCGAAAAGGCCATCTGTTGCCGCAAAGAGTTGAAAGAAGCTTCGCTCATATCTACGATATGCTCAGCCTGGAGGACGTTGTTGATGGCGCATGTCCATGGGATATATCTGTTGGACCAAACAAGACTCAGTGAGCTTTCTGGAAGACGCGCTTCTGTGATTATAACTTGGATCGGGACTTTCGTACGGAGTATCGTTGGAGCAAGGGGTAAGTAGAGCGGTGCTAGCTGGACAGTATACTATTTTGAAGGTGAGCACAGGTTTTTTTGAACCTCTCCAGCTGTAAAACAAATCATACCTCTGACATAATGGCATAAATCGGTTGCCCTCTAATTGCCGGTGAGTCCTCCCCTAGTGGTTCATCAAGACACTCAGAGTCAACTTTTGTGATTTTGTCGCTGAATATCTGCTTTGCTCCGATGGACTCTAACACAGTTAATGGATGGTGAGTGCTGCGGGCACCCCAATCTGTTCCATGAGCCAAGTGTAAATGTACAATAACTCGCTTCCAGAAGTCATCTGATTGCTTTTGAGCATATACGATAGAATCTAGAATTAGATTCCAGCGCCGAATGAAATATTTGTCGTCAGGGTTTACTTGCACGACTAAGATGAACTGCGTGTGCCGTGGCTTAGTGAATAGTGTCGCTCTCAATGTATAATTATGATCGCCAAACTCCTCTGGAGGACAGGTGATGAAGCTGAATCTCGCGTGCTTGAATTCGTCCCGATCCGGAACACGGGCAAGGAAGCTGTCGGGTACTGGAAAATCGACGATCAAATTGCCTCTATAGCTTTGGATCTGCTGTCCTTTCTGGCTGGACGAATCCTGAGTCCTCGATGATGTTGTGACAGCATCGGCCTCTTTGCTCGACTCACTGCCGAGTGCAGGTTCTTTGTCGAAGGAGTACTTAGGATAAGAAGATGCTGGACCGGGTTCCTTGGGGCGATGGGGTATGTCTTTCCGTATTGGTCTCGCCCAGTGAACATATCTGTGAAGTTCTGGGAGGGCAGGGTGGTCATTTTCGTCTTTGAAGGCATTTCCAGGCTCCGATGAGTCTGATGACTGACTAGCTACCAAAGCTGTGGGATCCGGGGGCGTCAGAATCGGGAGATCGTACCGCGGAAATTGAGTTGAGCTTTCATCGTACTCAATTACATTGGACAAAGCTCTAGAGCTCATACCATCACTATAGGGGAAATCTGCTTCGAGAGTCGTCTCTGTATATGTCGCCATATCCTCGAGGAACTTCTGGAGAATGTAATCATTTGGGGCAGCAGCGGTATCGGGCAACCGAGCCTGAAGCTGTTCAATCTGCAGTAGGATCAAAGCAGTGTCATCTTTGATAGCGGCTGTATCTCCGCGAATTTCTGTTGTATCATTCTTGATGTCTTTCGTGAGGGACAGAGCCAGCATGTCGAGGGCCAGCTCCAGGGCCGATTTGTGAGCTTCCAAGCTGGACCTCAGCTTTTCCATGTCACCTTGGCCATTAATAGCCCAAGCGGCTTTGCTTTTTACACGCCCGTCTCCATACTTTTTTATGCATCTCTGAACCTCTGAAACCACAGAGCCACAGTTTGTGACGATTCCTGACACGTGGTGTTGGATTGTGGGCGGGAACGGCTTTGTGTCATCTTTGGCATCTTCTTCTATGAGCTGAAGGACTGTTTGAAGAGAATGGAGCTCGCGGGATACCCCATCTAAGTCGCTGCGGGCCTCTCGACAGCTGCGCACAAAGGTGTTAATCGATATCCTCAAGCTGCCGATAGCTGTAATGAGGCCAGCGCAGCCGCTGATAATAGATAGAGGATCCATTTGAAGAAGTTGAAGAAACCAAATGCTGATGCGGGGAGGACTTTTCAGCTGCCCTGAGTTGAGACTTGCAGTTAGCCTTGCGCATCACATCCTGGTCAATGGCTGAATCCGAGCGCGTCTATTGGGTGACTGTATACCAACCAGGATCTCAGAGCGCTTACTAGAAAAACGGCGCTTACAAAGAGCAAGGATAAATGATGATGAAATGTCATTGGAAAAGAAGGAAAGAATGTCTAAACTGTGAGCTAAATGCATTATCTGCCGTTGAGGCCTATAGCCCCGAGCTAATAGCCACAGCATAGAGCTCAGTGCCTATCTGTAATCCATCTTATTCGAAGCACCACCTTATCCAGACCGAGGCTCATCCTTCGGCACAAGCTCAATCGCCGAGTCTCTCGTATGCGGCTGAAGATTTCCAGGATATCTCATATAGAACGCAACCATAACCAAAAGCATCAAGACCGAGTCAAATACAAAAGTCGGCCATTCCTTCTGCTGCAAATATCCCTCTTTATCCATCGCGAACTCGACGACTCGAAAGATATTTCGAACTAAAATGAGAGCTGATGCGAAGTAAAGCATATTTAAGTATGTCTCCCAACGGATTGCAACTGGCATGCTAGTGTGCCTCAAATGGACCCTGAACCGTCGATGAAAGACAACACAGCAGGCTACAAAAGCGAGGAATAGTAGGATCTGCGCGATAAGGCCGGTAATAACGATGATGTTTCCGATGTGAACAAGATCCGCATTCGCGAGCAATCCGCCGCCATTCCCTTGAATATTGAATGTGAGAACATCTCCAAGGACGAAAAGACGAGTCGTCCAGCGAACAGAGATGAGAGAACAGCTCTCTGCACCTATAGCTCTGACCAGACGAGAATAGACCATGTATAGTGTCGCTGCGAAGAAGACGGGTGGGAGTAGGAGGAAGAGGGCTTGCATGATGTTGAGAGGAAGGGAGTTGGTGGCGTTGTAGCATAGAGCTCGAAAGAAGTAGCCGAGTACTTCGACTACAGATAGGTTAGAGTTGTAGAGAGGGACAGTAGATAGGGGGACATACAGACGCCACCGAGGAAGAAGGGAAGACAGAAGCGTGTTTTTGACTTGTGCATCTTATATCCAACGGCTACTGATGCGAGGGCGAAAAGAAGCGTGAAGATGATTGATCCAACGAGACTGGGGACATATTGCCATAGGTAGACTTTACCCAGATATTTCTTTAACTCGGGCATTTCAAAGAGTAGAGAAATACATAAAAATTCATGAGAAGGGTCTCCTTATCAAGAGAAAATGGAAGATGAATGAACAAAAAATGCGACAAGCTGCGCTGGCACAAAATAAGGAAATTCTTCATCCGAGAATGAACCACTTATCGGGAAAAGAGTCAGGAACTGGATGTACAGGAGCTCAAAAGACCGCAACGTTTAATATATAAGATTTAGTCCATCTCCGGTTACATTCAAACCCCTGATTCTACCTGAAAATCCTCCGCTGACACGCGTGTTGCGTACAGGTCTTGCGTATCAACACGACCCAATCATCAAAATTACCCTGAAGCTGGAGATAAGAACGGGTCGTTTAAGCCCGAACACGCGTGTTAGCTAAGCATCTGACAGGAGTCCGTAATGCGCTTTACCGAGGTCGGACTAGCTTGCTCTATTTAGTCTTTGGGCTTGCCAGGATTATCTGTCGATCACTTCGCTTCTTACTGTTTGCGAATCCGCGATGATGAATTCCTGTCTCAGCTCATTAATCTCACATCAGTGCAGTTCGCATTTCTGTCTTTCATATTTATCCAAGGATCAATACATGTGAAGCTCTCAGCATGCTTCGTCGCAGTCATAAAAAGTCTAAGAAGGGATGTGTACAATGGTAAGTGAATTGGCATCAAAGTGTCAAAGACAGAGAATGCAAACTGATATCTGACTAGCAAGCGACGTCATGTCAAGGTACGACTCCCCATCGCCCAATGCATGAGTGCTTAAGCTTAATCTCCCGCATTGGCTCTGATGTTCCCATGACTAACACGCGTGTTCAGTGCGATGAAGGCCGCCCAACATGTCTCCTCTGCACAATGTCCAACCGAGACTGCAGTTTCGCCTCTGATCCACAACCACCCCAAGACACAAACTCATCAACCTCAGAATTGTCATCTCGTGAAGGATCACTCCTCAGCCCTGACACCAACCTCAGATCAACCAGCGCAACATCCCTTTCCGATAGCCATGAATCGTCTTTCGATAGCGTCGTCAACATGGAGCACATGGAGCTCTTCATCCATGGGATAACAAACAAAGACTTGTTTAGTCTCGGTGACAGAGTTGAACATTCTCAAGAGACGCTTGATATTTGTCTGAAAGAGAGCGTCAAGGCACCGTATCTCTTGCATCAAGTGCTGGCGTTTTCTGCACGCCATCTAGCGGCTATTCATCCTGAGCGCTCGGACATATACCTACACCAAGCTGTCAAATTACAGACGCGAGCTGTATCCTTGTTCAATTCTACGAAACGGGAGGTCGATTCGTCGAATTGTCTCCCTATCCTCTTGTTCTCAGTTACCCTTGGCCATCACCTCCTTGCCGACGCTTTGGCTACCAGAACTCCAGATGGTCTCGACGGTTTTCTTACCCATTATGTTCAATGTATCGAGATGAACTGGGGTTTATATCGCCTAACACTCTCCGCATGGCCGTTGCTTCTAAACACGGAGCTTGAACCAGTTCTGTCATGGAGTAGTCAACAATCCTCCAAAGAACCCGTAGGAAACCACTGCGAACCCATAGTCCAGCTCATCAACCATTCAAATGCTTTGTCAAATGACGAAAAAGAAGTCTGCCATGAGGCAATACAGTACCTCCAGCTTGGTTTCGATGCCATGTTCGAAGATGACAATGGCAGTCAATATCGCATGATATTCCAATGGACGATGTTAGCGTCACCCGAGTTGACAAACTTGTTAGCCACAAAACGACCCGAAGCTCTGATCCTGCTGGGTTATTACGCCTTGTTATTGCACCACGGACGAAGTCTCTGGCAGGTTGGGGATACAGGGGTATACTTGCTAAGTCTCATCATGGACTATCTTGCGCCAGAGTGGCATATCTGGCTTGAGTATCCACGGCGAATGATGCGACAAAGATAAAGCCGTATATCCATTCTAATAGAAGCTGACCTAATTAATCATTGGTGGTTCCATCAAAGTGCCATGCCCCCCAAGCTTGCAGATCTCCACATACGACACCATACCTCAACAGGAAGATCTCCACAACCTCAACACTAAAAAAACGCAATACGAGAAAAAAGAATGAGGCACACCGGATTTGAACCGATAACCTTCAGGAATCTCCGTGCTAAGTAGCTGGAATCTGACGCGCTACCGTTGCGCCAGCGCCCCATTGTGTGTTGAAACTCGAGTTCGCAAACAGCTCCTTCAATGTCGCTGTCGTGGAGCTGATTTTGACTGTCAGTAAGAAAACATAGAACGCAACTCAGGTAAGATGATAATTTATTTGATGGGCTTCTACAGTAGCTGGTTGCTATGTAACTTGCCATATCAACCTCGAGAGTCCCAAAGTCAGCCGTCTCAATTACAGCCTGAACTTGGCTGCGAAAAAAAGTCTTGTGGCTCGATAGGATGCACGGCAAGACTGCATAAGATATCTGAAACAGTGGTGCGAGTAACATGTTCTCTCTGGGTATTGGAAGACATAAGATAATGACTACATCAATACCTTGTTAAAGAGCTCCTAGGTCTATTACAAACTTACCTAAGGTATCCTAAATATGTCTAAACTTTTCATGCCTTAGGAAGAATCTGTGTTAATGTGTTAAGTTTGATATGAATTTAGCTTACCTTACCTAAAGTCAAAGACCTAGAATCATGCCAAATGGCCGCTACAAGCTCCATTTGAGAGCCATCTCCACCAAAAAGTCAGGATTTCGCTCAATCTCCTTCTTGCACTCACTAACCAGCTCATGTAGTCGCTGTGCTGCCGCAGGGTCTGCGCTACACACTGTAGGTTATGGGTAAGAGAAGGGTTTTGCCTGGCATCTTCCCCACAGATATCGTGCCAGTTTCTGTAGAGGTTTGTGAAGCACGGGGCCAAATATAATGGCGCCATGTCCGACGACCGCCAGGATTGGATCTCGTGGACTTGCTAACTCCATGCCGTTGCCCGGGGGTGGCTGAGAAGGACTCCAGACTCCATGAATGTCTGGGCTGCACCGGGAAGCTCAGCTTGTACGTCGTCAGGATGTTGCTCGACGAGAAACTGGAACCACCGACCAAGATAATCGGCCAGTGCGGTCCGCCCATTCTGTGTTATGAAGCATTCGTTGCAGCAAGCTTTCTCAAAGAAGTCTGGCGTAAGAATTACTCCATCCCAAGTTACGCGCCCAACGGCAGGTTCCCATGACCCAAGCTCACGCCAAGGCAATCCACCGGCACCGATCCGAAACACTCTCAACTCTTTCCATTTCGCACATCGAGGACATCGAGCCATCCATGCAGGCCAGGGCTTGGGGTAGCCATTATAAAAACGAGCGCGTGGACTCCCTTGCTGTAAGTTTTCCAAGATGCCAGGGAAATATCGATCGAGGGGACATGCATTCATATGGTTTTCGATCGAAATGATGGGGAAGCGTTTCGTTCCATACAAGCCGGTATGGCCGGCAATGGTTGCGTGCCGTAAGTCCAGTTATGTGTCCTAATTGGCGAAATTGGTTCAAGACGAGCTGAGAGAAAGGAGGATGTTTGAAAATATCTATATCTACAACAATGGCTTGATAGCGAGCTTGTAGACTTTGGCCGCCCTCGGCTGAGGGTGCTATCTGCGCTTGTCCTTGAATGCCCAGCTGTGAAGGCTCCCATGACGTAATCACGTTGGTACCAGGGCTTCCAGGCATAGGTTTTCGCCAGATTACTTCGGACGGGAATTTATATTGAAAGCGGTAGTAAGGGCGTAGTCGCATGCAACCGGTACAGGCCCACCGCGCCTCCACGGCGGCATTGTGATCGTACCAGGCGGGTTCATCGTACCAATTGGTCCAGAGGTTAGGAGAGCCTCCGTGCTCCGGGACGCACTCAAGAGCCAGCAGGCGTTCAATTTTCTGTCGTTCTTGGACCTGTATGATAGAACGGAAGTGGCGGTTCGTTTGACGCAGCGAGATCAGGCCGATTGGGTCAACTAAACGAGCGATAAATTCTTTCAACTCCACTGGAAGCATGTCCAGGGAACTCGGTCGAATTGATCGAGGTCTCAAGTCTAGAATGGGAATGGATAAAGAAAGTGGAAGTATAAAACATAATACTCGAAGTTTGCTGCGGCGGAGCATTTCACGCCGAGCCTTTGCCTAAGGGCGTAGGCAGCTCGCTTTCAAATCCAATGATGAAGAATACATGTTGGTCTGTTAATCTGTTTACTGAAGCCAGACGGAAGAATGATGAAGGAATGTGAGTTTAGCAGTTGAAGTGATGGATCAGTTCGAAGTTGTTTACCTACCTTATGATACACAGAATTTGGATTCGCACTTTCCTGTTGACCTACCTCGGCACCTGAGCAGGGAAGGGACAAGGCAGGGACTTTTGAATCCTAAGGCAAGAACAATTTAGACATACCTTATTTATGATACCTGGTAAGTTTATAATGAACCTTAGAGCTCTTTGACCAGGTACTGATGTAGTTATCATCCCAACCCAAGTCTTCCGAACCTCAAACCATGGCATCACTGTTTCATGCTATACGGTCTCGCCGTAAATGCAAAGTACCTATTATTCTTTGTAAAATGGACCTTGCAAGGCTGAAAGTGACATCCTTCACACACACACTATCACCTCTATAAAATGGCGCCCTAGTGAACGCCCCGCGCTTAAATATTGGCACCAACACACTGCACGTGTGGACTAAAATCAGGGGTCAATGTCTAGAACACAGCCAGAGTCCTCACCAGTGGTTTGCAATGGGTGGCGGTGTCTTTTTCAGCTGAGTGCATTGACCCAATCAGCCTTGAGTGCCCCGGATATGCTTAGTTTTAAACTGGCGGGCGAGGCCGCGCGGGATCGGTAGGGCGACGACCCCTTGTAACAGCGGCTGAAAACCTCAGGTCAATATTTAGCGGTTGACGAATAGAAATGATTGAGTAGCGAATAATTGAGGATTAGTGAGTTTGAGAGAGTCCGGGCTGAGGAGCCACGGACTGGAGGGCATGAGACTTGCACGCAGTATAAGAACACCCCGTACGTGGCGCGCAGACTTGAAGCAGTGCATTTCTCCCACTAAGACACTACAATACTTGGGACAATCCTCTACAAGATGCTACGATCAGCTACCTTCTCACTGGCCCTTGGTCTTCTCACAGCCGTCCAAGCCTCCAACCCCGTCTTTGGTGCGTACCAAACCGACTCATGCGACGCCTGTCTTGACCAAACCTACGAAAGCTGTCCTGGCGACTACAAGACGCGATCATACGCAACATGCATGTGCGCAGGGGACGGCAGCGCAAACTTCGTATCCTGCCTATCCTCATGCGACCCCAACAAGAACGAGCCAGCGATTGCTAGTTCGACATACTACGGATACTGCGTGCTCTTCTTCAAAGAGCTCTGCGATGGTGCACAGGAGATTTTGTCGGAGGATATTTATAATAAACAGTGTTCAAAGGAAGCAATTGAAGCAGGTGGGATTGGCGCTAAGGATGGAGATGATGACTCTAGGTGAGTTAGGTCATGGAGAAAGGAAAGACAGTGCTGATGATTCAGTAGTGAGCCGAGCAAGACGAAAGATTCATCTTCAAAGGAGACGGATGATTCAGGTGAGAGTGATGAGGCCAATGACAGTGAGACTACCAAGACAAGTGGCAGCGCTCAGGCGACATCGACCTCTGGGGCTTTGGCTACAATGGTGCCAGCTTGGGCTATCATGGCTGGCATGGGATTGCAGTTGATGAATGCATGAGCGCAACCGAAGCTTATCCAGAGCGGTATGAATTGAAAGGGTCAATTGATTTGATCGTCGATGTACCGAGAATAGAAATAGATTATTTATCGGTGCATTCTGTAAATAGTCCGTCATTTTGCACCTCATCGCCGAATCCCGCAGCATAGGAATGTTTCTACATTCAGTTTGCCTTAGAATGATTTTCCCTCGCTTTTGCTGATCCGTAAGTGGCTCACAATAAGATCTTGGCTTGGTGAGCTTGCTAAGTCTGATAGCTTGGCATGTCAGCATTGCTGACTACAATCGCACCGGACATGCCCGCGGATCTCCATGGCTGCCGCCTCGACAAGTAATTCCCATCGACATTACGCGGTCGCCTCAATAGATCTGACGCGGCTGCGAGGCTGTGAAGTCCATGGTGAGAATCGCCAAGATGAAGATGCCTTTAGCGACAGCAATGAAGGATGTTGGTATCTGGTCTAAGCCGCTGTTGAGCTGTATATAAAGAGTGAAGTCATGGACTTGAAATGGAATTGATCTGGCAGAACAACCGAAACACCAGCTTCGCTTACAACATTTAAATCATGATTCTCAATCGCCTCAAACTCGCCCTCGGTGCCATTTTAGCTACTGGCTCTAGTACTCTTGCGACAAAGCCCGACGTCTACGACTATGTCATCGTCGGCTCTGGTCCCGGAGGAGGCTCTCTTGCGTGAGGCAAAGCATAGTCCCAGCCATCACTTTCCCTACTGACACAGCCAATAGTGCCAATCTAGCTAGAGAGGGTCACTCGGTCTTCCTCATCGAAGCGGGAGGGGACAATCATACAAGTATTCTTCAACAGCTGCCAGCTCTGTAAGTTCAAAGCCTCACAAGCGTATGCTATTACTGACGGCCTAAGGGCTCGAACTGCTGCCGAGACTCCCGGCCATTCTTGGCAGTTCTTCGTCAACCACTACGAGGACTTTGATGCGGCTCGGCGGGATCCCAAGTACACTTATATCCAGACCAACGGCTCGTACTACGTTGGCCTTGATCCACCCGAAGGTGCTAGGCCGTAGGTATCAGCGCTCCTGCTCGTCAAACTTTGGCTGATAGCAATATTGCAGTGCCGGTTTATACTATCCTCGCGGCTCAACCCTCGGCGGTAGTGCGCAAGTCAATGCCATGAACTTTGCCTGGTGTCCCGATAACGAGTGGGACTACATCGCCAATCTTACGGGCGATTCTTCCTGGGGCCATGAGCATATGCGTCGGCATCTGATGAATATCGAGAACTGCACCTATGTACCGGAGGGTACTCCCGGTCATGGATTTGATGGGTACCTGGTGGTAAGAACCAACCCTGTTCTTTCGAGACAGATGATACTAAGACGTTATCTATAGAATGATCAGAGTAACGCAACGGTCAACATCGGATCCCCCAATGTCGCCAACTTCTTCTCCCAAATGTTCCGCGAGACTGAAGGCATCAATGTCGAAGATCCCGCCGAAATGACCGAGCTTCTTCTCCGCGACATCAACGGCATTGACCCCCGTCGCTACGAAAACGGCCGCATGTACAGCACACCTGTGGCAATCGATCCCAGCACAGCTGCAAGGAGTGGTGCGGGGATTTACATCAACCAGGTCATCGATGCCGGCCACCCATTGACTGTCAGCTTCCACTCTCTGGCTACACGAGTTCTCACCAAACAGGGCGGTAACAAGAAGCCCCGCGCTTATGGTGTGGAGTATATGGTTGGTGAGGGTTTGTACTCTGCTGACGGCCGATATGATCCTGAGCAGACTGGTGAGATTAGGGAGGTACATGCTAAACATGAGGTCATTGTTTCTGGTGGTGCGTTCAACACCCCTCAGATTCTTATGCTGAGTGGTATTGGACCTCGTGAGGAGTTGGAGGCTTGGGATATTCCTGTTGTTGTCGATCTCCCTGCTGTCGTGAGTACAATCAACGCGCTGGAATTATCTGATACTGACTGTTCCACCAGGGCTCTAACTTGCACGACAACTACGAAGTCCCCGTCCAAATCCGCGGTGAAGAGAATTGGCTTATCCCCGGAGAATCACCATGCACCGGTACTTTCGACGACGAAGACCCCTGCTTCGTTCTCTGGCGCGATAACGCCTCAGGGCCATACGCATCACGCGACAGCAGCTACGGCGCCGTCTGGCGAAGCAGTCAAAGCTGGGACAACGACTCGGACCTCATGTTTCTCAGCAGCCCAGGCCTTTCAGGCTTGGTAGGCTTCTATCCAGGTTACTCAACCGGCGAAAGAGCAGGCAACGATCCCGCAGAGTGGATGCACGCTGTCGTCAAGATGCAGACGAGCAACAGCGCCGGCACCGTTCGACTCAACTCATCCGACCCTCGTATTCGACCTAACATCAACTTCAACTACTTCACCGAGTCAGCTGAGCGTGATCTCGACGCTATCGTTGAAGGAATTGAGATGCTCAGAAGGGCGTTTGACGCGACTGGTGTTCCGTATACCCAACTCAGTCCTGATCCTGAGAACTTGAGACAGAGTATTCAAGACTTGGCTTTCAGCCATCATGCATCGTCTACTTGTGCCATTGGAGCTGATGACGATGAGGATTCTTGTGTTGACTCGAGGTTTCGCGTTCGTGGTGTTGATAACCTACGCGTTGTCGACGCGTCTGTCTTTCCTCGAAGCCCTGGCGGTATGCCTAATGGACCGACTTGGACTATTTCTCGCAAGGCTTTTGAGACTCTTTTGGAGGACAACCATTAAGCTGGTATCCGGGGATGTTTAGATCATTAATAGTTGTGATCGAAACTGAGTAGGGAAACCCCATGGACTGAAATGGAGAGCAGCTGTGAAATGGATAGAGCAACCACTTCTGGGATTTGAGGCTGAGACCTTGCATCAGCATAGGGAACTTCGAGCATCTTTTACCGAATTGTTAAATTTCTGCTTTTTCTTCAACACATTACATACAGTATACATTAGATAGTCAATCAATCTCTTCAAGTTTCTTTAATCGCAGCATAAAGGAGAACTAATTATAGTGTCCAGGGTATGAAATTGCTGATAACTCTATTCAACCCCAATAGCCTATCACAGCGCTCATCCCTTCAATAGTGGCTCACCTCCTGACCAATGAAAAAAGACCCGCCTCACTGTCAGATTAAGACAAAAAAAAAAAAAAGATGACAGCAAAACTTTGATTCAAGTCCTGTCCTGTTCCATCGGAGTCATCGGATGTGCAACGATACAGGGCTTCAAGTCGAACCAGTCGCACTACAGTACACCCAGCTGCCATCCTATTTCGCAATCGTCGCATGCCTTAGTGCGCCATCTTCAACAAGGTTGTTAGTGCTGACTACTCACGGGCGGCCGAAATTGCCTCAACTTGCGGGGAAGACGGAGCATCCTACGACGAATCAACGTAAGTTCACGTCCCAGAAACACAAAAAGGTGAGGCCGGGGGGAAACACAATGTCTGATGTACATTTCACTTACAAGATATGGGCGTTTCATGTACCTACCTACGTATTACCAAGCTATGACTAACACTTTCGATGCATCATTAGATAACGGGCTGTCCCAGGCTGTACTGCTGTAGGCCATGCGGTCTAAGCATCAGATATTCATCACCGTCCCTATCCCGAGCCGCGTGCCGCCGGAAATCGTCCTCGCTCACATCCAGACCTACACGCCCATGCTAGCCAACAACGATGTAATCATGAGCTTCAAAGAGACGACGCCCAACATGGAGCTCGTAAGCAAGGACCCATTCTTTGGCACGCCGAATAGCAGCGTCAGAACCTTCTCGTCCAGCGAGAGACTCATGCTGGCGCCCGGCCTGACGAGGGATAGGAGCTGGCCTGTGACGTGTCTGAGTATACCGAATGGTATTCGCTGTAGAGCTGATGCCAAGGCTGGTGTCACTGTGAGGACGGAGTGGATTGTGAGGCCGAGGCAGGACTTTGGGAGTAGTCCGAGTACTACTAGCAGTCCGGGGACGCTGGTGGAGGAGTGGGAGCTGTATGAAGAGGTTATTATTGAGGCGAATAGTCTTATTATGCCGTTTGTTGCGAGGACTGCGGATGAGGTTCATAGAGGGATCTGTCAGAAGGTTGTGGATGAGGTTGTGAACAAATACTTAGCCAATGGTACTCATTGATGAATTTAATAACAGATACCTATTCGTTTATTGATACTGATCAACGAAGTCCCCTCATCTCCTAATGGTCTCAGAGTGACTTGAGCCTCAGGGAGCAAGAAAACACTAGACATTAATGTAAGGTGTCAAAATAAACTTAGCAAAGGGTATCCTAAGTCTATACTAAAGTTATCCTAAACTTACACTAAGTTACCTAAATCTTTTTATCACTTAGGATCAAGGTCCTGAGTTTTCTTTCCTCCCCTAGTTGAGGTATTGGTTTAAGGTGGGGGACAACGACTAGTTGAAGCTTAAGCATCCTTCAACCGCAACTCACCTGAGGCTCATCTCACTTATGCACCAGTAATACGAGTTCTCGTATACCTGCACTCCACTCAGACACTATCCTCGTCTCCACTCTCACGCAACACCACGATGGAGAAACCTGTGGAGTCTTTGCGAGGAGACGAGACATCAAAACACCGCGTAATTGGTTTAGTGGTAAAATTCTCCGTTGCCATTCGAGCAGCGTCGGGGAGCCCAGGGTTCGATTCCCTGATTACGCATTGATTCGACGATTCAAAGCGTCTTCTTTTTGTTCCTTTTGCATATCCGTTCTCATGATTGTGATGTTGAGAGTTCCGGCCAAGACGTACAAAACTTCACGGGAAGAAACGCCAAAAGCGAGTGTGTACTAAGATAAGTAAGGATGTACTTTTCTAAATAATAGTATTACTTATATGCTCAAGTTTCAAATGAAATCAGATAAGCTTGCGGCCGTTAACTGCTGAATAGTTTTGATAGAAAACTGCGTCTTGGTTTTGGTTGGAAAGACCCGGCTGTACCCCCTACCGCAGGCAATGGCGTGCCCCACGTGAAGCCGGAAGGCCCCGTCGTTCTAACGTTAGATGCTGTAATGTTAGATGCAAACGTCTCGTACATGATAACCACCACAGGAACGATGGCATCATTTCGGTAAACCACCGTCTCGGGTTCCGTGAGTATTCCTCCCTCCGCATGTGTAAGACCTTCAATCTGCAACACTTAGTTTAGTCCATTTGAACAAGATAGCTAAGCAAGAAAGACTCACGCTATCGTAGCCACGGTCTGGCGCGGTCCTTTGTTGGTCTGCCATATTCATCCTTTGAGGTCTTTCGCTAATGACTCGACATAAAAACATCGCACGAAGCTTAGACTTCTTATGCAGACTTTTAACAAACATATCGGATTCTGGAAACGTATTAAAAATGGTCTAGTGCTGCTGTTTCACCGACTTACTTGATGATACCTGTGAGGTATATATGCCGCGTCCAAACATACCCGCATCTTCAGTCATGGTCAATAAAATAGCCGGTTCAGTCGAAATAACATCAGTGCTACCTACTGGACTTGCTGACTTTGAAAGAACTCTTCAGAATTCCACAAAGGCCACAGGTTGACTTGCTGCACCACTTCATCTTGTCACTACGCTTTTCCTCGCCGGCATTACAGGCCCGACTTGTGCCGTGAAATAACCACCTAGCCCGGTGGGCGGCCTTTCCGCCATACCGTTTATGTCGTCTGTATCTGTATGATGCTGCTAATTCTTTGTTGCGAACGCTGAAGACTTTTCGGACGACAGCTCTCTTGAGGGCGTGCCTCCAGTTCTGGTTGAAGTAGTCGGCGTCTAAATAAGCTTAGTCGTATCCCTGCAGAATGCCATCAGGACGATCCTTACGTTTGCGATACTCAGGGTGCTTTGGCTCGAGAGGGTACATCTGCTGTTCCTGATGTTAGAGATTAATTCAGGAGGTAGAGCGTCATTCTTACCGGAGGCATGTTGGCGTGACATATATTTGTCGAGGATGAGTAGTAAGTATATAAAACTGAGATTCAGGTCACAGATTCTTATATCGCAGGCAGCTGCAAATAAGGTTAGTAATTGATCTTTGTTAAAGCTATGTGCATATTGCTTTCCAAATGCTAAAGTTAGTTAGGGACTCTTACGGTATCAGCTTGATATAACTCGTTGAGGCGTTATAAGCTTCAAATCTAAATCAACTAGATGATATTGGGGTGGTAGACTTTTGAGAGACATATGTGTTGATTGAAGTATCTACAAAGTTGGTATACTATAATATTGTCCGAAATGATCAGATGAGTAGAAGATGTGATTGAATGAACAGAAGTTCGTATTTATAATAATTGAGTGATAGTGAATAAATGAGCTAGGCTTGGTTTGTGCTGGGTGGATGCTGAAAGGCAGACATAGCAATATCAGGTGAGAGCCCCTGGCTACACCAGGTGTTAGCGACAACAGGACATGGGTTCTCTATGCGCAACCAAGAAGCAATGAACGGCAAGTCAGTAGGCCACCGCGGACAATTACGATCTTGTATGCAAACCTGTTGACGGATGGTGGAAAGCTGTTAATCAGTGTTATCAGCTGCGATACATCTAGTAAGCAAAGGCTTGAGTGTAGAGACAAATTTGATGGATAAGAGGGGGGCCTTAGGGAGCAAGAAAGCGTAAGTCCTTAGTTTAGGGTAATAAAATAAAGTCTATAAAAGGTATCTAAACTTATCCTAAGTTTATACTAAGTTACCTAAATCTTTTTATTACTTAGCCTTAAGGTCCTGAATTTTATTTCCTCCCCTAGGGGAGCACACTGAAAAAGATGTAGGGTGGGACTGGAATTTATTGAAAGGTGTTTTGAGAACAAGGAGATTCATAATCAGTTGTCAAGTTGGCAATAGCTGCGAGAAACCCGACAAAACGAAGACAAGAACGAGGCCGATACTGAATAGATTCCAGGGACTTATCGAGTCTTGTCTTAGTTCTCGGTAACGACCAGGAGACTTGAAAATGCTTGCGGAGATGGAAATGTCCCTCGCTCTGCTGGCAGGAGCACAGGTCATATAGTAATTGCCACGAAACCCGCATCACAGAGAGCATTGTGACTTGCCGAGTGAAACGGGGTCAAGCTCTCTTGCCAGTGCGTAACAAGAATCTCGAACTTTCCCTTTCAATGTCGGCAGGGAAATGGAAGTTCATGAGAATGCCAACAAGACATCATCACTCATCTCAACACTACATACCATCAACATCAGACAGCAGCATTCAGCCCTCACAGCTATTGCCAAACTGAAAATCAAGATATGTATAACTCGCGAGCCAACAACCCCTTTGGCTTTGGGGTAACCAGCGCAAACGCCAGAAGATCACGGACAAATAATGACACGACAACCTCGACAAATCCCGTCCCAAACGTCCCAGCCGAGACGCCTGTACCTATCTCGCCTACTACCATAATGTATCCTCTCAACTTCGAAGACTTCGATGACTTTCTAGATTCGGACCCCCCCATCGGAATGATACCGAGAATCCAAGACATGCAAACCTCGACAAACTCCGAGTCCAACGTCCCCTTAGAGCCTGCCGAGAATGCACCTGATCCTCAATCGTCACAGCCAGAAAGCTCGGGGACTCAGAACACTGCAAGTGGCAGGGAAGGCCCAAAATGTTGTAATAAACGCTGCAAACATCCAGCGGCTCCTGGTAAAGCCCAGTGCAATCGATGCCTGGGATACAACAGAAAGTCACACAGGCCATCAGAGACGAATATTCAAATCTAAATCAAATCCAGCCTAACTAACCAATCATGCAGTAAAAAAGAAAAAAGAATGTGGAAGAAGGGAAGTGTCCTTGTGGGAAGGCGGAGCCCAAAAAGGGTTTGATATACTGTGAAAAATGCATATCTGGCGGCACGAAGAGAAACAAGAAACGAAACAAGGGAAAAGGTGCTACAAAGTCAAAGCGTGCTTCAGAGAAAAAAGGTGATTCAAAGGAATAGGTGGCATGCCAGCATGGGGGGGGGGTTGCATTTGCTTCGTGTGGCCTCAAATCAGTGGCATCCGAAGATGGGATACCGGGAAGAAATCATTAGCGTTCGAAAGCGACTTAATATGCAAACCTGTTCAAGCAGAGCCATTGATAGGGTATTTGACCTGCCCATATGGAGTTTGTCATTGAGACCTGACGAGTCAGCTACATCACTTACTTCAGCTTCCAGCACATGGATAAGTAATGAGAATAATAGATTCCTAAACTAATGCGAAAGAGTGATTTAGTGAATAAGACGTATACCTATACTTCAAGAGAATGTTCAAATCATAATAAATACTCCATTCTTGTCCTCAATCTGCTTGGGCCCCCGGAATTGTAACATGGCATATCGAACTCTGAGGTGCTGAACTAATGAATGTCCTGGTACTACCAACCCGATCCCCTCAGACACCTTCCCCACAGAGCCATTCATCCTGTGCCAAACATTCCATATCTCTCAAGGAGGGCCGCACTTCCAGCTCTTGTAGTGAGGCTTCTTGGTAGTCTTGAACGCAAAGTTGTCCGCTCCCTCAAGGCTGACAAAACTTCCCTTACAGTTGGCCTCAGTGTAAACCTTGCAGTCGAAACAGCTGACAAGGGACTTGGTGTCGTCAGAGTAGACGTCAAAGTTCTTGATGTTGGCGGGAAGATTGTAGCATTTTCCCGGTTTGCCGACGCCAGTGAAGTACTTGCCCGGCTTGATCTTGAGCTTGATGAGATCAATGCCTGGGTTGCAGTGATCAGTGCGGGCTTCGAGGGTGGTGTCTTCCTCAATGGCCATGGCACTGGCACCGAGGCTGAGGGTGATGATAGTGATGAGAGAGGAGAGATACATTGTCAATGTGTTGGGATATTGAGATGATGGAATTGGTTCTTGTTCTTGATGCGATGCTTTGCTTGTTGATGATAATATTCTCTCAATAAGCAGGCAAACGCTCGACTATTTATGCTATTTCCAAGAAAACCCTTTCAAAGTACTTCCTCGTATATCTAAATCCTCTTCATAAGCAACATCGCATCAACCCATGCAGGTATGTCACGGAAGTCTATAAATATTTACCGGCTCCCGTCCTCCAACGGCGAGAAACAGTATGGAGTATTTCATGTGCAATAAATAAATCCACAGTTTTCTGAACCATGCATCTCCGTGCAAAAGCACTGCCAGTTCACCAAGAGCCTGTTATGTTACATTTCTGCCGTCACCTATTAATAGTGACGCGCCTCCGTCGAAAAGCGCAGAGATATCGTGGCAGCCACGCTCTCACAACCACTACCCCGAAGGATCGCTGCATCAAATTACCAAGCGAGGAAAAAAGTATTTCCCAAATTCTGGTTGTAGTTCTAATAATTTTAAAGGGTAAGATCTATTCTAGGACGCGGTCCTAGATGACTTTAATCGTGCCAGCAGCTCTCCAGAATGTCACTAAGAGATATTGATAGGAAGACCACAGAAGAAAGCCGTATCGAACACATGCAAGATGAACCAAAGTCCTTCGCTTCTCCCTTATCAGTCCTATATGTCCTAGACTGCCAGCCAAGGCGCATTCGCGACGGCACCCGCAGTAGCTACCTTTGAGTTCCGGATCAGCCTCCGATACTCCTCAATCTTGGAGATTCCAACCATGATCAGCTCCTCTTCTACTTCTGGAGCGAGGCTACTCTTCCAGAGACAAATCATTCCATTGACCTGCTGATCATCAATGGTAACTGACATCACAAGATCCCTCTCGTCCCTAAGCTCCCAAGAAGCTTTGCCGTGTACAACCATTCCCGTTGGCTTCCAATGTAGTTCGCCCAGGCCACCACTAGCAGTGTACTTTCCCTCAGCCCCCTTCATAGTGATGGTGCGGCCCTCTTGTGAGAATTTAACCTCCGTCTTGGGAGGGATGCTGTGAAAATCGATGATAGCGATCTCCGCGTTCTGACTCGGAGACTTGACGTAGCATTTATCACCCCAGATTTCCAGCGCAGCTCGCCGTTCGACTTCGTAACGAGGTGTTTTGTCGCCCTTGACACCCAAGATTCGGCGGTGCCCGACAAGAGCGGTGTAGTGCATCTCCAGTGCGGGCTTTTCCGCGCTGCGTCGGGGATCGGGTGTTGCGTCCTCGCGAACAATGAACTTTTCAAGCCAGGAGGGGGCCATCTTGGATTTAGAGAGGATAATTGTGTAGAGGGATCTAAGATGTTGGTGTTCAGGAGTGAAAAGGCATTGGTGGCATGTTTTGATCCAAGCGTCGCTTTAAGCTGAGAGCGAGAACCCATGCAGGTTGAATGAACCCTTAAATCTGACAGCAAAAGCCTAACTGAACAGGGCTTAGCCATTTTTATTACAGTGCAGTCTTACGTACTAAAATTTCATGTCATGCAGCAGGATGAGACTTTATCCCGTAGACAGGCTATCCTCTTTGCATGGTTCGGCATCGTGCAGGGGATCGATTGGTATGGCCTACTGGAAAACTGAGAGAAATTCGTAATAGTAACTCAGGTGGAACGCGCACAGAGTGGGGGTCTTTGTTAAAAGGAACACAAGTGAATAATTCCTCAAGGATAACTTTGTTCTCTGTACCTGAGCTTCGAACAGAACCTGAACCTCCATAAGTAACGCGATGACCTCAAGGACAAATGAACAGTATTTATCTGGTTTGTAGCACATTGAAAGAACGGCCCATGGTGATAATGAGGCGTAGATCTGGTATAAAATGTGAAACTCTCGCCGACACTTGAGTCTTGAAAAGATCATATCATCTTTGATCAGCTTGTCCAACTGAACCACCAGTCGAAATTACTCACGGTCTTTCTGCAGTTATTCCAATCTAAACGAAACCAGATCATCATGCCTTCCAGCAATGATTGGGATCAGACAGGGCAGGGTAGACGCTTTCGACCCAAACCCTTCGACTTTAGTTTTATCTTGAGCCCCATTCCTCCCGTTGCCAGCCATCTCGCTAATTCAATTGACAGTCTATCTCCCCCGGACGAAACAGCCAGCCAATCCACCACTCAAGATTCTGCCCTAGCCAACGAGCCTGCCTTATGCCGCAAAGGGCCATGCCGCAATCCAGTCCGAGCTAATCGCAAGCATTGCGGCGATTGCCTTGAAAAGATGTCGGCTCAACATCGAGCTTGGACCCAGAAGCGCCGCAATCAGGGCATCAAAGATCCCATCACTGGTGAGACGATCAAGCTATGTACCAAATGTTTTGTGCCCTCTGACAAGAACATCTGCGGCCGTTGCACCAAGAGACAGTCAGTTTCCAACCTGGCCTTGTACCATGGACGGCGTGAGAAGGGTCTATGCACAAGATGCGGTATGGAACTGGACAGAAAGGGATTCTGTTGCAAGAGGTGCCATGTGAAAGAACTCACCAATGCAAGAAGAAGATACCAGAAGAAGAAGAATAGGCAGGATAAGTACCATTCTGCTGAGGCGATTAAAAGAACTATGATATGTAGAAAGTAGATCATAGAACTAGAGATATCAGTCCTTAGATTTGAGGATAGCGTCATATTGTAACCACTCTTAACCGAATCTGTTTATTTCCTTGCTGCTTAACATCTATTATTACAGCTATTTGCGACGTGAGTTCCACTCCCGATCAAAGTTTGTCAACGCCCTCTGCGCCGTAGGAACGCAATCCAGGGCCTTGATAGAAATCCGAGGCGGTAAGCTCAACATGTACAAGACCGACTGCGCTAAATCTTCTGCAACCAGCGGCTCATACCCCTCAACAAAGTCATCCATAGCACTCTGATCGTACTGAACCCGTTGAAGATGGAAATGCGTCTGGACAACACCTGGCCGAAGAACTAAAACCCGGATATCTGATCCGGCAGTTTCCATGCGAAGGCTGTTGGAAAAGCCCTCGAGGAAAGCTTTTGATGCGTGATAAACTGCTTCGCCGTTGAAGGGTGGACACTCTAGACCGGTGACGGATGAGACGTTTATGATGGTTCCTTTCTTTCGTTCCCACATTGAGTGGTTGAGGACTGCGTGGGTGGTGAACATGACGCCGTTGATGTTGGTGTTTGACATCTGGGCAACCTGATCGATGGGGATTTCCCAAAACCGTCCCGGCGCGCCAAGTGCAAGCCCGGCCTGAGATATCGTTAGCACTGAGAAACAGCCCGGAAGGTGACATGGTTGACTCGCATTGTTAATGAGGATGTCAATCTGGCCAAGGTCAGATATGGCTGACTTGACGGATTTCTCAATTTCTGGCTGATTCTGAATGTCGACAGGGTAGACTCCAACTTTGATCTCGGAGAATTTGGATCTGATCTTGTCTCGCACTGCTTCGAGTTTGTCCTACATTAAGAGATTCATCAGTGAGTGGCCTAGGCTTTCTATGATCGACCCGCACCTTGCTTCGAGATACCAGAGCAATATTCACGCCATGCTCAGCCAAAGCCAACGCAATAGCTTCTCCAATGCCCATCGAGGCCCCAGTCTATCAACAAAGTTAGCATCACCAGGACCAAAGGTAGATGGCTACGAACGATGAAAGCGGTTTGTCCCTTCAAGGCTTCCATTTTGTTGTCCTTTTTCGCAGTGAGAGTTCAGCTGGTGCGGATTATCAAGAGAGGTATGCACTGCGGTATTTGTATCTTTGAACTGAAGGGTCTGTCTATAGCTGATAAATCAACATTGCATTCATTATGTTGTAGTCGAAACAAGGTCCATAGTGACGTCGACGATGACTAATGGAAGATAGTCCCGACTCGTATAGAATCCGAGTACTCGGAAAGCACCATTATTTAAATTCTGCAGCCAAATTATCGTAAATTCGAAAGTCCTGAATATTCTTAATAGGAAAATTCTCTCACTTTCTTCGCTCATGTCCCTTTTCTCATCATTCACTTGTGCAGGCTCAATGATGGAACTCGTGATGCCGAGATGTCATGGAAGCGGGGTAACTCAAGAACTGGTGTTTATAGGAGAGGATAGTCATGCCAGCAAAGTCCAGTTTCAAGATGACTTCAAATGAATAGTAAAAGAGATCTAAAACAAAACAGCGTCCTTTGGCGTAACCCTCACTTTCCAGTGTTCTCATCCGATGAAAAAGCCTCCGGATACAGCTCAACCATCTTCTCATACGCTTGTTTAGCCCTCTCCTTGAGATCCCATCTCGCAGTATTGTCCACTGTATCAGCAACCTCCTTAATCTTGGAAGCCCAAAGCTTCCACTTGGTTCCATTAAGCTCAAACTCCCATTTTGGCAGAGGGCTTTTGGCACCTTTCACAAAAGCCTCTCCTGCAAGAAGTATGTAGTTGACTGCAGATAGAACTTGGCACTGGCGACCTGGATCTGTCTTTATGTCCCCTTTGGTCGATATTTCAAAGGTTCTTTCCAAATCTTTTGTGATCCAGTGATGTCCATCGTTCTCTAGACAGCCTCCCTGGAACAGTTTGGCGATCAGAGCAGATGCGCTGAGCCATGCGCCTGCCCAAACGTTCTCTGGCTCGTCTGAGTTCTTTGCTGTCCATGTATCGACTGTTGGTGGGTTAGTATGTTGAAAGAGAAACAAACGAGTGACATACCGTAACCAGCGTTCCACTGCTCTTGTGCAGCAGCTTCCAGTCCCCAACCAACGTAGACAAATCGGAGATTCTGTTAAACTAATTAGATACTGTATAATCTAGATTGGTGGTAAAGTACTGACCTCCTCGTCGAACTCTTCTGCTGCGCCCTTTTTGATCCCAATCAAGAAGTCCGCAAGCTTTTGATGCTCGGGGCTGGTATACCACACCTTAATAGCTGCTTCAAAGGCCACAATTGCGATGGTGTTGAGCTTGTGACCGGCTCCATACTCTGGGGGATCTTTCTTCGAGTTTCGAACTTGAGCAGCGTAGAGGTCATAGAATTTTGTGACTGCCTCACCAACCGCCTTATCATCATCATTGGGTGCAAGTAGCAGGTCGCGAACGATCTCATAGTACGGGGCCTCTGAGAAGAGCTCATCACTCTCCTCCTCTATTCTTTCTTCAAAGTAGACAAGCCACGATGGGCGGTCGGATGACGTTTCTGTCTGAGCTGTGTCTGAGTTGTGCATGGTAATTGGTAGTAATGAAAATTCGGGAGGAACGTTTGAGGAACAAGTTATGAGTAGAATGAGATTCGTGAAATAGAAGAAGAACTCGGTCGTTGTATTGTAAAGATGAGAGGTGGCTGTGAAGATCAGGTTGAGCTCGAGGCAGAAACGGAGTGAGGCGGAGTTAGTTGTAACATGACAACCAACAGCTGCGTGATTTCTCCACCCAATCAACTCCCTGCAATATTACGCGCGCGTTTACCTCACTACAACTGTGACAAAGGTTCTCACCTAAACTCTAATTATCCCAGGACTTTTTATGTATTTTTAAGAATAGAAATGATGGATCAGATATAGCACAACCAACAGCCCTAGGACGTCGTTCCACCATGAAATGATCCGAGTCCTAGGCGCGCGACAAACAACCGATAGGACATTAATCCCGGTCATTCCCCTACCCCATGGCTCAGTTCGTCTCAGGTTCACCATGTTATGCATGTTGGTTCTTCATAACCTCCAACATGCATATCGCATTCCATTGATAGCAATCTTCTGGTTTCATGGCTACCAACGTGGGATAATAACAGAGCCGGCAAATCTATTATTGGAATTTGCGAAATTGTATATGAGGCCTCCTAAGTCCTTGGGTAATGCTTTTCCTTCTTTTCAAAACAAGTTCAACAACCACTGTCACAAGAGCCATCGTTGATCGACAGCTCGCAAGTCTTTCTTTCAAATTTTTCGTTTTCTCATTTATTTTCTTGCATATCGACCTTCTAAGCTCTAAGCGTTCATCTTTACCTGGAACTCAAGACCATCGAAGACCTCTGCATTCTCGAGTCTAGCAAGATGAGTCGATTCTTTCGCCGTGAAAAGGAGCCTAGGCGCAACACAGATGAGGACTTCAACAAGATAGTAAGTACTTCATCACTTGACTCTTCGTCTTCTTCCTTGTCGGCCAAATTCCATAGCTCTCAAACTTGTATGGACTGTCGACTCACACGTATCTGCAGCAATACTATACTCCTAGAGGGATTGTCCCTGCCAGGGTCGCTGAGCAACAAGTGCAAGAGGCAGCTATCAACCCTGCCACTATCCAGGGCAACAGGCTCTATCCTCACCATTACCGAAACAGCGAAGCAAATGGCCAAAGTAACTTTAAGCCACACGAGCAGAGGAACGACCCAGACAACAGACAGTTCTACGAAGTCCCTATCAACAGTCGCATCAACTTGGCTAAACCTCCTGCAAAAGTCGAAAGAATCAGAGCAGTAGAGGAAGAGTTGCACCCCAATGACAGAGGCAGAGTGGTCAAGAACGAACTAAACGACCCTGGCGTCTTTCGTGGTGTCGTGACTGGTAATCGTACTACTGGTGAGAACTTTGGTCTGGTGGGCGTCACCTATCACCCTGAAGACAGGCCACGTGCCTTGAGAAGGGCACCAATGGAGCCTTTGGACCGTGAAGGGCGGCAGTTCCTGCGTCGTTTCGACGATGATGCTGCTGATCCTCATCGGGTGACCACTTGGCCTCCTCGTGATGAGGATGCAAGTGAGCTTCAGGCATATGAGGAGCGGTACAAGCAGGTTAGGAGGCCTCGTCCGCCTCAGCAGCAGAAGGCCAAGCAAAAGAAACCAAACGCGAATTGAGGTCAGGATGGATATTTTGTACGTAATTTGAGGGAGTCATTATATGGCGTTAGGTCCTGAATACGGTTTTGCGTAGAGAGTCAGATTTGTAACTTGATTTGATGATTTACTTTGGCTATATGATCTCTGTTGTAACATTCTCTAGTTCCTCCCGTGGCCTGACACCGGCCATCGATCCTGTAGCTTTATGGTGTACGAGATCGGTGAACAACTCCAGTGCTTCGCGCTCTAGCAAAAGGCCAACCACTCCACCCAGGCCTGCAATCTCGGTGTGCCTCATCTCTCATACGATGACCGCCTGCTGGAACTCCGCTTTCGTTATCGCCTCACCATACATCACCCCATGTACATAAGCCTCTCCAACCAATATCCGTCCTTGAGTCCCCTTCCGCAACACAAATGGGACATGCGCCCCAGCAATCAAACTCACATTATCTCCTAACTCAGCCCGCGCTGGTCCAAGCCCCATATACCCCTTCCCAGTTACAAAGAGCACTCTATCAGTCCCAGCATCATCCACCGCAATCGCAAAGACATCCCCCTCCTCTGGATCAGGTTTGTGCTTAGATCGAAGATCATGCTTTGCATCTGAAGCAGAGTCCGAGATGCGAGCTAGATAATTTGCAAAGTGTTCGCTGCAGGCATCAGGTGCAGGATAGGTGGTTAGCCAGATGTTTGTCAGAAGGGTTCGCCACAGTGCCTCCGGGACGGTTGTTGAAGGGTGGGGTGGATAGGGTATGTCGGCCAGACGACTTCTCCCTGGATACCATGACCGAAGGGTCTTGTAGAATGCCTTCTCGTCCTCTTTCTTCTTAGGCAAGGGAGCAAGCTTGGTGATTTTGTCCAAGATATGGGCGCTCACTGACAATGTTTTTCCGTTTCCGGACAACGAGTAACCGCCCTGTACACTAGACGCGGCGTGGAAGACTCGCCAATTGCGATCATACAACGGTCTGCCCCGAGCCTTTTGAGCCTTCATCTCCTTCAAAAACAGTGGTTCAGTCGCAACGGCGCTCGCCATCTTCGGAACCCAGCTTGGATAACCCACTCCCTCCCCAGACCAATCTGGCTGGAGAGCATCGTCAAAGAGATCTTCTTCCAGCGGCGCCCAATCTGGCTCCTTTTTAGGAAATCGCTTCTTTGCCTTATGCCTATCTAGCAGTTTGTTGCCGATTGGCTTCTTCGACTTGAACTGGTAAGACTCTCGTGGAAGAGGATGGTTGACTAAAGATAGGATGAGAAGACCCGCGTCACCATTGACAAGACGTTGCGCTATATCGAGGTAGAAGTCCCCCATGTTTCGGTTGCTATAGTCTGGTTTGAGAGGTGTCTGGCCAAGGGTTCCTGGATCTGTGATGCCGAGGAATGCCCAGACCTTGTCACGCGGATCGCCAGCCATCCTAGTCCCTCCAAGCATCGTCACATCAAGAAGATGGAGCTTGTGCCCAGACTTCTTCAGTTCAAAGATCGAAGGCTGAAAAGTCACCCAGTGAGGTACCATTTTTGGCGACAAGTGGCTCGCAGCAAAGTACGTCCAGTCCATAGCTTTCTTCAACTCTGACGCCGGGACTTCCTCGCCATTGTAGTAGAAGGCGTATTCCTTTGCGAGGATGAACTCTTGGACAGTCCAAACTCGACTCCACCAACTCTCCGATACCATCCGAAGCAGGCTGAGCCATGATATAAGCTCTGAACCAGTCGAAGTTGCATCGAAGAATTCTTTTGCGGTTGTGTACTTCTTTCCATGGAACTGGATATCAGCATTGTTAGGATCTTCTGGAAATGCTGGCCATGCTTTAAGAATGCTCATCGCGGCTGTTCGCTCCGTATGCTTTCTACCAAGCCAGATGAAGACCTTTTCAGCTGCACTATAGATTTCGTCCATGCGAGCTACCTGAACAGTCTTTTCAGTTGGGTCCTCTTGGTTGATGCAGATAGCATCTGTCCAGATAGGTCTGCCATTGAGGTATTTTTGTAAGCCAACTAGGGCAGCGTGCAAGTTGGCTTTGACAGGAAACTGTTTGTTGTTAATCGCTATATCTACTGTGTCGGCATGACTAAAGTGAGGAACCTCAAGCTCAGTCTCGCGAAAGTCACGACCGCGATTCCACATCGGTCCAAAATCGACCCAGACGTAAGAGAGGCAGACATAAGGCGGTATCTCCGATGCGGAGTAAGTGTTCATAGACAGAGATAGAATAGAGTCATTGACATTCACTTGGACTAGACGTATTCCCTTTGTGTCTTCAAGCGGCGAGTGGACCAATTTTTCTGTTGGTAAGTCCTATTTCGGGTTCAATTTCGCCGCATCCTTGACACGAGAATGTAATGCCTTACCGGCTTTTGACTTGATGATCCTTGAAGGCTTGATAAGAACCCAGTTAATCTTTCTTGGCCGGACTGGAAGGCTGCTTTGTAGCCTGCTTTAACCCCCTCAGCTGTTGAGTAATCTACTGCCCATTTCGCCAGGGCTACGAAAGCATCGCTGCTATTTTCGGCCTTGAACTTGGGATCGCGAGGGATCCGAGCTTCAAATGGTATATCCATTCTAGCCAACAAAATAGTGATTAGTCTCTGTCAAGTTAAGTTTGTGAAAGATGATCATTCCTGGGGAGGCATTGAATCTCACGGCTTACTCCCTCTTCTCCTCAGCTGTGACGTAATTGTGCTTCCTTCGCTCGAGCGAATGAGGATGATGAGTGTTGTTTCACAAATGATTTCATTCTTCCGCATTGTCTATACCGGTATTGCTCCATCTTTTTTGATACTGACACGACGAATGAGGGCTGTATATTGGCTCATACTTTTCCCTCTACTGTTGCCAAGATCTGTCGGGCCGTGGGCGCAGGTACAGAGCTTAAGTTGATCGTGCGGCCTTCAGCGGCACAGCGCCACCAAAGATGAGCGCTGAATACCCGCCCCAATCCCCTAAACTTAACCTGGAGTGATAATGGATTCCATTTCGACTTCAACCTGTCCATCTACTTTTTATTCGCGGGTGGAGATAATGGAAGTCTTCTGGTCTGAACTGGCAGATTTAGATCATAACCAGGTTTATTACGCCTCTTGCCAACAACATAGAATTTTCTTTATATCTTTGAAATGATAACTTGGTTCCGACAATCATCATAAGCTCCAGTCATGACTTCGGTGTTCTCAATAAGTAAAGCTTCAAGATAAGCTCCTTACCGTCCAGATTCACGTGTCACAAATGCCACTCCAACGGTCAGTGTAACCATCAATGGAAAAGTCCATAAGTTTAAGATACCCTCAGACTTTATCCACGTTCCAAGATACATCCTCAGTTCTGGCTAAACATGCTAGACATGTCATGCCATCTTATCTCCGCAACACTAGACCCAGTTCATAACCTTGTCTCAGCCAATGGCGTCTCCACGTGGCTCCAATTAAACCGCGTAATTTCCAACCTCCCAACCATTCTCCATCAACTAAACCACCTTCTCTATCAGTATATATAATGACGACGCTCTCCTGGTTCCGCTGCAGAGGGAGACTGCTCGCTCTCACAGCAATCTTCTCTTTGGGCACTTTTTTCGTTTTGAGACAATACGCTAATATGGCGTCACTACCGAAAAGCTCGTTACTCGGCCTCCTTGCGGCTGCGCCGGTGCTGGGAAATGACCCTAATATGAAGTGTTATCCTTCGAGTTCTAGTCAGGTTAATGATCTTGATAAGGTGTTGGATGGGAAGGGTACTTGGGGGTTCATTTATGAGTCGTCGCATACGCCGGATGATAAGTATGGGACGTATAATTGGTGTAACATGCCTCATGCGAGGAAGAGGGAGTATAAGAAAGCTCCGAAGGATTATGAGTTGCAGTATGTTGAAGTGGTAAGTAATTCCTTCAGTGGGGAAGGTATGCTGTGACTGACATTTACCAGATCCAAAGACATCACAAGCGTACTCCTTACGCAGCAAACGCATTTCCCGTGGAGCCATACCAATGGAACTGCGATAACCAAGGCCTATACTATTTCGGCCGCCAATTCACTGAATCCCCCAAACCCAACGCCCAAGGCTACTGGAAAGGCTTCACCTCCGAAATCAACCCCTTCATCCCCTCCGGATGGATCGGATCCTGTCAATTTCCCCAAATCACCGCCGAAGGTCTCGATGATTCTTGGGTCCACGGAAAGGACCTGTATGAAGTCTACCACGACCTTTTGAAATTCATTCCAGGCCGCAAGGAAGATTGGCGGAGTAAAGTCATGTTCAGAGTCACCAATAACCAGATTACGAGTCAGGTTGCTGGTATGTTCATCAACGGCATGTATCAGACTACCGAATCCGTCCCACTGCTTATTCAACAAGCTGGCGTGGATAGTCTGGAGCCGCAGTATAAGTGTAGTGTTGGAAGTCAGTTAACGAGCGCTATCAAGTCTTCTTCCAACAAAGCGTGGCAAGCGCATCTTGATAGGACAAAGGATCTTTACAAGACGCTCGACGACATCTCTGGTGTACCATCTAACGATGTTGGTTTCCATGAGAGCTTTGATCATTACTACGATAACCTTTCCGCTCGCCAATGCCACAAGAAGCCCTTCCCTTGCAAACTTGTCAACGGGAAGAACTCAACCACCTGCGTTGACCAAACACTCGCTGATAAGGTCTACCGTCTAGGCCAATGGGAATACTCCCAAATGTACCGCGACGCACCCGAGTCCCTTGCCGCATCCGCTATTTCTTGGGGCGTCTGGATCGCCGAACTAGCAAGCCACTTCCGCGCCGTCATGGCCGGCAAGCGAGATCTTTTGTATCTTCACAACTTTGCGCACGATGGTTCTATCAGTCGATTGTTGAGTATTCTTCAGATCGATGTGATGGTCTGGCCGGGCATGGGAAGTGAAGTTGTTTTTGAGCTATATAAGAAAAAGGAGGAGTACTTTGTTAGAGTTCTTTGGAGTGGAAAGACGCTGACGTCTTCGCATCCGGACCTGGGCAAAATGGAAATGTTGCCTGTGAAGATGCTGTTGAAGTATTTTGATGGGCTGACGGGTAAGGATGCTAGTCTTGTCAAGGGACGATGCTCTGGGGATGTTCCTTTGTGAATTGGCACCTTATGGCTTACTTGACGTTAGAGCTTGACATCATTGGTTAGCTTACATGGATACGCTGCTAGGCAGACAGTTACACAAGCGTTGTGAATAGCAAAAAAACTCAACGAGGTGGTACAGCTTTCAACAACTGTTTGCTGATTTACAAACACAGTCTAGTAGCCTGCTATGGGCCTTGCGGAGCCAATCAAAGCTTAATATCCTCCTAAACCAAATTTCTTGCAACCACAAACATTTAACCACTCACGCTCTTATCAACCCATGCCTAAACCTACTGTTGGCGCTGTGAAAGACACTTTGCGCACGGACGTGCAAAGCAACAGCACATCGAGAACTCTCCACGACATCATATCTGCACTCAGTGCTATTATCAGACCGACTTCCCTCACAAGTTGAGCTGAACGATCATCTGATAGAAGAGCACCATGCTTGCCTTCCATGTGATGAATACTTCTCCGACGAGGAAGATCTTCTGGAACACGATGTGGATGTTCATGATAAATGCCGAACCTGCGGCCGCTTCTTCAGCTCGCGATCGAACCTGATCAACGTTAGTCTTTCCAACTATTGTCTTATCATTCTCATCTCATACTTATACTTTGATAGCACCGCAAGACTCACGCCGCGAGAAATGTTGAATGTCTCGGATGTGCAAGGATGTTCATCTCTTACTCAGCCATGGTGCTCCATCTCGAGGCCAACACTTGCGAGTCGGGGTCTGACGAACATTCCATCAGACAGTTGGTTTGGGACTACTACGAGATCTATAGACCCTGGAATCATGATCACGACGATGACTTAGATTGTGACTGCGGGGCGTACTTTACCAAGTTGAGCGCTCTGCTGCAGCATGTCGAAAGTGAGAGCTGTCAAGCGAGTATCTCCGACTACGACAGACTTTTCAGCCATATACGGCGAAATATTTAGTACTGCTAGCGCTTTAAGAGCGGCGTATGCTCTCATGACAGTACGCCATAGTGTTTCATCTTGATGTCCATATTTGCCTGTCAGTCTATAAAAATGGGATGACTGTATCACTGCCAGACAGGATAGGTTTTTGACATCGTCTATCAAGCTATGTATAGTAGCGAGTCGGGATCACCAAATCTCAGCGGCCTTCTTCGACATGAGGAGAGAGACAATTGTAGCGAGCAGCCCTCGAAATATGCTTCCCTTCTGGAGTATACCAGGCAAAATCTTCGTCAAGTTTACTTCGTTCTAGGAGCTATTAGTCTATCTGCTGATTGAGGATAATGGAATTCATGTCATTTAATAACTAAACCTCGTATCTCAGAGTATCTGATCCCGTGATAGTGTATGAATATCTCAGTCCTTCGTCGACATTGTGGTAGTCGAGCTTGAAGTGGTTTTCTTCTCACGCTCGGGATAGCCACGCAGCCTGTGGACCTTGTGGACTCGTGTTCAAAACAAAAAAAAAGAGCTTTCAGAGCATGAATATGTTGATCACAAGACATGTCCTTTTTGCTTCGAGTTTTACAGATACCTCTCAGATCTCTATGCGGTGAGTACATTCTGTTGTTGGTTACTATATGACATCGCTAACCAAAGGTTCCAGCATCGCCAAGTTTGTGAGGCCAAGACTGGTCTGGTGGCGGACACAGTGAAAGAGAAAGAGGAAGATGATGAAGAAGTCCCTTTACTAGTAGCAGTGGATCGGATCACAGCAGGTCTCGCATCAGTGACCCTCGAGACAGATTTGCCTGGACCTGGACCTCTTCTGGAAGCCTGCTCATAACCAGCGCTTGATGAGTGCTCTACTGCAGCGTGTCGAGAGTGAGAGCTATCACGCAAGACTCCCGGGTTATGGCCTCCTCTTCCTTCAGATATAGCAAAACATTCAGTATAGCTGAAATTTACATAATGATTTATACTTGATTACATGAGCAGCGGGACGAAAGCTTTTGCCGAACGAGTCGATATCCAAGAATCGAGCTTAGAGTCAAGTTCATGGCTGGTGAAGTTCGTGGGCGGGGCCGGAGGTTCGTTCCAGGGAAGGGCAGTACCCCGCCCCGCCATAACGCGCCCTGGAACAAGTTGCTTTTTGGCGGCCCAGCCCAGCCAAACCAAGCCCTGAAACTCAATGAACAAGACGCGTTTGTTGTAGGTTCCCTACTCGCCATATCGTTATAACACTCTGGTGATACCGGAGTAAGCTAATGAGAAACGCGGCTCTCTACCCCTTGAATCTTTTTTAACTCCCGATTTCCAGCGCTTAACAAGTCTTCTGAGTGCAATGGCGCGTGCACACCCAGGCCGATCGCGTAGCCCAGAAGCGGCCTACCTACAGCATGCCGGGCACTGCGCTTCACCAACACCAACACCCAAACGGCCTCAACTCTTCTGAACCCACTGGGCATATTCCGCGACAGTTACAATTTCCAGACCATGGAGAAGACGCGTCGGGTGCCGTTGGGGCCCAGAACATCGAGCGCACGTTTGCCATGGTGAAGAACAAATGTTCATGCTCACAGCATGCTGGACTCTTCACTGTATGCCCTGTCGAATCATCTTCAATGACGCCGAGGAGCAAGCAGCGCATAACTCCAAATGGCATTGGGATAACTTCCTATGTTTCGCGTGCGATATAGGATTCGAAACTGCCATAGCTCTCAAGGAGGTCAGTTCTCGCCGTCTGTCGTTAAACTCGATGAGTAACCCGGGTTGTCTTGCCAGCATTTAGATTCGCATGACCCGTATCCAATTCAGTGCCAAGCGTGCGACCACAGATGCATCTCGTATTCACAGATAATATACCATCTTGAAGGAAACCGATGCAAGTCACGCTTCAATTCTGCGTTCCTCGCAAGAGCACTTTCCAAGCACTGTCATAGGAACAACGACACTTCTAATCCTGGCCTGAACATGACTTGTCCAGGTTGCGACGTCGAATTCGACACTCTGTCTCTTCTATTCCGCCACATGGAAACGAGACGCTGCGCCTTGAGGAACTGGCAACAAGCAACGGGCCTGATGCATCTCCTCTTCACTTTGAAGCAAGAAATCGACGTGGCCAACTGGACTTGCGACATGTGCAAAAGCCTGTTTGGCTCTGAAGCTAGTCTTTTCGATCACTTGCGATATCAGCATGAGAACACCGTTTGCCGATCATGTGATAGGGTCTTTCGCGACTCGGAAGATGGCATAAACATATCATCTCACGCACGCCGATCAAAGTTCGGGCTTCCGTCTGCGCCATTTGTCAGCCCTCGATTGCTTTTGACATGGAAAAGAATTACAACGACCATATGTGGCACTGTCATAATAAATGCAAGCCTTGTGGACTGAACTTCGACAATAAGCAGGACAGATTGGTTCACAGGGCTGTGGTTCATCATAGATGCCCTGACTGTTTCCAGTTCTTCATGAGTCCGAACGACCTTTGCAAGGTGAGTAGTCGAGGCTCCAATTTGAATCCCCTAACATAATTGGCAGCATTACAAGGAGCTTCACAATATCAACCTTCCTACTATGGTTAAAACGACCTTGCCGACGGTTCCAACGGTACCTATAAAGAAAGAGTTTCCAACGGTTACTTCTCCTCCAACCGTTCCTTCTGTTCCGTCAGCCGTTACCCAAGGTAAATCGGAAGCGAGCCCAGAAGCTCCTGTGGAGAGAGTTGTTCTCCGAAGAAAGTGAAACCTCCCATGAAAACCCAAGGCCCTCGGATAAAGTGTGCGACAGCTCAAGCGTCTGTTATATGCGAGACATATCCACCGAGAAGCGCTGTAGCAAAGGCCACACCCAAGAGGAAGGAGATCCAGATGGGTACGAGTCAGAGTTTGATTACCAGGTTTTTGGTTTCAAAGGCGTAAGCGGCTGGTTCGCAAGAGGGGCTTGAAAAGGGATTGGGATAGTTGAAAACGATAGCAAGTGGTGAAGAGACTAAAATTACGAATGCTTTCAATCATGACCCAGCTCCTACAATCACGGGTCTCCTAGATACATTGCCTGCTCTCACATAAATAAGGTTTCTATAGAGATCTCTGCGGGGTAAACATCAGGGAAGCGCGGGCAGATAACTGTTGCCTAAGGTATCGATTGATTGTCTGGTTGACAATCATGTCGTGCAAGGCAGGAGCACCCAACTCAACCACAGACTACCATCACAAACATCCCCAACAGAAAAAGCAGCCTTCATTTGTTCCAACGCTCACACAAGCATCGCTGATCTCCACGCTAACTCTTTCTTCTCCCCATTACGCTCAAACAACGCCTGCGGAAACCACTGAGACTACAACTACATCACCTACTACCATAATGGGGCGTGCACGCAAGCTCCCCAAGCTCGAAGAGGGAGAGGTTTCATCTTCTGATGATGATTGTATCATCATGAACGTGCGTACCAAGCAAGGGCGCGAGCCGATGCCCAATGCTTCTCAGGGTCCTAGTCATCATCTCTCAACTTCAAAAGCAAAGAAGTTCCACTATTCCTTTTGCAGGGAATGCTGCAGAAATTTCCAAAACGATGCGGAAAAAGAGACATAACTCAAAATGGCATTACGGCAACCTATGCCACGCATGCGATGAAGGTTTTCCTACAGAGTCAGAGCTACTCCAAGTGAGTTCCTTCTCTGGACAGGTAAACTTTCTGATCTGACCGATCTTCTTAGCATAAAGCTAGCCACACAGCGAACCCGATTCCCTGCATCGGCTGCGACAAACGGTTTCAATGTTACTCAGCAATGATGGATCATCTTGAGCACGGCTCATGCGAATCAGCTTGCAATCGTCTACTCGTCCACAGCGCCGTGGGGATCTACTGCAAGGGCCTTCAACAATCGTCATCTCGAAATATCGACCTGCAATGCCCAACTTGTGACAAGAAATTCGTTCGCATGGGCACGCTCCTGAAACATTTCGAAAACAGGTCATGCGTTTTACGAAACTGGATCGAAGAAACAGGGTGGGGAGACTTTCTCGTCGCCCTCAAAGTATTCATAGAGAAGAATAAGGCGTCTACCTTCTACTGCAATATCTGTCGAAAGAGCTTTGAGGAAGAAGTTAAGCTATCGAAGCATATGAAGGGGAAGCATAAACACACATACTGTTGTGCTTGCAAGACACACTTTACCAGTCCAGTCAAGAAGCAGAAACACGTCATGTCTAATCTTTCTGCAAAGTCTGGGACGTTCTTCTGCGACCAATGTGATCCAAAAGTCCGCTTTGGATCGGAAAAGGAGCTGTATGACCATTTATGGCTGGACCACATTGTGTGTGGTCATTGTGGGCAGATGTTTGAGACCGTTGAGCTCAAAAAAGAGCACGATGCGGAGGCTCACAATAGGTGTGCTGTTTGTTACCGGTTCTTCTTGTCGAGTGCGGAACTCAAATGGGTAAGTACTCTGACCTTTACCTTACTGCCAAAGTTTGCTAATTGGTACTGAAGCACCGTGAGAGCCATAAAGTCGAGCCCCCAGTCATCGAGTCCCCTATTGTCGAACCCTCTGTTTTACATCCACTACCGGCAAAACCAGAGCCGATCCCCAGTCTCCAACGCGCATCCAAACAACTATACCGGTGAAAATGGAGAAGCGCAAGGCCCCAGAAATGGCAGAAAGAGCCCCCATGAAAACAGAAATTATCCCGGCGAGAAGAGTTACACCGACCACACGACCTGTGGTATTTGCGCAATATCCGCCGAGGCCAACTCCTGTGCCCATGCCTGAGAAAATGAAGACTCAATCGCTGATCACAGACTTTGCGACTCGCAAGTCATAGGAGGTTTAAGTAAACGATTGGGAGGTAATGATGCGAAGTGAAGCGTTACATTGGGTGAGGGTTCAGAGTATATGGAGGTCTAAGGTTTGGGGCATCACCCATGTTACATAAACAGAACATGTAATACACCTTGCTACATAAGTTAATTGTTGGTCTTATCATCCCTTAATTTATGAGTTCGGGGACCGATATGTTTGACCAGAGTTCAAGCCTATTCTCTGGGAAGGCATTTTGATGTATGTCACGAACTATTTCTCATTTCCCTCAACTAAAACTCCCAAAATCATATTATTGACTAACTCGAACAGGAACATGGCATGGCAACGTCAAAAGCTCGAAAGAGACCGTGGTTTCCAGCCTGCCCGATCTCATCTCCAAGAGCGAGCACATTCGGAAGATTCGTGTCAACGGAGTAGACACTGATGGTTTGACAGACAAGATTCTTGGAGGTACGTTTTAATACCAATTTGCCTCTTGCTCTTTCATATTCTTATTGACTTGTTGAAGGTCTTGGTGGTTGGGGCACACGTCGGAATGTCATCACAGCCTATAGTAAGCTTCCTAGCTTTAACCTTCGGGTTATTCCACGGAAAGGCTCGCAGTATCTAGGGAACATCGCCGATGATTACAACAAAGGTGATAGGATAATCTTTTGTGGCTACTCTCGAGGTAAGCCGGGTATTTCCTTTGTATCTGTGTTCATATGATGGCTGATAATCATATTTAGGTGCATGGGCGGCTCGTTATCTAGCAATGATAATCGACTGTCTAGGCCTGGTTCGCGATGGTAACACGGAGTTCTTCAAGCGCTTGTATGACGTATGTAAGAAAGATCCGTATCTTGCCAAAGCCAACAAGGATGAGCTACGACACAATTACCGTTGTAAGTATTGTTACCTTTACTTCGATAATAGCTGTTAACAAGTCAAAGTCTGGGACGGCGTTCGAATCGATGCACTGTGCTGTTTTGATACAGTTGGTTCGCTGGGTATCCCACTGTTTGGCATTGCAAAGCCACTATCCTATCTCCACCGAAGCAAGTATAATACCAAGGTCATAGACCACGTTCCAAATAGTAAGTGCGGGCATAATCTGACTCGATACCGAATAGTAGCTGATGCTGGGAATAGATGTGAAATATTCCTTCCATGCTCTAGCCCTACACGAAACCAGAAGTCCTTATAACCCAACTTACATGTGCGGGCACAACGTCCACCAGGTTTTCTTTCTAGGCGACCATGGGAACATGGGTAAGCTTGGACAACAGGAAGGCCTTGTGCATGCTCCTCTCGCCTGGATGGTCCAACAACTATCATCCCACCTAGGTATTTCATTCGATGAAGATAAACTCAAAAAACGCTTCCCAAGCTGCACTTCTGAAGGGCGAACTGAAGGGATGTCTCGACAACATACCCACGACACCACGCACGAAGCCATGATGAAACATGCCTGGTGCTGTCCAACTGGATCTATCCCTGGAGCTGGAGTCGGCAGGCTAGTCATTATGGGTCGAAAAGATCGCAACCCAGGAATGGTTCTCAACTACTGTGACGCCGATTGTACTGATTCCGGTACAGACGAATCAACTCAGCATGAAGCTGCCTCGGCTCACGCCCAAGTACACATTGGCGCTCGTGGAAGACAAGAATGTGGCTTTAGCGATGCAGTGCCGGGGTATCTTGGTGTTCAGCCTATGGATCCAAACCAGGTGTTTTTCTGGAAGAGAAGAGCAACAGGTGAGCAGGAAGTTGTGGCTGCGGATGTCATTCAGGAGGCAAAGGTTGGATACTTGGAGGCGAGGCTCTTGGGGCTTCCCGCAGCGGCAGCTAGTCATCCGGAATGCTGTGGCCTGAACCGTATCCGAGAAGAGGGTGTTGATACTGAAGTATCAGCTGAGAATGAAGAGACATGGAACTCAAACGTGAAGCAAGGTACACGACGGAGGGTCAAGAACTGGGTTGAAAGACGGTTAGGTGTTGGCTTGATACGTCTAGCTGTGATGTTGTAACATTGTGTTCCTACTGACATACGGTGGCTTCGTATTAGTGCTTCTTATATAGCCGGCAGAATACTCTTCAAGATCTACAAATACTCGACCAGTTGTCGCGCTGAAGCATGAATTATTAGAATCTCCGAGCCAACAGACGCCATAATGAGTAATAAACAAATTAAAACCATTATTTATTTACCTAGTCAGAGTTCGTAACGGCCCGGCCACCTACCCTGAAGCTGAGCGGTCACCATCGCAACGACGATTACGATCTTAACATAAACTGGAGGAAGCAATGGTAACGTCATGTGCACAGCTGCTTCTGATAGAGATCAAGAGCTCGACAGTGTATAACTATAACTTATGAATTTACGCCAATGACTTCCAACATGATTCGCAAAGGTTCAGATGTACTACAGACTCAGAGTTTCTGTCGTCATGCCAATTTCAATTCCATTAGGGGGCCAATCACATCTTACGCTTTTAACTTCATCCGATTTCATTAATTGCTTTTGCAATCAAGCCCCTTAAAAGCATGGCAGTATCTCATTTCTTGACTTTCCAAACACCAAACAGACCAAGTATCTCAAAATCTCAAGCCATGCCTGAAGGTAGTGTCGAACAGCCTGAAGCCAAATTACCTACTTGCAATATCTGCAACAAGTCCTTTACCCACAAGAATTCGCTCAGACAACATCGTGAACAGACCAAACATGCCTCCATAGATACAGACGGCGCTGAATCAGATCCTGGCGAAGAAGACCCAAAGCGACTCAGATGCACAACGTGTAATCGGTCTTTCAACAAAGAGTATTGGCTGCGGAAGCATATGTGGACCAAGCATGCCTCGAAGGTTCCGGATGCCTCTGTTAAACCCGCTGAAGACGCAAAGCCAAGCTCTACGTCACAAAACCCAGTTGTGGACAGTGATGCCCCTATCAAACAAGTGTATCTGAAGCAGGAGGATCAAGGTCAAGATTCTGTGCCGACTGTTTTTAGCTGTCATGTTTGCAACAAGACCTTCAATGGACAATTTGGACTTGACCAACATACGAAAGCAAAGCATAATCCGAAGCCAGAAGAAGGAAGGATTAATTGCAAATTGTGCAGAAAATCCTTCGCTGATGACAGTGCACTTCAAGATCATGACAGAGACACGCATAATCAAGTATGCACTTATTGCATGAAAGTTTTCGTTACCAAAGCAACACTCGAAGAGCATAAGCGCCGCAGTGGGCATACAGAGAGAACGACAGAGCCTGCAGGGATACAAAACATGAGACAGAAAGAAAAGGCCTCTGAAACTTCGCCACAACGATGGAAGTGCGATTTCTGCAATTCGAGCTTTCACCATTTTGATCTGCTTGAACAGCATGTAATACGCCACAATCTTTGGTCGGACGATGGGCCTGTTACTATACACAAGTGCGACTTTTGCCCCAAGACGTTTTACTCCTATGATGAGGTTGAAGAGCATATGAGAACCACATATCGTTTTACTTCACCTAATTCATGGGATACCGATGGGCAGACTGACGAGGAGGACGACGAAGAGGACTACGAGGATAGCGATGAGGAGAGCGATGGAGAGGACTACGATGAGAGCAATGAGGAGGAAGCTGAGAATAGCGACGAGGAGAATAATGAGGACAGTGACGAGGAAAACGACCAGGAGAATGATGAAGAGAGCAATGAGGAGGAGAATGAAGGGAACGATGAGGAGAGCGACAAAGAATCCGTCCCGGATCTCGTTGAAAATACAGGGGAGAACTCCGCCGAGAGGCTGGCTGCAGAACTCGCTCCAGCGCCATTCAAGTGCCAAGATTGTGACGAGGCGTTTTACTACACTGCTGCGCTTGGAGAGCATCAGGAAATGTTCGCTCATGGCCCTATGGCAATAAGAGAGAAGAAACCGGAGCTGGCTGCAGGACCTTCTGCACCCGAATTCAAGTGCAAAGACTGCGACGAGGCCTTTCATCATTTCACTATGCTACTTGAACATCAAGAAAAGGCCGGGCATGGCCCTTTCATGAAATCAGTCGAGAAGCCAGTCGAGCAGCCAGCTGAGAAGCCGGTTGCAGCACCTGAATTCAAATGCAGGGACTGCGACGAGGCGTTTTACCATTTCACTGTGCTTCTTGAGCATCAAGAAAAGGCCTATCATGGCAGTTGGGCAGCGGAGAAGAACAAAGCGGTCGAGAAGCCAGCCGAGAAGCCAGCCGAAAAGCCAGCCGAAAAGCCAGCCGAAAAGCCAGCCGAAAAGCCAGCCGAAAAGCCAGCCGAAAAGCCAGCCGAAAAGCCAACGATAGAGGACAAGGCAGGAAACGCCAGCATTTCAGTGTACAAATGCTCCGACTGTGGCAGGCTATATCGCGATGTCAACCGGTTCCTGGTCCATCTGGGCGAGAACCATGGGCGTCATCCCACATACTACAATAGATATCTCACAAAAGTGACCCCCGAAGAGGCCGATGCTCCCGTCAAGAAGGTTACGTCAGGATTCAGATGCAAACCATGCAACGCACCCTTCCGTAACCAGCATCTCCTTGTAGTGCACTGGGAGAAAAAGCACGAGGACGCCTGGTTTGCATTATTTGACCAGGACAACATCTCGGACGCATCACTCTCGTACTCGGACTTCCAGAACTTTGATAATTACGACGAAGACGACATGTTGGATGACCTCAGGCAGATAAACTCGTGGTCCTCCGAGAAGAACACGATACACTGCATGACCTGCTGGAAGAAGTTCAGAACCACTTCCCAAATGGTGGAACACGTGGAGATGTGCGAATGCCACTCTTACATTAATACTCGTTCTATCAAATCAGCCATCGGCAGCAGTGATCAGAGTGTGGTGTCGAGATGCTACTCTGATAACAAGTTCCAGTGCCCCAGCTGTGAAGCCCGTTTTGATTCTTTGAGTAGCTTGGTTCGCCATGCGGAGGGAAACAAGTGCCGTGCTGATGTTGCTCAGGGCCCGATCAAGGCTTTTATGACTGAGGTGAGGTGGCGTATGATAGAGGGTGAACTCTTTTAAGCTGGTGTTTGGACTTTTGTATTCGATTTCTCAAGGGTATTACGGCTGTTTTCATATGTGATGGGCTCTTTTCTTTCCCATTGAATTCTTTTAATCTAATAGGGGTTTTCTATCCAAACCAATATCGGCGTAAGAGCAAGCCTTGAATTTCCATGTATCATATAGCCTCAGACGGGACGAAAGTAGGAAGAAAGTAGTTGTTTTGTTTTCTTGTTGTCAGTTCCAGATTAATTCCCAATGCTTCACTTCAATTCCATTTTATGTTATTTATAACGGTTGCCCTGTTGAAACGGTATACGTTAGATGGTGGCGCCGATTGGCCAATCAACCTGCACGCTTTATTCTTGATCCGCTTCCATTTCGTTGCTTTTGCAACCCCATTTCATGTCGTCGTCCACTGCATCCTTCTCCAATTCTCTAAACACAACCTGCGCGTCTCTTCTCTTCAATGATTCTCCTCCTGTGATTATCCAAGATGGCTGATGATAATCCTGCAGAGGCTTCATCTGCAAAGCCTGAAGCCAAGCCCGTCAATTGCAATATCTGCAACAAGACGTTTCCCCACAAAGGCTCACTCAGGCGACACCGGCAGAGCAAACATCCCGTCAAGAGAGAAGAAGTAGACGCGACTGAGCCAGGACAAGATACCGAAGCAGCCAGCACCTTTGATTGCACGCTTTGCAAGCAGTCATTTCCGCGTCAATCTTCATTGACGCAGCATCAGCGGAGCAAGCATGGTCCCCGAAAGCCTGAAGCCCCAAATACTTCTGCCAAACAAGAAGGCGATAAAAGCCAGGAAAGTAAGGCCACTTGTTCAATTTGCAACACGTCTTTCAGTCATCGAGGTGCCTTGCACCAGCACAAGAAGACCAAGCATCGTACTGTGAAAACGGATGCCGATACTCCCGCCAAGGAAGAGGACAAGACTCCGGATGTCGAAGAAAAAACAATTAACTGTGATATTTGCGACAAGTCGTTCACCAGCCGAAATTCACTCCGAAGGCATCTAAAGAGCAAGCATACTTCTGATAAGAAAGGCAAGGGTCCAGCAAAGAGTTCTGCGCAAGGTGGCAAGGCAGCTGGCTCCTCAAAGCAAGTGCATACGACACTGAAGGAGCGACATATTGCTGGATCTCAGAAGTTCAAGTGCCTATGCTGCAATGAGAACTTTCCTTCCGAGGATGCGCTTATGAAGCATCATGCAGAGCAACGTCTCGAAGCCATGAGAAAGGTGATGGAGAATATGGCCATGGCTGCCTCTGGTATGAGAGTATCAAATGGGCACGATGGCTCGGATGAGGAGAGTGAGGCGCCAGAGCTCGTCGAAGAGACCGCGACGGAAGAGAAGAAAGCCACAAACATGCATCAATGCACCCTCTGTGACAAGAGCTTCCGTTTCAAATCGGCCCTCGTGCAGCATGGACTCATCAAGCATGCAGTGGCAGACGATACTGTTGCAGAGAGTTCAGGCCAAGGAGCAAACGCAACTGCTGGAGGCAAGAAAGCAGAAGACATTGACGAGGATGATGAGGATAAGCCCTATTGTCAGACCTGTCAAAAGACATTTCGCCACGCTAAAGGACTTGCAGATCATAAACTCAACAAGCATGGCATCGTCGAACCCGAACCATCCTCAAACTCAAAGCAAGGCGTACCTGAAAACCCAACTTTTAGATGTAGAGCCTGTAACAAGACCTTCCGTCTTGCGTCTGCACTTCGTCAGCATCAGCGAGACAGCCATCCTGAGATGCACAGACCGAGATATTCAGAGGATGAGATAATGAGACAACTACTGCGAATGGCAGTCCCGCCGTTTGGTGATGACGGGGATGACGATGATGATTATGAGGACGAGGATTATGAAGTCTATGAAGACGACGATGATCCTTTCTCATACCCTGGCCACAGAGGACACCCGTTCGACTTCTTGGCTGGTATTCAACCTGGCGATATATACGACTCAGACGATCCGGACTTTGGCTATCCTGGTTTCTCTGATGACGATGACGATGACGATGAAGATGATTCCGACATCGATATGGAGATTGAACGAGGCCCCCCAACGCTCTGCACACACTGCAACGAGAATTTTCCGCAGATGTTACTAGTGGCACATCAATGGCATGTCCACGGTATCAGCCACCCAGCTGTCGTCGATGTCCAAGCCAAGATCGCAAAGGACGAATCCTACGGCCCCAAACGCACCGTCTGCAAGGGATATCCTGATCCCAAAGATTTCCCCTTCTTCTTTGAAGCCAAGTATTTCTTAAGAGATTGCAAGTACAAGAACTGTGGACAGGATTTCGAAACTGGCACGGAACGTGTCAATCATGAAGTCGAAGTTCATAATCGCTGCATTACGTGTGAGATGTACTTCCAGACCCCGTCTGCTCTCGAGGTAAGTAAATTGTGTATCTATGGGTGTTCCTGTGTTAACATAGCTCTTGCAGAAACATCAGTCCAAATCCAAAGTCGTCGATACTGTCGTCAGAGATTTCGACCACTGGCTCGAATTCGCCGTCCCCGCACAAGTACACCACGAGAAGCAGAAAGAAAAAGCATCCCGTAATCCCAACCCCAGCAAAAACATCGACTGCATCACCTGCCAACGAAAGTTCGAAAAGGCATCTACCATGATGAAGCACGTTGAAAATGGCAGGTGTATCCCTAAAGTGAATCAGATGGATATCTTTGCGCTCGGACAGATATTAGCTGAGCAAGGAGCTCCCTGCGTCAGGTTGGGAGGCTTCTTTTGCCCGGTTTGTGACAGATCGTACATGGTGTTGAGCGAGCTTATTCAGCATGCTGAGGGGGATGAATGTAGTTTGAATGTTTTGAGCGGGCCGTTGCGGGAGTTGATTTCGTTGTTGATGATGGAGTTTTACCGTATGGTTATGGGCCATCTTGCTGATCTGGGGAATCCGGGTACGGAATGGGGGCCAGAAGAATAGGATTGTCTTTTGATATATGCGATGTTTTGTCGATTTCTCTCGGGTGGTGCAAGCTCAAGCATATAGCTGTGATCGTGCATTTGCTGGTATCCCGAGTTTGAAGAAGTGTCAGACCGTTCAATTTGAAAACCCCTCTGTAGATTGCGATAAGCTCAGTCGAGGGCATTTGAGAAAGAAGATACTTCATGGAAAGATCACAAAATCATATGAGTAGAAGAAATAGGCTATGGTAGAGAGGTAGTTCCGTGCTACGTTCTTAATCACATCTTCTGGCCAAGGATTCTAAATCTCCAGTCTGGCGTTGACCAGGCCCATCTCAACTACAAGATGCAAGATATATAATGGTTCCGTGAGGGGACTTTGAACATCAAGACTACTCCTGAGCTCTCAGGTCTCATGGAGTATCACTCTGAAGATAACTAAAAGACTGCGAAGTGATGTACAGCTTCGAGTTCTCTGGCTCAGAGTAAGCTTTACACAGGAATTCAGAAACTTAGTGCCAGTAGCTATGTCTTCTTCGTAGCATAGACTGACAATGGGATGGAAGGCTAGATCATAGGACAACTTGTTAAACCGGCTGGCATATGTTAATATCTAACTTCGGTCTTGGCATCTCCAGAACAGCAGTCCTATAGGTGAGCTGGTCTACCTGAATGATGATGGGCCTCATCGGCCGAAAGCTGAAAACGCGAGACCTATACCTTTTTGGATGGCTATAGATTCTGGGCTCTTGGAACACATGGACGACTGATTAGCGACAGCAGTCACGATGCATGCAAACTTGCGGCACGGTAACTCATGAAGAACAACGGATTTGAGCCGGGAAATGACATTTGCTGATGAATGAAACAACATCGAACGGTAATGTTTTGTGCACCTTGGGAACGAGTCTTGAAACGTACTCAAGACATTGAAACGTGAATGGTAGGTTCAGTTACAACTCGCAGAAACGTCGGGTGACGAGAATGCATGGTGGGTGCTGACGAGTCCGACATGCGGTCGAATCAACCAATAACCGCGGGGCAGCAGTCTGGGGAAGCTCACCTTTTGGGACGCTTACCCGAAGATGACAAAGGTTCGATAGTCAATTGCCAAAGTTGGGCAGACAGACCCATATAGTTCTCGCATATTGGCTGGCTAAAGCGACTCGTGTGGCGTAGAGATGGAAATGGAATTGGTGTCGCCGTACATGCCGACCTCTGTGGGTTACATAACGACGCCCGGTGTCGTCACAAGGCAGACTTTCGCGTTGGACCGACCTTACATGCGTTGTGCGTCACCATGTAACAGCCGTTGCCTGCTGCTGCATAACCGGAAGGCTTATCAAGTGACAGGCCAGTCAATCTGAAGCATGTTCTGGAAGACTGTGACGACCTGCCCGCGATGACAGGTGGACTTCCCTTGGTGGTGGACCCTTTTGGCCAAGTCTGTCCACCCATCTGGGGCTGTCCATTTAGATCCCTGTCGCCCAGAGTGCTAACTGGAATATCGTCAGCAGCTGAACGAAGAACAGACGTATCGCAAAGATGACATGCTTGACGAAGCATCCTGGAGGCATCTTCTGGTCATCTTCGCTAAAGCACGGGCATCACAGCCGACGGCAGGGAGGATCACAAGCCAAAATTAAGATAGTCGGCTCGAGATCTCATCTCAGGGGATGTCTCACTCCAGGTCTCAGTTAACAGAGCCTAATCATCGTCAATGGAATCTTGGGGACCATCCCGAACATTTCGGGCCCAATACCGGGCCCCAAGTGCCGCTTGGTGTGCCGGATGTCTACGGGCGCCGATCTCGTGGTATCACGATGATGATGGCACACGAAAGAAAACAGAGGGACAATTCCATGGTTCATTTTCCAGGCGGAATAAGAGCGTCAGAGGTTCAACGCCCAACGACCGGCAGGGTATCATCAGAATCGAACCATGTTGACATGCGCCGTGACTGGGTGGTGGAGGGTATTTTGAGTGGAGGTCCGTCTTTGGCTGACAGCTTTCCAAACGCGAGAATCGACAACGGCCCGAACGCCGCAATTAATTTGAGAAGCAATCCTCCATTCCAACTTGTGACACAGTGCTCACTGCTTGAGACCTTCTGAATGTTCTGGCCAGTCTCGTTTATGTTTCGTGTGTAAGCTGAAGCGACTGCAAGATATCCATACGCAATTGAAACATGCTGCAGCGCCATGTTTCTTGTCACAGGTATTGCGGTCCATCGCAAAGATATGCGTGATATCTTGCTGCAACTGTCCACGTCCGTTGGTTACCCAAGCTCCATGCATGCTATTTAATGTTCAGCCGACGTCAAGTTGCCGACAACCATGTCATATCGGGTACACTCGCAGGTACGACTGCAACCCATCAGCCGTAAATTTGTAACCCAAACAATCCGTCCCTCAGACACAGTTGCTGCGAATTGCAGATGTCAAGTCTCAAGACCTGCAAGCTTAGAGGTGTGATTCAGGTGACTTTGGCTGGCGGTAATCCACAGCTCGAACCCATGATGGAATGAATCGGCGTCTAAGAGCACCCCGCTTAAACCCCCAGCACTGGTCAAGTCAAGACCGCAATCCCGGGAAAAGGGGTACGCTCAAATAAAGGTAATTTGCGTATCCACAATATCAAGATGATGGCTCGCTCGTTTGGAGATGTAAAAGACAATAACTCCGATTGATGTTGACTTTGAAGAAAGGGGAAGGAGAACGTGCCAAGATGTGGAAACACGCGCTTTGATTGCAGAGGATACTGTAAGTGGGCTTTGGCAAGCTGTTGCGGTGCAACATCCATTGTTGATATTGCGTTAATGCGATTCATGTTTGGATATATCTGTACTGGTTATTGCCGATCCAAAACGTATCTGCGTCCTTTGCCAGTATAATCCACTGTTTTACCTGGAGCGCCAAGTTTACAGGATGAGGTGCATCCCTAAGCGACCCGTCTTGGTTCATCTCCCATGCAAGTTTGCGCTGTTGTACCTGAACCGTGCTTCACGAGAGAGGTTTGTCATGTCTGTGTGCTTTTGATACACGCATGGAGCAGGCAAAGACCCTGGGCATCCCAGAAGATCGCGAAGCACTGAAGCGCTGGAAGCCCGCGGATGGCGCGATGAGCTTCGGCCGAGGTTTAGTGAGAGGCCGGGATAAACCTGCCCGGGGAAGGGTGCTGGATCAGTGTCGTTATCTCGGGGTCCAGTGATTTTCCGCTAGGGCCATAGTGCAAATGGATTGAGTTGTTGCAGATTCCAGTAGAAGCACATCAATGAGGTACTCTGTTTGAAGTTGATGATAACCTCATGTTTCGAGATCAGTGAATTCGCACAGTGTTTCTCTCTCCTCAGCTGCACTGGCAACCCACCCGTCGTGGACATCATCTGCTGGCATCGTGGAGCGTGGAGTTGCGTTGCTGGCAAAAGGGCCAAGAAACGAGAAATGGCACCCCCCACACGTCGTCATTTCACACTCCGTTATTAGCCCCGTTATCGAATCAAAAGAGGATTGGGCCCGGCGCCTGGGCGTTCAACGGACAACGGGCGACCAGCTCTAGCCTCTAGCCTCTAGCCTCTATGCCAGGGGATGTTGAAGACCAGTACTGCGCTGTACTGTAGTTTCTTTATTGACAGGCAAAGAAGTGCAATGGTAGGGGAATCGCCGAAATAGAGATGAGAGAAGAGACGTCAGCTTTGCTTTTGATCGGAATAATCGATCCGGTCACAGAATGCATGTCTCGTTTATACCCCGACATCGCAAAAAATATCATGGATCGAGTATTCTTTGGTGCTGGCAGGTACCTTACTGCAGCGTGATTGCCTGTACCTTTGGTTCTGCCAAACGAGGTACAAGCAGTTCATGTACTCCGCCTTTAGCCTGGCCGGGCTGTCATACAATGAACCACCATGATTTGCATGCCGTAAAACAGCAGATACTTTGGTCCAAGTACTTGATTTACCCGCACCTCAGGCCTCAACTGCACTGGCAACTGGCACCTGCCAACTACGAGCCCCCGAAAGCCACTCTCCGGCCTGTGCCCACTACGAAATGGCCCTGTTCCTTCCTGTCCAGTGAGTTTCCACTGTCCACTCCCCACGACACGACGCTACTTCCTGATTTGATTGATTGATGGGCGAGAGGCTACCTTAGGCTTGCTCCTTCTCCTTTCCCGCTCGCTCGGCCCTGGTTTTCTTCTCCCCCCATTCAATTCTAACCCAACCTATCCCGTCACGCCCTGTCCAAGTCGACGAGTCGTTCATCATCTTAAACCACCACCACCTTTTTCCCTTTCCCTTCTCCCTCTTACCTTTACGGTACCTCTTCCTATTTCTTCCTCCGCCTCGATTTTCCCGTCTGCCTTGCAGCGGCTTTGGTCTCGACAAGCGTTCTTCCGGTCCGTCGTGCTCAACTCGTCTCTCGTCTCGTCACCGACTTCTTGCGATTTTTTTTAATTCTTCGCACTTTTTCTCCGTCCCTCCGAGACCCTCGCGTGGTTTATTCCCGAGAATACGGCCCGTGGCGAGTAAACGTAAACCTTGCCTTGCGCTCACTTTCCCAACGAAGCGGCAAAAGGTCACCGACGAAGCTTAATCATATTCTTATCTCTCTTGGGTGAGTCGAGACCTCGACGCACAGGATTACGGTCGGCTTTGTCAACGTGTTGCGACGAGGGGCCCCGGAGCGTTAGGTGGTGCTTTTTGATGGATCCATGTCTTAGCTGGCCGATGGTGCGCATCTTGACGTCGGCCACAGCGGCAAATTTCCTCACCACCTTTCGTATTGCCCTTGTTTCTGGCACCGCTCTCGCATTGCGCTGCACATCGCCGTCGCATTCTGTCGTCAACATCCCGCAACAACACCAAACTGACAAGACATTCTACCAATAGACCCTCATCCGAGATTTGAAATAGCACGAGCCGAATCGTCCACGTCCCGGTTTTTCCCACTCAACCCCGAGAACATTGCAACATGTCCTACTACGACAATCCTCAGGCTCAGTGGTCGTCTTCCACTCCCAGCACCCAGCAGAACAACTGGGAGCACCAGGGTTCGACTACTCCGGTCCGCGCAGGTACGCCAGATCCACGATCGACCGATACAGAATTGTAATTAACGCATTGATTTGTACAGGCGCCAGCGGCCCCCAGCCCCAGGATGACTACGCCTTCTCGTATCAATTCGATGGTATGTGATGGAATACGCCCAGAGATTTTGTCGACTTCGATTGTCCTTAAAGTCAGTGTCGATGGCACGACTTGGCCGGCATATTCGAGGCCCGAACAATCTCGACTCTACGAATGAAACAAACTGACCCAATTCTAGAGGTCGATCGAGCATATGAGAACTTGCAAAAGTCTGGCAAGGGCTATGGAATGGGTGGTCGCCGTGAGTTTCTATCCTGCGCTACTAAGCCTGCCAAAGGTTCCGACATGAACGGATGAACTGGTCTGGTTGAGTGTACGATCAAACATACTGACAAGATCATGCAGACTCCCGTGGTTCCCATCACACCCCCGGCCCCCGCCCGCACTCGGTAAACAACTTTGATGACGCCCGTGGTCAGGGCCCCAATCTGCAGAACTTCTACGCAAACCAGCGTCATCAACCTTCACGAGGCTCCAACGAGGCAGAGCAGGTCATGCAGGCTAAGAGACGGATGGCAGCTCAGCGGGAGCGAGAGCTTCGAAACCTGCACACAGAGCAGCAATATCAGCGAAGTAGGCCTCCCTCTACTGTGTAGCACATTCAACTATGACAAAAGAAACAAGATGGCATATAGAGAAAAATAATGTGGTCATGGGCGACCAAAAATGTCGTTGCCCAGACGCCGCTCGTGTTTCTTCCCTCCCAATTTTGAGCAGCATCTATGTAATATCGTCGAGTTTGTTGAGCATGGGCTAACAGCTTTTCTACGTAGCCGTCCTTTCCGAGGTGCCTCTGCCGCCCAACAAGCACATGTCCGAGGAGGAGACGCGAGAATTGATTGCCCGTCAACGAAGTGCCCTCTATGGCGAGGGTCCTTTTGCAGACAAGGCAGGATACGTGGATGAGACTGGTAATGTCCGCACTGGTGCCCCTGTCCCTAGCGGACCCTCCAGCATCCGTGGACACTCCCCTCTTGCCTATGACAGCGTAGGCCGTGCTCCCCCTACTGGTGAGGCTGGCACTCCCGTCTCCGGTGGTGATGCCCACGGTCCTCCCACTGAGCCCAACTCGCGACCTCACAGCACAGTCAGCCCACAGACTGCTGGACCCACAAACAAGGTCTTTGACAACGCTGTGGGTAACCAGAGCCGTACAAGTACATCCAGCCCAACTGGCGGCTCTCCCTCTCGCGATCTGAATCCTGGTTCCAAGCCCAACCAGGCTGGTGCCTCTGTGGCTCCCATTGGAACTCGTCCTTCTGGTACACCCACAACTTCAGCTTCATCAAAGCGATCCACCACTCCTCTTGCCTCCCCCGGTGGCTGGGGACGTGGCAATGGCGTTTGGGGTCAGTCGTCCGGTCTCGGTGCTCCTGCTAGTGTCTGGGGTTAGAGTCCGCTCACCAAGGATTAGGAGTCGCAACAAGGCGCAGAATTTAAAGTTGCATTTGGGACGGCGCAGAGGTAAATGTGCATTGCGGTCGGTATCTTTGGCGAGTACAGTCTTGGGCAACTCACATCTCGAGTTGAAGACGGTACGAACATTGCAGGGCACTCGGATCTGGCGAGAGCTGAGTGATACAACCAAGGTCACAGGTGTTGAAGGGACGGCATCGACTAGGGAGTTGACATTGTTTTTCTGTTTTATTTCGGCAGGAGGTTACGAATTGGTGAACTGGGAGTTGCATTCGAACATTACTGGGGCGTCGCGATATCGTCTCGTTTATACTTTGGGGGCAGGAAAAACGGTGCCGGGTATGAAGGAACGGGCAGGATGGTTACAGTCTCGGACTCGGAATTGAAATGTTTCGGAGTCTTTGGCCTCGACGAAATTGTCGGTCTGGCTCACCGTGGGAGCGGCAACTATATACCCAACAGGGCGGTTCTTACGGCGTTCACTCTGTTTACGACGACCGATCAGCCTGCGAAATCGACTACGGCATGTGTTAGCATCAACTGCGTGGCGCGTTCGGAGTACCTTTCACGATGGAGGCATTTGAGTTGTCGGCGCGCATGCCATGGTAATGGATTGGAAGGGAACCTACAAGGGCTTGTTTATGCTCACGAATCGGCGAGCGAAAAGGAATGTGTTTTATATACGGCGAAAAACACTATAAAAAGACCATAAAAAAAAAAAGAGAAGACAAAAATGGCATCTCAAGGGGTTCAAGGTGGATCAAGGTTAGGGTCAGTTATCTTTCATGTCTCTCGTTTGTACTGGTTTGGGGCAAGGTTTCGGTTTGGGACAGGTTATAGGAAACGGTTCTATAAGGGTTGTTTTCGCAAGGGAAAGGAGAAATTGTTTTCTGATTTCGCGATCGTGCTTAGGCTGGGTAGGCAGGGTTGATAGTAATTGCGAGAAGGATCGGGGATAAAGGTAATACAAGTTTATTACGGAGTTGATCTGTTGGACGAGTAAATGTGCCTTGTGAGACATGCATGCTGTGCGAGGTGGCGGTCGAGACACGAGATCGGAGCAGGAAGAAGAGGTCCAGACTCACTTTAAGTGCTGATGCCAAGCTGTGACAGCACTTTGATCAAGGCGATAAAAATAGACAATCAGATTAACTAGGAAACTCTATCTTGCGTTAATTAAATTAATTAACGGTAACATATTAATTGTGCGAATGATGACGAGAATTGCATGTGCGCGTCATGGGAATGTCCGGAGCCCCCACCCGAAGACCGTGTCCGGACGGTCTTCTCCCCGCCTGGACCCTCAATCGGGGTCCCGAGTGGAGGCACCGGTGAGCATCTCATATGCATCTTGCAGTCAATCTGCAGCTGTAGTTGGTGAGGGGAGGGGAATGAATGACGGGTACACTACGTGACGCGATTGTTTTGTTGATCTTTTTCGTGGAGGTACATATAGCTCATAGCACCCGCTACTTATTTACTCTGTTCAACTGCATATTGACCCGTTGTGCTGTTGCAAATACCGACAAAATGCCCTCCTTTGACGAAAAGAAAGCTTACGTTGAGCAAGAAGAAACATTCTTCGACGATGGGCGTGAGATTGAGCTTCTGCATTACATCTATGGTCGGTCAGACATTGATGAGCTTCGAGGTTCGCCGGAGCGTGTTCTTCAAGCCATTGATGAGTTTGGACGCACGAAGAAGTATCTCATGAACGTGGGCGAGGACAAGGGTAAGATTGTAACAGATCTCATTGCCGAAGTGAAGCCCAAAGTCATGGTACATCAATTGGCCTCTCTTCTTGTGAGAAACTTACTAATTGATCCTGGTGCAGGTTGAACTCGGAGGCTACGTCGGCTACTCAACCCTCCTCTTCGCCAACGCCGTCCGCAAATCCGGAGGCACACACTACTTCTCCCTCGAGCGCAACCCCGAATTCGCCGCTGTAATAACATCCCTTCTCGACCTCTCCGGCCTACGCGACATCGCCCGCGTCATCGTCGGTCCCAGCGACGCAGGCCTCGCCCGTCTGCACGCCAACGGGACAATCTCCAGGATCGACCTCATGTTCCTCGACCACTACAAGCCCGCGTACACGAGCGATCTCAAACTCTGCGAGAGATTGGGTCTCGTAGGACCGGGGACTGTTCTGGCGGCTGATAACGTCATCAAGCCGGGGAATCCACCGTACTTGGCGTATGTGAGGAGTAGTGTTGCGGAGAAGAGGGCGGCGAAGGGGGGGAATGAGAAGGAGGAGTTTGCGGATAGGACAGCGAAACAGTATTTGAAGAGGGAGGGCGAGGAGAGGATTAATGAGGAGGAGGGAGATCCGAATCTGGTGTATGAGAGTAAATTGGTTCATAGCTTTGAGCCAACTGGTGTTCCTGTGAGTACCCGCATCTTACCACCGTCATTATCTTGGCTAACAAACAATTGCAGGACGCTGTCGAGATTACAAGATGTACCGGTCGCGAAGATTAGAACTCTTTACCTTGGTATCGATCAATTGACTCCTACGGCATTCAATGGCCCGTGAACTCTAAAGTGACTGCCCCTCAACACCAAAAAATCATCACGACCCCGCCGCCCTCGCAAGCGGCCTGGTCTCCGCGCCAGCTCATCCAATTAAGAGCCACACCCGGTCAGCTCAATCGGTAGAGCGTGAGACTCTTACGAGTACGCGCCCGCATCGGGCTGTTTCTATTTCTCGATTGCGAGTGTATGCGAGGCTTTCTTTTTGTTTGGGTGCTCTAGACTGCGTAACATCGCTTTCATCGCTCGCAAGAGTGTCGCGTACGTTGGCTCCACGAAGGTAATGCATGTCCTTGTGAGTGGTGATGCCCCTTTTGATAGTAGGTATTTTAGAACTGTTGATCGTGAATGAATGGCAGGATACTGATGTTTGTTTAGCCTGATCTTTTTGTTCTTGTACCTAGCTCGTTCCTGTTGGTTCGAGCATGTTAAGGCATTGCAGGTATGTCTTGACCCAACCTAGGTTACTCATTTATTCTGGGCAGCATCTCCTCCGTTTGTTTGTGTTAATTGTCGGCGTTTGTTCATTGACCGTCCCATTTGGAGTAGAGCAAGTGGTTGGCGCTGTGAAGGACGAGCAGTGCGAGCGCCAGTGCCAGCATCAATAGTAAACCGGAAGCCCCAGTCAGTCAGTGAATCACTGGGTACAACCGACTTCAAAATCTTACCTAGACTTGCGTTTTCTTCTTTTCTTCCCTCTCAACCACCTTTACCTCACCTCACCTCACCTCACCTCACCTCCCTTCCATCGCTCTTACATCAAAGCCCGAAGGTTTTACTGCTTCCTTGGGTCTTCAACATTTGCATTGTAAGTACATGATTCCCCAGCCTCTGGTAGTTTCGCCACTGCCAGGGTTCGAGGATATTTCCCTACTCACAGTTTGTCCTTGAGCCTCCTTTTCCGACGGTGGAAGCTTACAGCGCTTCAATAGTTCTTGTCTTGAGAGATAGCTGACTGTATCGCCTCCGCCTATCCAGCCGAGCGGATCTAAAGTTAGGGAAATGGATCTCTTCGACTTGGATGATGACATGCTCCTAGATCCGGACATGGACCTCATGCCTAACGAAATCTTCGAGCTTGAGTATTGGGATGTATACCACGACGACTATACTTGGTATGATGTGGATGAAGAGCCAGATGTTCGACCCAGATGTGGCCTTTGTCAATTCAAATTTGAGGCATTCGACTCCATTGTTGTTTGTATGCGTCCCTGTCAGATCTTGTCCCAACAACCTACTAATTAAACACAGTCAACCCATCGAACCCTTACTTACCTACGCCTTGGGAAGGCAAGTATTATGGAACAGATGCATCTGGAGGCCTGGAGACTGGTTACCACTCATCTTGCGTCGACAATTTTGCCGTGGACTTCTCGCTTGCCGACAACACCCATACTGCCATCTGGAACGCTACCCGTTACGGAGACACAAGGTATGGAAACATCGGCAATGAACCTCTTCCCTCTTTCGAGGCAAATCGTCTACGCCGGTTGAAGAAGATGTTTGCTAAGAAGTTTATGACTACCATGGGGGGTCGTCTTCCCCTTGAGGTATGCGAGAACATTGGGCGCTACTGCTTGAGGGACTACGCAGCGAGGCGTTTCAAAGATGTTTGGGAAAAGAAGAGCCATTTTGGGACTAAAGATGCCGCTTTCCGCGTCGCCAAGCCCTATGAGGTATGGGCACAACACATCGAGTTCGAGGGTATCCAGTACATCAAGTCTCTTTCAACCAACCGCCGAAACGAGAGTGACACGAAGCTCTTTGGGACTGCACACGGCACCCGTGTCAACATCTACTTTGCCGAAGACCTTTTGGGTATCCGTGAAGTTATAATAACTGAAGATGACGACACCCCATTGACTCAAGGAGAAGGCTTGACATGGGTTGTCTACCGCCGAATTGCCCTTCCATTCTGGTTCAAATCCAAGTCCGACGTGAGTTGTTTTTCGCTCCTTGATACCCACAGTTTTCACTTACTCACTGGCTTTGTGCTCTCAGAGTCTCAAATTGCGTGAACTAGCCATAACCAGAACGAGGAAACTTGATGCCAACTATCGACAGAGGCGCTGGGCTCTTCTGCCCGATGACTTGGACGCTTGCCGACTCGCTCCACCGCTAGTTTGTGACAGTGAAGTGTCAACGGAGCCGATCCGAGCAGTCGACTGGAACCTACCTGGATGCCGAGGTTATTCCATTCTCATAGACATGAATCGCGTCTGTGATATCATCCCAAACAATGCAAGAGGGCCATCCTCACAATTTATGGATGTGGATAACAAGCATCGGGGTGCTTGGATTTACATACCTATTGATGAAGATGAGCGAGTCGCCGAGCTTTGGTTTCGAAAGGGCGAGTTCCCGCGAGATGATGGCTCGTTTGCCAAGTGCAGAAGTCTGATCGTAAGTCGCGATGCTATCCCCGATACTGGATATAGAGTACTGACATACTTATCTATCATAGATACGCACAAGCAAAGGTCGTAGCTTTGCTCTCGGGTCTGACATCAAATCTCGCTCTACCAAGAAGGATGTATGCAAGTTCACCTACCAGGGTATTGCAGTGCTGTTGTTAACCCTGCCATCTCGAATGTTGTACTGCAAGGCCAAGCCTTCAAAGTTCTGGTTGTGTGTTAACCCAGCGAAAAGCTTGGATCAGCGCAGGATCGATCTCTCTCTACCGAAACCTTCTAAGCCCACCGCGTTCACGGGTAAACAATTCTTATCGTCGGTTGCGGAGCTTCGAGATGTCAGGACAATTGCAGTATGTCGAAACCGGGAATCCTATGTGGGTGAGGAAGTCGTCGGCTTGCTCCTCACATACGCCGACGGTCGTCAACGATGCCTTGGCCACATCCGTCTCGATCACATGGACGCGCCTGTCATGGTCACTTCAGGAAAGATATGGCTTGTCTCTGAGAAGTCAGACGAAGAGCCTCCTCTCCCTGAAGGCTTCTGGCCCCGGACAAAAAAGATCAAGTGGGTTGGGGTGGATAAGCCTTTGCCAAATGAGAACCTGGAGTATTTGGAAGTATCGCTTGAAGGTTCTCTAGAATGGCAAAGTTACAAGAACTTGGGCTATTACAATCACGCAGTGTGTCATCTCGAGAGCAGCGAGCTACAGGATACAGTGGACGAGATGGATGGGGTGCCGGCCCATGAGACCACGTCAGAGGAACTCGATCCGTTGGCGGTCAAAACGTTTGCTGTGGAATTTTAAAAGCCAAGATTTCGTTTGAGATTTAGACCGAGACGATGTCATTGAGTTACTTCACAATTTCACGGAGGTGGACTGTACGGGTGGTGGTTATGTGTTGTTGGATCTTGTAAATAGCAAAGACACTGGTTCATGACATGTCCAGCTCAGCTAGATAACAAACAGTCTGCCTTCATCCTCATGAGTCCTGTGAAAATAGAATTAGTCTATTACCCTCCATTCTCAAAGATTTTTTTTTCCTCCATCCGTTCCTTGCATTGGGCTGCTCCCGTGTTTCGCTCGTGACCGTTTGCGATGTTTTCACTTTTGCTGCTTTAGCTCTTTGGTGTAACTTCACGAGCGGCTTTTCTGGAAAAGGGAAGATGTATCATAGCATCGCATGGACCCTCACTGAAAGTTCTATCTATTCTCATGTGGACTTAGGACTCTTCTTGCCTGATCTTTCGTAGAACTTGGCCCTATCATGGTGATGTTGGGCTAAGTCTCAACTGTTCGGTGGGCAGGCGTTAGCTGTATCTTCCCATTTGGCCTATCACCGATAACAATTTCCGCGCGGTCTCTATTCTTCTTCTCTTTTGGGTATTTGTCAATTGTCTGTTTAACTGTTCGCGTGGGAGCCACAACTGCCCCCTTTCCATTTGCCCAGGATCTGCGATATTGCATCTACACCATCTAGGGAACTGGCTAGGGGAGGAAAGAAAACTTAGGACCTTAACCTTAAGTGACAAAAAGACTTAGGTAACTTAGCATAAGTTTAGCTTAAGCTTAGGGGACTCTTTATCAAGTTTATTTTGACACCCTATATCAAGGTTCGGTGTTTTCTTGCCCCCTGAGGGGTCACCCTCAAAGCCCGTAGATGCCATAGTTGTCGAACTCTTCGGCAAACCTTTCCACATCTCGGAGATTTTTTGAAGCTAGTAGGTAGGTGGCTCAAGTTAGCATACCATGTGTTTTCGAGGTCAAGGCTAACCGTCTTGGACTTACTAATATCTCCAGTCAGAATGGTACAGGATTTAGAGACTGGGTCGTCGCGGTCCGTCTTAGCGTCTTCGGCGAGTACATGAAGCATCTCGTCATCTGATCTACTGCACATGTGATGTGACAGTAGACATATACTGCCATGAGATTCCTTTACCCAATCGAGCCGTCCCCTCATGGGCAGTGAGACATATTTTGGAGACCTATCATATCTGTCGTCGCTCTCACTTTCGTCCTCACTCTCATCTTCTGCAGAGTTATCGTCTTGGTGAGAAGTTTGTTCTTCGTCAGAGTCCTGTTCATCAATGTGATTATCCATGTCTTTGTGCGAGGAGAAGGAACCTAGTAGTGGCTGAGAGAAGCCAAACCACTCTATTCCACAATCGCAGCAGTGGGTGTTGTCATCGAGAATTCCGGCTTCCTTGCACTCGACATATCGTATCCACAAAGTATCAGAAGTTACTCTCTGCGGTGTCCCAAGGCCGTCGCACCGAACCTCGCCAATGCAAGTTCGAGTACCATCATAGTAGGTCAAGAGAAGACCCTGGATAATTTTGTCCTCTCCCCAAGTAAAGAATCCTCGATTTATACACGGAGTAATGTCCCTGACTCCATCTAGTTTGGCTGATGAGTAGTGGGTGCCGATGGTCATGTCAGGCGCTGTCTTCCAAGTAGGTTGGATTTGTCGGTCTTGCGGTCTTTCCCAGCTACCCACAGAATCAAAATGGAACCAAGAAAGGCCGTATGATTCCGTGTGGAACATGAAGCAAGGTTTATCTTGCGGCAATCTTGCAACGGCATGGTATGTAGCACCCGGGCCATCTTGCTGAGTTCCAAGGATGAGGCTGCGGCCGCGATCTGTGACAATCTGTATAATGTGATGTTTAGCAGTGCTAACTCGGCGCTAATCCACAGCAAAGTTGGTAACTTACTATGAGAGTGGCCTTCCTTTCAGGATACCGGCGGACCCAGAGTTCGGAGACTCTTTCGTTGAGGTTCATGGGAAAATGCAGACACAAAACCTCGTTGGGCTCCCCTGTCGTATATTTGTGGTAAGGTACTGGCGGTCCATGGCCGTGGAAATTGCATTGCAAGACAGATTCGCCAGCAAGGAGGAATGAATATCCGGTTGTCTCCGCCTTATTCCAGTAAAGTCTTTGTATATCAGTCCAAGGCATGCCATGAGAGAGCGGGATCTTCGGCGAAAACTTCACAGGCGACGGAGGCATAGCCCATCGTATCTCACAACAACTCAACGCGAAGTTGAGAAAAGTCCATGGTGTTTTAACAACAACGAGGTTTCGAATCTTAATGCCCTAGACCAAGGCATGTCAGAAACATTTGCTCCTACTTTATAAAACCGGCAATGCTTACATCAAATCTTGCTTTGAAGTGGAATGGGCGGGCCTTTTGAACATAACAGGTCCACCAGTAGTTATGGGCCTCCTCACTCTCAGGTCTTTCCTGTCCTTCGGTTATAACAAGCCTGTTGACTCCTAGATGGTTATGGCGAACGAAGATGTTCAGAGGCTTCTCCGTGTTCCCCTCGAAGAGACTTTCCTCATCACCACCCTGCGAGTCGTAAGACAATGATCGGATGTATCTAATACCTTCAAAGCGGGTGTATTGGACCCATAGAGTCGTGTGGCTGTAGATAGGAACTGATATGAAACCTTTTCGAGGTCGGCCCTGCCTCGACCATCTCTCATAGATGAATTGAACTGACTGTTCGTGAACACAGTGGGCGGCAACATTTCTGCAGATTTCGGTGGGTAAACGTCCACGAATGGCTATGGATAGGTTCTGTGTGACGGTGTTCTCCAACCAGCGGCGGCGAGGATCACACATTTCTTCGGGCCCATTGAAGCTCCCACGGATAGTGACAGCAGCCCAAGCCAAGTCTCGCAGACTACCCGGAGCGAAGGACTTGGCGTATTCAACACACTCATGATGTAATGCAATGGGATATGACCCTCTGCCATGGCATTTGTCTATCCCAGGCTCCGCGTCTTTCTCCCCTGTAGCTGTCAGTATTGCCCATGATCAGCGGATTTATGACCTTACATTTGACGATTCCATCTTCAACTTCGTCGGTAAACTCAAACCCGCAAAGGCTGCAGATCTTTGCATATAGATCCAAGTCTGAAAAGTCCCTTTTGGAAGGGTCCAGATGTCGATCCTCAAATGCAAGTTTCATCGGGACGAAAGACCTTTATCCTAAGTGATGAAAAGACTTGGGCAATTTAGTCTAAATTTAGGGTAGTCTTTACTGAGCCCTAAGGAATGCGAAGTAACAAAGGAGCAAAAGAAAAAGGAGGAGGAAGAATAACAAGTTAGGGTAAGGTAGTGGGACCAAGGCCATTCACTGATAATAGGTAACCGTCAGGTGCTGGTAATGGAAAGGGCAAGCTTTTGGCACCTGCTGCCACTGACACTTGAGGCACCCAAAGCTCAAAGGCTGTACTAACGAGGAAGGAAAGAGTCTAACATCCAGCTCTTGCTTCTACAACTGACACCATTACTTGAAGGTTGAAGCTTGCCACGTCTCGACGAGACATCTCAGGTCAAAAACTGAAAAGTCCCAATCAATTTCAGCTTTTGGGAGGCGAACATCTGACCATCATCCCCATTCCTTTAGCACGAATGCCACATTCGAGTCGAAGGTACTGAAAATGGACACAACCTCACAAGATGCAGTGGCCGTCGAGCAGCCTGTCGACTTCCCCGACGGTGCTTCAAGCCAAGCACGAGATGTTCCCGAGCAGCCTTCGCGCGTGTTCAAGATATGCGGCCTTTGCAAGTTCCGCTTCCATGAAGCCCAGCTCATCATTGCTGGTATGTTCCCGAAGCTCTGACGAAATTCTCTGTGCTGATTTGAGCTCTCAGCCACATCTCAGCTGCAAATAACACATCTGGCTCACAACTTAGACGGATATTTGCAGTTGAGATGTGGCTGAGAGCGTAAATCAGCACAGAGAGCTTGGTTCCCGAAGTTCTTCGTGTTGGCAGTTACTAATTCTGACTTAGTCGACCGAAATAAGTCTACCCTGCCTCTCACCTGGAACGACAAATACTACCCAGAAAATGAGATCTTCCACGCCCATGGACAAAAGGCTTTCCATGCAGGTTGTTTCCAAATTGCTGGCGATATCGTATTTTCCAAAGGCTTCCTGGAATCCTGCACATGGAACCTCGACGGGTTCGACTTCCATGGTTCATTCACTCAGCCCCCGCCGTCTACTGTTGCAAAACGCACTCGATGGCTCAAATCATCACTTTCCCTAGAAGTCCGACATGCTATCAAGAACCGACTTCCGATTGAAGTCTGCGAGAACATTGCAGCTTACTGCTTAAGCGAATATGCGACAACCCTTCACCTAGATGCCTGGCAAAGCCGGGATCCTAGTGATCCGAACGAAAATATCGCACTGCCCGTTTTCAACGGCCAAACTGTTTGGGCCCAGTACGTTGAGATCGAAGGTCGTAACTACGTCAAGTCTCTGTCAACCGTTCGCATGAACGCGAATGATACAATGGTTTTTATGGTCAAGGCCAAACCCTACTCCTTCATGTGGTTAGGGATGTACTTCGCTGAGGATAGTTTGGGAGTACGCAGCGTCATTGCTTATTCGGGTGATGGGGTTCGGGGAACTGAGGAACCTGGCCTTCGATGGGTTTCCATTCCTTATCGCGATTACAATTCTCCATTATATCTCAGGGTCAAATTTGATGTGAGTCATCTCTCATGGAGATAATGTATGTGTACTTACCAAGCTGACTTGACCTTGTACGGCCTCAAGCTGCGCAATTTGGACGTCACCCGATGCGAAAGAGAGCTACACTTTGCTCAGCGAACACGTTGGGCCATATTCCCCAGAGACCTTAGCTACCTGAACGCTCCCGCAGATTGTCTCTTCGAAAGTAGTGACAGGGCAGCAGTCCATGCGGCCGACTGGAACCTGCCTGGAGTCTCCGGTTATGTCATTGGCCTACAATGCAGCTGTATTGACTCCATTGTTCCCTATAGACCAGGGAGGTTACCTCCTGCCCTCATTGATGCTTACGATAATGCCAGATCAACTTGGCTTTATTTCCCTGTAGACCCTGACGAAAAGATCTCCGAGCTATGGCTTCGCTCAGGAGACTTCCCGCACGATGATGATGCCTTGATTCGATCTGAGTCTCTCATAGTATGCTACAACATTTCTGGAAACCTGAACACAAGCATATTGACATTCTCATAGGTAGTCACAAGCAACGGCCGCAGTCTTGTGCTTGGCGCTGACATCAGATCTCGCTCACCACGTAGCGATAGGCCCCTCAACTACGAAGCGCTTGTCGATTTGCCATCAACCCCAACCCGAACATTTTACTACAAGTACGGACATGCGGAGTCTTGGCTTGGGTTCGATAGAATGACAACATGGCATGATCGCAAGATCGAACTCTCATTTGAACCAACTGGGCCCGGTCCATACGACTGGTCTGACCAATTCTTTTCAACATCCGCCGACCTTGAGAACCTTCAAATGATTACCCCATGCCGTGGCTGGAGAAACTGCATAGATAACGAAATATTTGGTCTGCTTTTCACCTATGAAGATGGTCGTCAACGATCCGTTGGGCATATTCGCCTAGATCACTTGCAGGACCCTGTCAACATTACCTCTGACAGGTTTTGGATTGGAAGCCGGGACACGGAACCTGATCAAGAAGAGCCCTATCCACCGACGGGGCATATCACATGGCTAGGTGTCTGCAAACCAATTCCGAATGCTGGACTGGAATACCTCGAGATTCCGCTGAGAGGAAAGCTGGAGTGGCGGTCATCCTGGGGGACTGTGCCCAAGGAAAGCGCTGTGCGGCATCTTGAAGACCGCAATCTGCAAAGTGAGATGGACCAAGTGCTAGCCCGCGAGGCTGCATCTGGTGCAATTGCTTCTAAGACGGTCAATACGTTCTCTGTTCGCACCGGTAACATGTGCTTCTATGAAGAAGAGACTTAGGTAACTTTGCATAAGTTTAGAGTACCTAGTATAAATTCAAGATGACTTGATATAAGTTTAGGGTACTTGGTATAAGTTCAATGTGACTTAGTATAAGATTAAGGTAACTTAGGATAGGTTTACGGTAACTTGATGTAAGTTAGGATGCCTTTTGATAAGCTGGTCAGAACATGCTATCCAGGTCTAATGTTTTCTAGATCAAGATTCAGTTTCCATGACACGAATCGGCACAGTGAAGCTTTTGATCCCTGGGTTTGCGTAGTCCAAAACTTCCTTCCGGCCAGCCATAACTTGGCTGATCTCATCTCCATCGCACGGCTCCCCTTCCTCAACATGATGAAAAGCACTACTGGCAGGTAAAACTGCCCACTCGAGTCTTCCCCTAAATGGGACTTTGATGTACTCTGTGGCTTCATTCGGTTCAGGTTCAGACAGACAAAAGGTGGCGACGTTGTTATGCCATGGGATCCACTCGTCAGCTTCGTTGTCCTCGTTCGTGCAGCCAAGCCAGAAGCTGTCCGAGTAGACCGTCAAGGGAGGATCAAGGTAATCGAGACGCACTTGACCAACGCATCTCCGACAGCCATCACTATATGTAAATAAGAGCCCGACGACTTCGTTAAGGAATGGTTCCGACCACCCTCGACAAGGGGTGGTCGTTCTGACATCGTTCAGACTTGCTGACGAGGCGACAAAGCTGTAGAAGCCGACAAACGGGTTTAAAGATGGAGAGAGTGAGTGTTCTATCTCAAAGTTACCCCACGAAGCCACTCCTTGAGAATTGCCCTTGTTACTGAGCTGACGGGTATGCTCGAAAGCAAAGTAGGTCCACAGATGCTTGGCTCTGCAATAAAACATGCGAGAAGTTCCTTCTGGCGGGAAGATTGCAATCGCCTTGTACCCTAATTTGCGACCTTCGTCAATGGGAAGGCGGCAGTAAGAGTCCAGACCAGGCGTAGAGCTGCGCCCCTTTGTTGTTCGAACAATGAGTGTCTCGAATTCTTCTGAACCGTCTGAACTAAGAGACTCATGTTGTCCCCTGCGAAGCCAGAGTTCAGAGACTCGTTCATCGGGGTCAATGGGCATGTGAAACCATAAATCGTCGGTTGTGCCGAACTCATCCCTTTTTCGCGTCTCTGGTTCTCCAAGTTTGTGAGAAACGATGCCGCGAATCAGGTCTTGTTCTACGTAGAAGGAGTACCCGCATGTATCGGGAGAGTTCCAGTCTACAGCACGCACAGACTCGAAGTACAGGCGATCAGTGAAGTAGGAGTTCGTTGCCAGAGGGATTCGCGGAAAAGAGCCAAAGTCTTCTGGAAGAACTCCCCAATTTCTTGTCAGGTACGTGAAGTCGGGGTTGATGGCACGATGGATTGTTAAGTGGCGTAGCTTGATGTGCTGTTTATTCTATGAGCGGGTCGTCTGTGCTAGATAGGGGAACTCAACTTACATCATCTTGCAATGTGAAACGAAACGGAGTCTTTTGATGACGCTGCACAGCCCAGGAGAGCCCCATTTCCATCTTCAGAGGGGGTAGCTCCTCATTTTCTGTGATGATGATGTCGCGTATTCCTAGATGATCTTGACTGTAATAGATGTTCAGAGATGCCTCTGGCCTGTTAATAGCGCTCCTCTTCTTGAACCTGGCTTTGAAAGCCAATGTATCTTGTTGGGTGAGGCGGCGAGTTGACAGTGATTTGACGTAACGCAACCCTTCAACCTCGACATGCTGCGCCCAAACAGAAGTATACCTTCCAATGTATAAGGTTTTGATAATATTATCAGGACTACTGTGATCTCGCCAAAGATCCCCGAGAAGTTGGCATGCGCGTTCGCGAAGACAGAAGCTCGCGATGTGTTGATATATCTCTTCCGGGAGACGACCACCGAGAGCTTGTCTAAGGTCTGTGGCGATTGTTTGTTTGATCCATTGTGTTTGACGCTTAGTCCAGGACGGCGGAGGCCGAATAAAATCGCTACTACCGCTAGTGACCTCGAAGAGATAGCCATGCCAGTTTTCGATCAATGTTCTGGGCTGGATAAGTGCAACACAGGCTTGATGATATCCCCACTCTATCGCAAGCCTGCGCGGAACTGAGGGGTCGTATTTTCCATACCAGATACGAGGATAGAGTCTACTCGTCGGTTTATCTGTAAATGTTAGTAGTGTTTTGAGTTGCCAAAGTCTTTTTGTCATTAAGGATCAAGACCCTCTAGATAGGCGAGACTTGTAGCGGGCCGGATAATACCTACAAATAACAAACTCTTCACCCTCAAGAAATTCGAATCGACACAGGCCGCAGGTTGAGGAGCACATCGTGCGTGAAGAAGTACGCTCATCACGGTCGGCGAGTGCAAAGTCCGAATCGGCATCAGAATCAAGATCAGAGTCGTGGTCGTGGTCGAAATCACTCTCAATTTCGGTCGACTCGCTTAGCGCGACGGATCCCACTTCGTCTTCATCGCCGGACGAGGACATGATTGAGAAATCGGGATGACAATTCTTAGGCTGTTCAAAAATGGTATGCGGATGAGAGTTGACGAAGAAGAAGAGATGAGAAGCGGGTGTTTCTATGTGTGGAAGCTGGTGCTTTAGTATGGCAGTGATTCACAACAGGTACTGTAGCTTGCTCGGGGAAAGGTGCAGTCACTGCGCGGACTTTAATAAGGGCACTTTAACAAAGCACTGTACTTAAGGCATTGGCCAAAGGACGATATATAACAATGAAAGTCAAGTTCTTTTGTCCTTTCTACTCTGGCATGGTCATAACTTAGGCTATATCATCATAAACTCCATAAATATAAATAAAATTAGACTATAATTACTCTCTTTTAGGATGCAGTTCTCATGGAAACCTCGGGGCCTCGATTCTAAGTGGGAAAGCACAACTGTACCTTGGGATGCCTTTGCTCAGATACTCTCTGACCCTAAGAGAAACTTAACATCTTCATTGCCCATGATTATCTGATCAAGGTCTGATGTTCTCTTGCTCCCCGATGCCTCCTAACGTGGCCATGTTGTACCTTCCACTGTCATTTGCACTGCCGCATCAAAACAAAGAGTCCAAAATTAGCAACCGGTCTTGTCTTCTGACAGTTGAACGACAGTGCACGCCAGTGTCAATCAACAAAGCGGCAGCCAACAGCAAAAGCATCATCCACCACACAAAGAATGGCTCGGCTCATCTGTTCCTTGAACTCTTACCCGCATCCGCATCCGCATGCTTAAGTCGAGTCAACCGCCACTCAATTCCACCTTCTTCCAACTCAATCCTTCCGTCTTGACAGTATACTCCGAAATAAACTTGGTAAAGAATCCCCTAAGCTTAGGCTCAGTTACCTAAATATTTTCCTAACTTGAGGTCAAGATCCCAAGTTTTCTTGCCTTCACAATGGATCTAGAATTTGAAGACCACGAGTATATCGACTCGGATGCTGAATCCGATTCCTCGGAGACAGCCTATTTCAAGGAAAATAGCGGCTTTTCGCCATCGTGTGGTCTCTGCAGGTTCAACTTTCGTACTGGTGACAGCGTTGTCGTTTGTAAGCTTCCCTTCCCTTTCCACAACTGAGGTGGCTCACTTCTGACCCTGTTTACAGTCAAAGAAAAGTGTGAACCGTGGACGACTACCTACAAAAAACCTGAAATTTGGTGGACCATCCACTATTCCAAACACACCTTTCATGCCGAATGCGTTGATCTGGCCCAACAACTAGGCTTACTGTCCGGCCAGCGACTCGATCCTGGCATCTACAATGCAACTATCCTTGACCCTTTGGAAGAAGGACGATATCCTCCCCCTTCAATCCAAACACGGCGCCTGAAATGGCTGAAAAAGACCTTTTCAGAAAACCTTTTCCAGACTATCAGAAACCGTCTACCACGTGAAGTGTGCGACAACATTGCTCAATACCAATGCTGTCTTCAAGAACGAGCGGTTCAGGTTGTTCGAGACCTCTGGCTCAGAAAAGATCGACCCAAGCCAGGACGTATCTCCGTTGCCATGGACGGCAACTCTCTTTGGGCCCAGTATGTCGAGTTTGAAGGGATTCGCTATGTCAGATCACTCTCTTACCATTCTATTGGTGGTGATTAGTCTCAGATCTTGTCAAACCTAGACCGGAACTGCAATGTGAACATCTTCATTGCACATAACTACCTCAGGGTTACTGATATCATTGCAACCCTTAATAGTGAAATACCTTTGGTCAAAGAAGAGCCCGGGAAATGGTGGACCATATTCACGCCTAGTGAGATGCCGTTCTACCTCAAAGCAAGATTTGATGTACGAATATCACATTGACAAAGATAACCACTGCTAACCAAGAACAGGGAATCAAGCTTCGAGACCTGGCAGCTTACAAGTACGCCGATGACCAGCCCAGGTTTCCAGAAGATCTACGGTGGTCAGTCCTGCCAACAACCTTAGATCCTATTCCTGAGCCCCCAATTCCCTGTAATTCGTTCCTCGGTGACGAGATCATCTCGGCTATTGATTGGAATCAGCCCGATGTCATCGGGTACTCATTCTATGTATGGGACAATACCATCATGAAGATTTTTCCCCACAAAGTCGGCGAGAAGCACGCTTACGACTTCGGCACGACCAAGCAGCATATATACACTTGGGTGTATTTCCCTGTCGACTCGGATGAGCGAATCTCAGAAGTTTGGATTCGCCGCTATGGCGTCAAGCTCCCTAGAGACAGTCCTAGCCCTGTTGCAACCCTTATAGTGAGTGGTCGGCCAAACTACGTTGAGTTTTTACTGGCAATATCCTCTTAGCTTCGAACGAGTAAGGGCCGCCTTCTCACCCTTGGCCCTCAGCTGAAGTATCAGCAGCCTGTGGGATATAAAACACATGCCAAGTATGACCTTGTCGCAACTTTGCCACAGACCTATCCTTGTCGCATGTACTTCGCGAACTGGGAAGCGGATGGTTCGTGGTTGAGGTTCGAAGGTGCATCTACTTTCAAGAAGCTCAAACTACGCGGTCGTCGGAACAGAAGGCTCGAGCTGCTTCCTGACAACTGCAAGTATCAGTACTCTTCTGCCGAACTTGAAGGGGTCCGAACGGTCACTCCGTGTGGGTACTGGGGCGTTCCTGGTGGGATCCTTGGGCTTTTGCTTACCTACGAGGATGGCCGCAAACGCTGCGTTGGCCAAGTCCGTCTTGACCATCTGCTTGCTCCAATTGAGGTCACCTCTGACACCATGTGGATTGTCTATCCTGACACAGATGAAATCAGCTGGTGCGCTGGTAGTGATGAGGATGAATCTGGTGTTTACTGCGTCTCGTTTGAGGAACCAGATGAAGATGAATGGGACGGACAATGTATCAAGATTCCTATGCGAGGGCGTCTCGACTGGTACTTCAGTCAACGTCAGTGCCATCTGTCCCACCGAGACGACAGTGAGCCCCTGGACGAATTCCTCGAGGTACTGTCGCAAGAACCTACCCCCGGTATGCCACGTCCAGGACAGGTAGTGAAACCATTTGAGGTCCTTGTGGGAAGAAGCGTGGATACAATGGAGAATTGGAATGTTGAAAGAAGACAGTGGCACTGATCCTATATGGATGCGGAGTCTCTGGAAGTCTTGTAGTCATACTCGAGACGTGTTATTTGCAAGAGAGACTTGCGGCTGAGAGCTTGGATCCGCAGAGAGCTAAGTCCTCATACTCGACCAGAGAACGAGTGCCCATGACGAATTGGGAGGTTCATCACAGCGATTGGGAGGAGACACCGCTTACTGCGTTCAGGGAACGGTCAGTAAGGGATTTGTATGGGCAGATTTGGGTTAAAAACTTGATAGTATGTGTATAGTTAGACGTCCAAGTATTGAGAATTTGTGAGTGTACAAGACCCTGATGCTGACAGGCCGTCATCTTAGGCGAGGCAAATGCCTCCGTCAACCTTAACCCTACGGTCGTGTTGCTTTACCTCTTGCTATATTTCTGTAGTGGAGACAGTCAAAACATACTGCGCTGTTGGTGAATCTTATGTACTAGCCTGTTCCTGGTCTGCCCAGCAATGAAGTATTGAGGCTACATCCTCAGCATCAACGGCTCACCTCCCCCACGACGAGGTTGATAAGGGCCTCATTTCTTTTGATGAGAATCCCACTCCCCTACTGTAGCAGGCCTACCTTCTATGACCCTTCAGGGGCCCTTTCGAGGGCCTCCTCAAGCAGAGGGTAACCCAATCCATCGCCTACAGCTCCGTAACTACCTTCTTCCGGTCGGTCAGTCAATCAGCCGGCTGACCTATGAATAGCTTCACTTTTCAAGAGGAAGGATCATATACAGCCAATAGCCGAAGATTATTTGCCCTTTGGCCAATGGCCAAAGAGCTTCTTCACGAGCATATCTTGAACCCAGCATACTCTAAAAACCCAGAGCCAGAAGGTGCCTTTTTCACTTCGTTCTCAAGTCATCTTCAGTGCGGCTTTGCCTAAGTAGTGATGATTCTAAGTTATATTCGTAAAAGGTGCCCCTGGACATCGCTTTCAGAAGCTTCGATCTTCTGTGAGCAAGCATAGATGTGATTTCGAACTAACTTATCCTAGAATCCTCTGAGGCTTTTGCGTATTGGGTACCTCTAATATTCAGTGTCAGTGGCAGCAGGTGTCAAACACGTGCTCTCAAGAAACACACGTGACTGTCATGTCAGTCGGCCTTGATCAGTTCCTGGCGCTTCTCTTTCTTCTTCACTTCCTCACATCTCCTCCTTGCATCAACATCACTCGGAGAAGTCAGTACCCTCGCGCTTCCCGCACAACAACGAGTGCTCATCCCGTGCTCGGGTGTTTCTTTTCGCACATCCTGGTGAGTCTCTCATCTCATATAATCTCTCCAACATATGTTTGGCTTGACGCGATCACTCTCCTCCGTTCGGGACGAGGGGGGTGGGAAGCTTGAGAGCGATCGCCAAGTTTTAACAAACTTTCGCAACTTCTGCATGACTCTGTCAATATCTTGACTAACTCTTTCCAGTTATCTCATCAAGTGTCCTGGACTTATTCCGTTTTCTTGTCTTTCGTCCTTGAGCTCTACGTGTCTGTGCGAGCATGACACACTAGCACAGCCGATTTCATAATGGAACTCGAATTCGAAGACCCTCATGGGGACTATGATACCTATTCATGCGCTTACGGCTGGCAAGACACTTGTGGTCTCTGCCGGGTCGGGTTTTCCCAAGGCGATGAGATCATGTCAGGTACTTCATGTAAGGATCCTTAGGTTCTCCTACCCATCTTGACGCGAAACTTGACCGCTTACATATCTTACAGCCTGGAGAATCCCAAAATTCAAGACCATTCCTTATTCTAGCATACACCGTGCATTGATGCCTTATCACCCCGAATGTTTCCTAGTTGTCGGCGGTGATCAGTCAGGCCGCAACATAGCTGCCGCGACCTACCCTGGCCAATATTCTGAGGATTGCTATCATCTACAACATCGTCGCCGCCGCTGGCTGAAGGACACTTTCGCACAGGACCTGTTCCAGACCGTTCGTGGGCGTCTGCCCCTAGAGGTTTGCGAAAATATCGCCAAATACTCTGCTCGTGACCGAGCAATTCAAGTTTTCAAACAACATTGGTCACAGGATCGTCCGCTCCAGCCAGGAAACATATCAGTCCCAGTCCACCATGGAGTGACATTGTGGGCTCAGTATGTTCATTATGAGGGCATTCGGTACATTCGGTCGTTTTCGTACGGCTCGCGCGGTGGTGACGAGGAGATCGTTCTGGATTGGAACACGGACAAGCTTCCAAATGTCTTCATTCGCCATAACGGCCTGGGAGTCAACAATCTTGTCGTCACTGCAGATGATGGCTCTCCTAATGTGGAGCAGGTTGAAGGGTACTAGTGGACCTTTCACGCTCAGCAGAGTGGCATGTTCTACTTAAAAGCAAGATTTGATGTAAGTATTGCTAACAAGACCGGTTAACAGCTAAACTCTGCTGACTGATCTTGCACTCAGGGTATAAAACTTCGAGGATTAGGTATCGTTAAGTCTCCGGACAGCTTTGTGGATTTCAGAGACCAGAGCGGCCCTTGTGAGATTCGGTGGGCTATACCTCCAGCACCAGTCAAGCACTCGCCGAAAATACCACTTGCCGAAGACATGGATTTCCAATTTGTACGAGCCTTCGATTGGAACAAGCCTAGAACAACGGGTTATTCATTCCTTGTTTGGGGCAGTGTAATTCTTACTATCAACTCGCACGAGGCCGGAACGTCAGCAGCTCCTGATGAGGAATTCAACGGATGTCACCCCCACAATGCCACGCGACTCTATCTTGCCATGAGCCCTGGAGAGTATGTCTCCGAGCTCTGGGTTCGCACTTATCACGAGCGCCTTTCCACACTCATCGTAAGACATTGCCTCTTTTTCCAGCTCTTTCTGGTGCACTAACTTTGGGCGATACAGGTCGTCACGAATCATGGCCACAGCCTCGTCGTTGGTACCCAGGCGGATAGGCCTGGTGCAATGTATCATGTAGTTGCTGAATTACCCCAGAACAAAACTTGTCGCATGTTTTACGGTGATCCATATGATGAAAGAGTTTCGTGGCTTCACTTTGATTCCGTGTCCACATGGGAGCACCCAGCAAAGCGCCAAGTTCGCTCTACTTGTCCAAGTGCGCCTCGGACAAGACGTCTCCCACACTCTCGACTGTGGTATCATACATCCGCGAGATTGGATGGCGTGAGGGAGGTTACGCCTTGCATGTTCGCGCAGGACTCCTACGGAGTTGCAAAGATCACAGGTCTGCTCCTCACCTACGCTGATGGTAGTCGGAGTTCTGTTGGTCAAGTTCGCCTCAACACAATGGGAACACCCAAGACAGTGACTTCAGATACTATGTACTTGCAGTACGAGGATGATGTTCGGGGAACTCTACAGACAAACAGTCACCTAGTGGATCCTGGTTTCGACTGGTTCGGGTTTTCAGAGCCACTCTCGTCGGCCTCTTCTCCCAAGGAGAGCAATAATACCGATAGTGAATCTCATGAAGCTAAAGACAGCCCTCAAGTTGAGGACATTCCTAGCGAAGGAGATGGTTTTTGTGAATCTGTCACATATACAAACACTATTGCAGTGCCTATGAGTGGACGACTGGACTGGAACAAGGAGGTCGACGATGATGTATACGTAGTGTCGTATCACAAGAACAGCACATCAAAAAACGACGAAATGCGTCATGTTCTCGCTGAGCATGCGAATTTGATCAAACAGGAGCCGGTCGTCAAACCATTGTCCATCCTGATCGGGAAAATTGGTGAGTTGGCTTATGCAGAACAGCTCTAGCAACTATGGACATGACAGCTAACTTGAGATACAACGAGATCCTGACGACCTCAAGGAAGTATACCAATATGCTGAAAGTAATGGCAACTACGAAATGTATGGGCTTTGAGGTTTCGATTGCGATTTCAGAGGTTATCTCTTGGAGGCTTGATGCGTGCGGGAATGAGAATTATGTATAACAAGGTAGCTTACGATTTGCAGGAGAATGAAAGACAAGGATTCGTTCGATGACAATTCAGCCCAATTCTTATCCATAGATCCCCGAAGCTCAGAGTGATATGGCAATAGCATTGCCAAGCTTTACTCAAATTACGACGGCCGCTCGCTCCAGTCAAGTAAACCCATCCAAGTTTAGGGGAATGGAGATGGTTGCGTTTCATGGCTATTCTGTTCTTAACAATGTCTAGGTGTGTTACTTTACAGATCGGAAGACTGCGTAAAAGACAATAATATTTAACAATAATATTTACTGCACAAAGATACTCTCCAGACTCCCTTCTCTTCATTCCAGCTGATGGAGCTTTACCATTCGCGTTACCCTAAACCAGTCGCCCCCATTCCAAACCCCTACTAGCGTCATATCTCAACCCCCTGTTTTGGAGTTTCAACTCAACACCACGTCTCATCTTCTTCACAACACAAAGAACAAACATATCAACTTTCTCTCACTAATCTCATCGAATAATCCTACCGTCATATGCTCAACCTATAATTGTCTCACCCCATCGGCCCGGCCCGCAATCTTCCCTAGTCTCGTCACATCTCACATCATTCCTCACGATGCTCTCATCATTCACAACCAAGCTCGCCCTCAAAAAAGCAGGTATACCAAGCGACGTCTTTGACTTTTCAGAAAAGAAGCGCGAGCCAAATAAACTGCGCAAGAATCCACCGGCAGATCTCGATAATGAAACGGACTCAGGCTGGACGTCTTGGATGTCTGTTCGGTCTCTGCCGCTTACTGTTCAGCCGTGGTTGACGCCTCCGCCTGCTGCTGTTGCTAAGGGTAGACTACCGGGGATAGGAGATAAAGCACCTCTTGACAAGACGGGGAAGTTGAGGGTTGGTGGGGGGAAGAGAGTTCTGCTTGTGTTTTTACGCTGTGTTGGTTGTGCTTGTAAGTTGCCGTTCTCAAGATGCTGAGGTCAATGCTGATGATGCGCAGTTGCTCAAAAGACATTTATTAATCTTCGTACAATGGCAAATCGGTATGGCGATGCATTAACATGTATAGCCGTATCCCACGCCTCAGAGCAAGCAACTCAAAAATGGGTATCCCTCCTCGGCGGCGCCTGGAGCGTTCGTGTCATAGTCGATGAGGAGAGGGCTATTTACGCAGCATGGGGTTTAGGGACGAGTAGCATGTGGTATGTACTCAATCCAACGACACAAGTTCAAGGATGGAAAGAGTCGGGATGGCTGGGAGAGAAGGTTGCTGGAGCGATACAGAGAAAGGAGACGAATGAGAAGAAACCAGTGAATACGAATAATGTGGACGATGAAGAAGATGATGGGCCTTTGACGACGATGGGGAATAAGTGGCAGGAAGCTGGTGCTTTTGCTATTGATGGGACTGGGACGGTGATTTGGGGTGGGAAAGCGGCGAGGGCAGATGATGTCATGGAGTTGGAAGATGGAGCGAGGATCCTGTTAGCCTGATATGAAGTGGCATAGATATCTTGAAAGAAACGTCAAACGAATCTGCTCTAAGCGCCAATGTGTCTTGTCAACGGGCACGCACAACAAGCTACCCTGACACTTCCTCTTTCTCCCATTCTCTCCCAGCCCAGCTCTCCAGCAACATATCAATGCCCATATGCTGATTGACAGTGGCCTGATCGTTGACATTGATGAAGGATTTGCTATACAGAAAGTTCCAGTCTAACCGACCCCTCCAAAGTATCCTCAACCAAGTCAATCCTTCCTGGGAAGGGTTCCCACCATGGAAGGTTTGGCCAGTGGACGGAATCACTCTCATCGACTCAACGACCGCGCCACTGGGTTGAAGCAGTCTGGCCCCTATCCACATCTCTCCGGCCGAATCAACCTCGATGGGTGGAAGGAGATGATCAAGACGGATTTGTCCTACTGACTCCCTCGAGCCATCGGAGTAGGTGAAGATGAGACCGACAATCCCAGTAGATCCTGGGATCCAAGTTCTGCAGGGGACGACTTCAGTCACACCTCCAAGTCTAACCGACTTATTGAAGACCTGCTGGACACTCATCCTTGAGGACCATGTAGATGGGTCGTGGAAAGATGGAGGAGCTTCATTCTTGTCGTGGCGTTTGTCCTCGCAGTCGAATGCAACACAATCGACGCCGTCTCCTTGAGAACTGAACCACAGACGAGAAGGTTGGGCGGTCAATAAGGCCACACGTTCGAAGATGGCATCAGGTTGGGCCATATTGGCGTTTGCGCCTATGAAAAAAACCCGACTCTTGCTCGTTCGTAGCTACATTGCATCAGCACCCGTTTACGTGTTTGTCATCTGTCCAGCCTTTTTAACGTACCAGAAGGATATCGCGCCAGAATATTGGCCTTCTTCTCAGGCGCCAGACTTCAACGATGCGCTCGTGCTTCTCGACTGGGAAATATAGCCATACTGCGTGTAGTCGGTCCCCCCGACCTTCACTATAGAATGAAAAGTCCTCGCCCTCACGATGACCATGCAGGTAAAGCAGGTCTTCGTCAAGCAGGCATGCTGAATAGCCAGTGATCTCAGGGCTTTCACATTCCAAAACCTTGAAATAGTGTCGACCACCAGCCCTATCATCGAGGTTCAAGTACCAGATGGCCTCCGGATTTGGTGGTAGCAACGACCACCTTGCCAGCGGAGCCAGAACGTCTTCTTGCGATCTCACCACGTGCAAATCGCGCATTTTAAAGCCCTGTGCGGTTCATCTTTGTCAATCCTCTGCCTTTGGCTCAAATCACAGGCTGACTCACATCACTGTACCATTTCAAAAAGTATCGCTGCGACTTGCTGGTGTTTTGGAAAGTCCACCAAATTCCTGGCTGTTCATAGCTGGAGCTTTGTGTCACATCGGTCTCACCAAAGGAGATTGCCCTGACTCCAAGGTGGTCTGAAGCGAAATAGACTCCGTTCGAGAGTTGCTGCGGCTCGGAGACCACCAAGAATGCGTCCCTACCAGCCTTGTTTGAAAGGCCTTGAAGGTAGCGAGCATTTTCGAACGTAGTCGATATTCCCCAGATTGGTTTTGTTGGATCGATAACGAGGTGTAAATATGTGGCCTTTTTGCTAGAAAGGATATTCACCCAGTTTGGTGCAAGGATCAAGTCTCTTACGCCTATTCGAGCCTGTTCTTGAAGAGCGCCCAATGTGATATCTGCATGCTCCCCGGAAATATCAAGGCAACACTGTCGAAGAACCAGCATTCTTTCCCGTCTTCGGGCATCCGAGGGGCGGAAATCATAGCGTAGGAGGTTCGATACGATATGATTGTCAAAACGAGGGAATCTTCTCGTGCAGTCTAGGTGTGCAGCAAGAACAAAGGTCTTGGTTCTCCCCCACTGGCGTGGTGAAATATACTGTGGGCTTTCCGGATTGAAGATCAATGTTTCGTAGTCGAACTCAACTGTTGCTGGTGCCCTAGAACCCGCTGTAGTGACAAGTCAGTATTTGGAATAACTCGGAGTAGCAGACCAAAGGGAAAGACGAACATTCAGAAGGATGGCCAGATCTTATCACTCTGTCCCCATCGCAAAAGTCAAAGAGGCACAGACAGCAAAACGACCACCAATGGAAACTCCGCCCTTCCTCCATCGTGTATCAAAGGAGAGAGTTTGGAGATTTGTATTAAGTAAGAGCCACTTCCTCAGTATATCGAGGCTACAGGTGACACCACCATTTGCATGTCCAACCTTGGACTTTTAAATCAAGCTTCATCTCAGTCATGCAACACCACCGAAGAACACCGTTTCCCAGAATTCCGGTAGTTCAAGCATGCCGACAAAAGAAACAGGCATCAAGTGGAAGCTAGAGATGGACATTGATTTTCCGATCTAATGTGCCTGCCCGTTCCATGCACTTGAGCGCGGTTTGATGGCGTGTCAAGCAAGGCCCACGACGTTTGTATTGGCAAGAGAGCAGCATGGTAATCATTCTAACCAATGGCGATCAATTTTGCAAACGGAAACGAGCATCGGTTTCCCGTACAAACACTGGCCTATTTGATGGCTTTGTGATGAAACGCTCTTGACCGCTGTAGCGAACGGCAGCAAGCCGGAAAATGTGGCCTCTGAGACGTTTCGGGGTGTCGTTTGCGTATTGTGACTGGTTGTACGGTTGCACAGAGCAGTGCCTCTTTTTTTCCCTCGTCGACCGCTTGGTCGTTCAAGACGGATCACAAATGACGTCGACTGGGGAATTGCAGGCATCGCGTTTGTGGGCGTTTAGCCCTTGTGATGGTCAATAAATGAGCAGTCATCCGATACTGTCGGATGGGCTAAGAAATCATTATGTATCGGAGTTGGCACCCGCTTGGCTGCCGCGCATCTGATGTCAGAGCCAGGTACCGTATGGATATACTTGTTGCATTCAAGTAAATATTCTGGCCCAACTATCGAGATGATGATATCGTGAGAGTCAAAGTGGGGAAGCAAGAAGAAGACCTTGATCATACTTGAAGAGGTAAGCGGGGGTCCAATTGTTTACCTCAGCCAGCCGCTGCTTCAACACCATCCATGGAAAGAGTGATTTGAGTTCGGATGGCTTGCGCTTGCCAGCAATTCGTGACTTTTACAGCCACCTCTCGTCAGCTTGAAGTCAGCTTTCGGCCCCAGCAAAGTCAAGGCACGACGTTTGACTGGTCACAGGGAGACACACTGTGCTTCAGCTCCGAAGGAAACGGCCGACTAGGTAACTCTGAGCAACCCGGACTCTAAATAGACCTCAAAAAAAGGTGTGGTCGTACTTGTAGCGGTAATAGTTGCTTGTAAAGTGTGTGCGCCATAGTCAAAAGAAGACACGAGCTGAAAAGACATGGCTAAAGGTAAAACTACATGCAAAACAAATAAACACTTGTAACATGGTGAACGGCAGAGAAAGGTAAAGTTCCAGTCCAGACCTCCCCTGTCCCTTGATGTGGCTTGAGGCCGGTGGATGATCTCCCGAGACCAAGACGTGTCCAGTGCTGACAGTGAGAACAGGAATAGTACATAGATACGGACGGGGAAATCGTATAGACATGCCGTATCGCAGGTGATACGAAGAAAGAGATACACTACGTAATTAACAGATCGCCGAGGGTAAGATTGGCCAAGACAACGCGCAAGGGATGAGCGTAACTCGATATGTATCTCTCTAGGTAATTATTATGTGTTGAGGCTGATCTTGTTCCTGAGATTGGCAGAAAAGGGATACGCTAAGTTCAAGGACAGTTATTTGGTGGCCCAGAAGGGAGACTCAAAGGTATGGCAGTGGCGCAGAAATTTCCGTTTGACAGAGTAAGAGGCTGATTTTTGGTGAGACAGGATGGAGAATTCAATGCCGCCTAGAGTTGATCGAGATGCTAAGTAAAGATACGAGTGAGGCGTTGCATCCTCTGCGAAAAAAGACAACTTAATCTGTCCTACCGTCGAGAACAAGAGGGTGTCTCGGCATTCTCAAATTGGGTTGTTGGCTGGGCGAAACAGGCACTAGACTCTTGAGGTTCTGCTACATATTTTGTTGATTTTTGGTATTTTGCAGAATTCGATTCAATAGTTTGGTGGGGTCTCTTCAGCCTTTGCACGAAGCATGACGAGAGGCGGAGAACGAGCTGTTTGTATGGACGTATTGGATGTTAGTTGTATGTTGAGGTCTCTCCAAAGTTTAAGCACGCCGCCTTAGACCTCCATGTGCGCTGGCAGTCCAGGGGATAACTAGAGTTCGGAGGCAAACACACGGGCCGTTGTTGGGCGTGTTCACCAAATATTCCCGTATTAGCCGATGTTGCCCTTGATGATTGATCAAAGTTGATCAAAGTCATGTTATGTTGGTTCGCGGCCCAGCAAAAGGTGGATAATTGCTTCAGGTTGATTTGAAATATCACGATTGGGTGTGATGTGTATAAACAGGGTTGAAGCGAGAGCTCACAAACGCCACTGGAACAATACGTTCATATTGTCAATGACTTTTGACGAAACTCAAACAGGTTCTTACTGATCGTCAAGCTTGCCAAAGAGCGTTGGATACCGTATTTGTTGCAGTGCAAATATCTCGATCCTAGGCATGTCCATGTCTACAAATGCATCAAAAAGGGAGGACGTTCTCCTCCACACACATGCCGACATCATCACAGTCGCAGATTAGTTAGCTTTACCTGCATCTTCCCCACACAAACACAGCATCTTCCATTTGAGGCTGCATCTCAACAGCAGGGCAAGCAAGGCACCGTATCCGTACCCGCCACGGACATATCCGGCCGTGAATGTACATAGAAGGTCCATTTACACTTCACTTCAGGTCTGTTACGACGTTGGGTTATTTTTGCCATCAATGATCACCTTCGTGGTGCCCAAAACCCAGAATTCCCATCTCACAAAGGGGTCCTGAGTTTGAGGGGAATTGGAGGACCGACCCCTCGACGTCCAGAACCCGGCCTCTCAGGAACGAGATGCTCTGATGGGTGGTGACTTTATGACAAAGTATCATCCGACATAAAGTTGTGTGCGATGCAACCTTTGTGGTTGGTAGCGGCACAACAATCTGCAAGCCTGAGCATGGCATGGCATGGATGCATCACAAGCGGCCAGGAGTCACCAGCCGGGGGGATAGATCCAGGGCTAGGACAAGTGGATACAGCCCGTACAGCGGCAGGGGTAGACTCCATAGCAAGAATCAGGGTCCCTGCTCGGTATCCTCCCCTGTAGATACTGACACAGCGCTAGCCAGGAGGTGCCATGAGGGCGAAGCAGCTGTAAATCCGACAAGCAAGTTGACGACGCACGCACGCTGTCTACAGGTTGTTTCGTACAGCGTATCGTCAATGGGTGCGGCTAATGTGATGTGATGTGATCTGAGAAAGGCACTTTTTGGGCCCAACATTTAATTGCCGTCGACTCTTTGTTAGTGGAGGCCAGAACAGTCAGCAATATCGGTAAATCGCACGGTATATTGAAATAAGATACTCTCGCCTATGGGTTGGAATTATTCCATCCAGAAGTAGAAGCCAGACCAGACCAGGGCAGGGCAGGGCTATTTAATTCCATTAGGTTCACTGCTAATAACTAAAGATATTGCGGAGGCTTGCTGCCACGCGCTGGGCGTTAGCTTGGTGGAGATCTCTCTCTCTCATCAGATGGATATCATTTTGTATGGTGAGTTGACCCTGAGACTCGCCCCGTTCTGCGCCCTGGGCTGCTACTGTCAAAGTCACCCGCCGCATGCCAAATGTTCCCATCCCTCCAGTCTACTGAAAAACACTGACCCTTTTGTGATCTTTGCTTGCAGTCGACTGCTCTATTATCCCCTCTCTCTCTCAAGGTCACAAAGGCCTGGTCGCTGTGGCGGACGGTGAGGTGTCGGGCTAATTGGCGTTGACAGCGGCCAGCTGGATAAACACTGTACTCAGCACTGTGATTACCCAATGAGTGCAACAGTGAATGTCGAGCAACAGCCGCAAAGGTTAGTGCGTAAATACACCTCAATAGATTGTCCCAAATGGTGGAGGCGAGAGTGTAAATAGGGCTTAGGTCAGCTCATTCTTGAATAAGTCCATTGACCTGCAGGTGAGCTTATGCTCTCGGAGGTGTGGACTATTTACAGTACAGCTGCACATTGGAATAACGCCCGAGTCCCAGGTACAGTGCGACATGTACCTCACACCCTCACTTTAGATCCCCTAGGTACCTGCGGCACTAACTAAAACTCCCCGTTCGCCCTGTAGTAGGCCGTGCTGTGTCTCCGTCCCCAATAACAACGACTACCGTAACGAGGTATCGTTAGGTTAGGTCCCCCTCAGATCAGAAGGACCACCTCAGTTCGGCTCGGTTCGTTCTCAGTTTCTCAGTGTCTAGGTCTCTCTCTCGCCTTTTTTGTCTTGATTGATTGATTTGATCTCTCTCCCTCAGACTAAAACTTAAACTAAACCAAACGGGCTCTCCATGTTCATGTCCATGTCCCCATGTCTATCCGGCTAGACGCCATCTCTTGTCATTCCCATACACATCCGCATTTTCCAATCTTGCTTTGTCTCTGTTTTCTTTCTTCATAATTCTCTCTACTATCAACTCTACTACGCTTCTTGTCCTCTGAGCTGCTCTGGTCCTCGTCCTGTTCTGTTCTGCTATACCCGATCCCCCTTCTACGCCCTGATCCAATACAGCGAGCAGCGTCGTTTCGCCCTCCCCCCGACGAGACGAGTCGAGGTGAACCGGCGTCCCTCGCACCGAGCGGCCCCCTTTTGGCAAAGAGCCCCCCCACAGGCACAAGCACAAGCGTCTCCGACACGTCCATAGTTCACTCACTGTCCACTGTACTGCTCACCATCTCTCGAATCCTACATTTCCATCATTATCCCGCGCTCCGGGAAATTGTTGTTATACCGACTGCAACTGCAATTCCTCACCTTTCTCGACTCGCACTCGCACTCGGCGCCCCTTTCTGTGTTCGCCATTGCCTTTCGGTCGTATACGCTATCGTTTCGCTTCTTTTTACAGTACTTTCTTGCTCCGTACAACTTCCCATTTCCACGGCCTCGTTCGCTATTCCCACCCAGGAACAGCGCCTCTCAGCGACCAGATTGAGATTCGCCCCCTGGCTTTCACGATAGACTTTGTTCGGCATTGGATCGCATAGATCTTGAGACCCTCTCTAGCGCTCAGAACTGCAAACGACGTTTTCCTGCTGCTCCATTTTCCAATATTCCACAGCTTTCGCCGCCACCGAGCAAAGAGAGATCCCCACGAGCCCAGACGCACCCAAACGTCGTCACGCATACTGCCGTCGGTCCCCGCAATCACTTGAACCGTCCCGGGGCTCGCTCGCTGCTCCATATGGACGCCCAGACCACAACGGCCGAATCTCAACATCCTTATCCTTCCAGTCCTTGGACATCTGCCTCGACGATATCATCGAGCACACCGAATCCGACGACACCATCGGCGACGAGTACTCACAGCGCTTCCGCCGTCGAGGGCTCCTTCTTCCCCGACCCGTCCGCCACACAATTCCATTCTCACCTCGATCTACTCCCCTTTCTCCTCCCACAACAGTCCAACATCTACCACGCTCAACTCCTCCACTACAATAAGCTCATCTCCCCATCCCGCGGCGGCGGCCTGCAGACACCGCCACTCCCTCCCGTCATCTCTGCTCCTCATATCCAGGCAGCGCCTCGGTCGCGATCTTCTAGCAAGGTGTCGCTAAGAGACGCCTCCGGTAAGGGGAGCACAGCTGGAGGCCATGGGAGTAGGTTACATCAGAATTTAGACAAGAGTCGATCGGTTGCCGCCTCCAAGGAGGTTCCGTCCAAAATGTCTTCAAAGCAGGCCGCCGACTCATCGAGGCATTTACCCCGACGGTCCGCACCTTCGGCTCAGTCCCACTCTAGTTCAGTGCCCTCGACGCCTCACCAGCACGCTCGCCAATTTTCTCTTGAAGACCGCGAGCCGTCGCCCACGGGGACAAATAACCATTCCCCACGATCAGCTTATTCTGAGACACATAGCACGTTATCCTCGCTTCAGCCTTTACCGCCGCGAATATCGAGTTGCAAATACGAGACTGCCCAAATAAATTCTCGGAGGAGAATACCGTATTCGGTCGGCAATGATCGTCTGGAAAAGCTGGACTTGAGGACGGTCAAAAGCAAGTTGACCGAGGATGAGGAGCGAAAGTTAGCGACAGATATGAGAGAGGTCTACGACCGATTACTCCCCACCGCTACTGTCGAGGAGAATCGCAAGAAATTAGTCTCGAAGCTCGAAAAGACCTTCAACGACGAATGGCCAGGCCACGATATCCGCGTGAATCTTTTTGGGTCTTCTGGGAATCTTCTTTGTTCGGATGATTCTGATGGTTCGTCCACACCCTCAATCTGCATGATTTACAGACTAACCCTATCTAGTGGACATTTGCATCACAACCGCATGGCGCGAATTGGAGGATGTCTGCATGATCGCCAACCTCCTAGCAAAGCGTATGTATCTTGACCCAATTCGCCAACAACTCGCTGACATCAACAGGGGGAATGGAGAAGGTTGTCTGTATTTCGGCCGCCAAGGTGCCCATCGTCAAGATCTGGGATCCTGAACTGGGCCTTGCTTGCGATATGAATGTCAACAATACGCTTGCGCTCGAAAATACACGCATGGTTCGAACATATATCGATATTGACCCGAGAGTTCGAGAGCTTGCAATGATTATAAAGTATTGGACACGGAGAAGAATAGTCAATGATGCTGGTATGTTGTTTTGCCACCCCTTTCAACTTGTCTAACGGTTTGATAGCGTTTGGTGGCACATTGAGTTCCTACACATGGATCTGCCTGATTATCGCGTTCCTGCAGCTGCGCAGCCCTCCCGTTCTTCCTGCATTGCATCAGTCGCCGCATAAGTTACCCAAACCCGACGGTACCACCCCCGACTTCGCGGACGATATTGACAAACTGGCTGGTTATGGAAAGAAGAACAAATCATCTACTGCGGAGCTTTTGTTTCAGTTCTTTCGCTTCTACGCTCACGAGTTTGATTACGATAAGCACGTTCTCTCGGTACGGCAGGGCAAACTGATCACAAAGCACGAAAAGAAGTGGCATTATGCGATCAACAATCAGCTCTGTGTGGAAGAGCCGTTCAATACTTCTCGTAACCTCGGAAACACCGCCGATGACTATTCTTTTCGCGGTTTACATATGGAGTTACGTCGAGCATTTGACCTGATTTCGGTGGCAAACTTCGAGGAGGCATGCGAGCAATATGTGTTCCCTAAAGAGGAGGAAAGAGTATGGTCTCGACCGGCACCGCAACCTCGACCTGCTCTGCTTAGGAGCTCCTCACAGACACATTCAGGCCGAGGAGGTCGTGGAAACCACCGTGGCGGGAGACATAACAATAATTACCGAGGCGGAAATTCGAATCGACGTGCATCTGCAGGTGTTCCACAGTTCGACGCCAACAACAACAATATGTTTATGCAGCCGGTCAACATGGCGCAGGATCTACAGTGGTACCAAAACCAACAGTTCCAGTTTCAGTACGCACAGCAGGATCTCATGACTCAAATGGCGTTGCACCAGGAGAACATGCGACTGTTGTATGCCAGTCAATCACCAGCATTTATGCAGCATCAAGCCCAGGCTCAGGCTCAAGCTCAAGCGATGGGTCAACAGCAGCAACAACAGAGGATGTCTACAAGTACAGGATCCGGCCAGCAGCAGCCTCAACAGACATCAGATCGTTCCAGGACAAATTCATTCGATAATCCGCCACTCAGCGCTCCTCTTCGGCCAGACTTGTATGCTCTATATGGAATGACTCTGGGCGCGCCCTTTTTCCCCCAAGCGGGCGCAAGTTACGGAACGTATCCCTCGTCTCCTGCTAGTACCTCGGGTGCTACCCAAGACTTTCGTCGCCCGCTTCAGCGAAATGGTATAAATAACGAAACAGGTGTCCAAGGATCCAACAGTGCTCTTCGTTCGCATTCGCAGCCCGCATCTCGGTCTCCGTCTACAGCACAAGCAGCTCCCGGTTATTTCGGTGCCCAATCTTACAATGGCCCAAGCCATTCTCGAGGTGTTAACGGCAACGCAATTCCAAGCTTTATGCCTGATGATACAGAATTCGACGAGACTCCCAAGGCACACACAGACTCACCACAGTCGGAAGAGGGCAAATACTCTGTTTATTTGTCGGAAAGCCCAAGTCCCAGTAAGCAGCCTCAGCCACAGGCTGTGGCGAATGGTCTTGCTTTTGGGGATGTCTCCGGTCAGAGCCCAGGGCGACGACGACTTTCGACAGACCAACTTCCTCAGACAATTCTCGACCGCCGAATGAAGAGGACATCCCGATCGCCTTCGCCTTTAGGCCATGCACGAAATTTCTCATCGAATGCATCATCGGCACCTTTGGCACAAGGCCCTTTCCCTGGAGGTCAAAACAAGAACCTTTCACGCCCATTGGTTGTTAATGGTTCTAGTCTCAAGACAAGCGTGACCCAAAGCCCACGCCAACCACCTTCGGGAACAGGTAGCACTACATCGGATGAGTCGACCAACCTTGAGAACCCCTTGCAGATTCATGGATCAAATGGTATTCCCAGCTTTCCTGTTGATGGACCCGTCATGCCGCAGGCTGTCCCTGAAGGAGCTGTGAACCAACAAGGTGCCTACAACCCTGGTCCCGTAGTGGCCAATGGTTCCGCTGCCCCAACGATGGCTGCAGCTCCATCCACGGCAGACGATCCATCATTCCGCGATCGTATCGCGATGATGAGCGCTTACTACATGGCAAGTCCTCATATCGTACAGGACCCTATGGTGGCAGCAAACTCTCGATTGTCCCCTTCGACACGCCAGCGCCTGATGTCACGTCAGCAGAATGGCATGATTGCTCCTCTTGATCTTGCTATTGCTGAGAACCGCATCAACAGACCACCAGTTGGTCAAGACTTTGCTCATCTTTCACCAGTTTACGAGAACCGCACTCCTTCTCCCACTGTTCTTCGAAAGGATGGACCTTGGAAGTCAGAGAAGCAGAACAGTCCCAAAACAGGACGAGGAGATGGACCAAAGTCCAGCCAGAAAACCGAAGAGCGAACTCAAGAGCCTCAAGAGGGTACAAAGTCTCAGAAGAACCAGAAGTCGGGTTCTCAAAAGGTCAACGGAGCCCGAGAAAACGGCCACGTTCGTGGAGCTAGAAGTGAAACGGACGGTGGTTGGCAAAAAGCAGGCAAGGGAAAGAAGAAGGGCGCCAACAACAACGGGCAACAAGGAAATAGCGAGCAGCCCCCCAAGCACGAGTCGGAACGAAAGGGCGGTTAATCGATATTCTCGATCTGAGAAGTGACGAGACATGTCGACAGCCCCCTTGACGAGTGTCTTTGGGATAAGCCTGTAAAGCAGGACCTTGATCTTAACCGGCATTTTGTCATTTTGGATAAGGCAACTTGCGATGTTGACACGCAATCAACGATTCACGATGACTTGAGAAGCCTAAAAGCATGAGGGTGAGAGCTGGCACATTGGAGATTATTCTGGATGGTTTCCAGATATTGACATATGTAGCAAGAGTGTACGATTGATGTCCAACGGTGTTACTCATAGCATTTATAACGCAGTGGTCTGCGGACTTGACATACAGATTGGCAACGTTGGGGGGCAGCATGGAAGAGCAGAAGGACAGCAAGGCCGGATCCGCTGGCTAGATGAGAGCGAAGATGGATGGATGGTTGGTTGGGCGGCTGGTCGGTCGGTCTGGTTGGTTGCAAGCACACATGGAAACGAAGAGGCGTTGGCGTCTTTCTACACATGGCCGGTTGGGAGGAGGCGTTTTATATACACAGCTGCAATTGCATTTAAGACAAGTCCATCTTAAGGGGGGGCAGGACAGCGGTTCATATCCTTACAGGCTGCATGGGCAAAGAAGGGTCAAGCGGTTTTTTTTAGATGGTTGTCAGTAAAAAGCATGGGCAGATGTAACGAAGCACAGAAAAGAGATAAATGAAAGTTTTAATGCATATTAGTTTCTTGAATTGCGAAGACCGGCCCATACTCTACAGATCATGATGAAGCATTCGCCATCCCCGCGGTCTCCACTCGGAGGTCCGCGGTGATGATCTCCAGATCAGATAATAACTCGGACTACTCTACGATTTATCGCCCTTTTCATTCCGTATAACCGCCCAAAATCGGTGGGGACGATGCCGAAGTTCCGTCAATCTGAGACGCAAAGCACGATTACATGATGTATTATCCAATATTCTGCAGCTTCTCGCGCGGTAATTTTGGTTGACTCCCGAGAGCTTATCAATAGAGGGGTTTCATTACTAAGGGCCATGGTTGTCTTTGAGAGGCTGAAATAGTGCTGACACATTGGTTCCGTTAGTTGCCGTTTGATAGATCCGCTGTGTAAGTTGAAGTATAAAGACGTCGGTATGATTCCACTTCAAGGTCATTGTGTTTCTCACACTTGTTCTCATCTCACTCTACTCTCACGATAAAAATAAAAGAGTCTAACACAATCACGGATACACTATCACGATGAGCATGCTTTCAGCTGAAGTCACGGAATGGGGTCAACCTCCCAAGTCCATCAACGTTCCCCCTCCTGCAGCTCCAGTTCACGACAACGAGACAGAGATCAAAGTCCTCGCTGCAGGTCTTCACCAACTCGTCCGCACACGCGCAGCGGGAAAACACTACACTGCCACTGAACTCCCCCACGTCCCCGGTGTCGACGGCGTAGGCATCAATGTCTCTACCGGCAAGAAAGTCTACTTTTCTCTGCTTGGTACAAAGCAGGGCAGTTACGCCGAAATCGTCAATGCGCCAACTAACAACATCGTTGAGCTTCCCGAGGGCGTAGACCCTGTTGTCGCAGCTGCTATGGTCAATCCCGTCATGGCGAGCTGGATGGCGCTGCGGAAGCGTGTTGATTGGACTGGAAAGGAGGGCAAACCTTACAAGGTCTTCATCAACGGCGTCACCAGCGCCAGTGGAAAGATCGCTATCAAGGTAGCTCGTCACCTCGGTGCTACAACCGTCGTAGGCGCCGCCCGCAACAAAGACGCGTTGTCAAAGCTCGATCTCGACGCCAGCGTTGTTCTTCAAGAACCCAACGCCACAGACTTTTCCGCCGCAGCAGACGCAGACATTGTCCTCGACTTCCTCTACGGACCGTGGCCCAATGCGTTCCTGTTGAGTCCCAGTACAGCTAGTGCTAAGAACCCTATTACGTGGATCAACATTGGGTCGATGGCGGGTGATATGGGTGATATTTCGGCGATGGGGCTGAGGAGGAGAGATGTCACGGTGCGGGGCTCGGGGCCGGGGGCGTGGGATCCGAGGGAGCTGGGGGTTGAGACGGAGGGCATGTTGAAGGTCCTTGTGGGGTTGGGAGATGAGGGGTTGAAGAAGTATAGGATTGAGGATGTTGAGGAGGGTTGGGGTGATAAGGGGAGGGATAGAGTTGTTTTTGTGTTTGGTGAGAAGGCTTGAGGGGGAGTGGGTGAGTATAGGGTGAGGAGGACGATAATGAGATTCTATGAACGGCAATGACATCAATTGACTGCTTTACCATTGATGAATAGCAATTTTTTATAAGAATTGTTAGTTTAAAAATAGTATGGAAATTATGAATATTGGCATGATATTGAGTCAGTGTAGAAAGTGAGATCAAATGCTTCAATTCGACCTTAACCAGTGTCGATAAAAAGTCCGTCATCCTTTGACCACAGCTTTGCCCACTTTTGACTCCACGTAGAATCGGCAGCAGCTTACAGGAGCTGAGGAACAAGTCATTTGCTGACAGATTTTCATTATCGGGTTCCGAGAGATGAAATATGTCTTCTGAATAAACGCATTGGCTGCGGCTTGTCTCATCGCCATGCGAACGGCGCGAAGATGAACTTGCTATGTCATGTTGTAGCCCGGGGCAGGTCAGAAAGCTTAGGACTTTTATCCTAAGTGATAAAAAGATTTAGGTAAATTTAGCCCAAGTTTAGAGGACTCTTTGCTGACTTTATTTTGACATCCTCTTCCAAAGTCTTATGAGGGTAGCCTAGCCCCAACAATGGAAATCGGGCATATTATGCTACAGAAATGATATCATCGCATGAAATGAGGCAGTTATAGAATGGCTTGTTATGCTTTCAACGCCTATCGATGGTTCAGACCGTTAAACGTTGCCTGGAATACGATGCATGTACCGTACGCACATGTTTCATGTATGCAGCTTTTGATGCCTGCTCTGCTGAAAAGCTGACACGGAGAGAAGAAAGGTGCCGAAATAGAATCCAAATAGGGAATATCGTATTCATTGATAACGCTGGCTTGTGATTGCTCTATGACGGAAACTTTGAGCGGATATGGTTCACAAGACCCTTGCCGTGGGCTACGTATGGTGGACCTTCACATCACATGCTGATATAAAAAGAAGTATTTAGAAGTTGGCCAAACCGAGTTTATAAATAGCAAGAGACAAGTTGGTGGATATGAAAAGGTATTCAAGGCATCTCAGTCCCTGATATATAATAGATGGCTCATCTCATAGTCCACTGGCGAGTTCTTGATGAGTCCTATACCGCGATAAGATTGAGTGAGTGAGTAAGTTTTGAGTCTCCTCCCCCGCAATGCATCTTACCTCTTTCCGCCAGATGCAGCAACGAACTTGCTGGGGATAGAGGATAGAGATCCACTGAACAAGCAGGCATTACATTCCCATAAATGTCATGCTAATTGCATCAGTTATTGACAGTGTATTTTCTGTAGGTAAGTACCGTATCATGTATACTTTCATCTGGCGCCTCTTACCGTTTGCTCAACTCAATTCATCTGCCTTTATCGGAACAGTCCGTACTGTGCCAATCCTATGAAGCAGTTCTTCTCCAACTCAAATCAACATTCGTTTCCTCTCACCGTCTTCTCATAGACTCGCATTCGTTTGCGACCCCCTCTCTTCATCACTGTTGCACAAGAGAAACTAAGAGTTTATGGGGCGCCCGCTAATAAAGGCCCAGACGCCAAGTTGTGATTGCCCCAGTTTTCAACCCCAGCTTCGTCAGAACCCCCAGAGGCTGAGGGAGAGTCCTAACCCACCTTTAAGACCCAAGCGTCCTCCACTTTCTGTCAATGACTTCCCGGGTCCCGATCTTGACCTTGCATTGACTCTGATCTCAAGAGGACGACAATAACTAACGACCTAAATCACCGAGTCTCGAGGTCTCGCTTTTACGGTCGACAGCTACAATCCTCCTCACTTGACTCGTTAGAACGCCTTCGCGCGCCTGATCTTCCCAGAGGAGTTTGGTCTGAACGTGGCAATACCAGCTCCAGCCGTCTGGAACCCTCCACCAACGTCGCACCAAAGATCCGACAACCCCGGCCGTACGGACGATCCAGCAACGCCTTCGACTCTACATACACGAAACAGCTAGAGACCTAATCCTCATCTCGAATACGTTACAAACCTCACATACGCTACCCTCCGGCGAGGCACCTCTTTGCCACGCTGTGACTACAATGCTGTGGTCAGGCGTTGGCATTGACGCTGCGCTCCTCATCGCGGCCTGATGCGCTCTCTCCGAAACTCCGTCCCTACCGGCGACAAACAATCTAATCTATCCATGAGGGTCGATATGGTCTCAAGAACCTCTAGCGATGGCCCTCCACCCGGAGGCGGCCGACAATGGACGAAGTCATTGATCAACAAGATCCCGAGACGAGGGGTATGCTGGCCAAGTTCATGATCAGAGGTCTCATACTGACGAAGTGCATAGATCAAAATAATCAGCCAACATGCCCCCGAAACTAGTACCTCCGACCTCGACCTTCATCTCAGATCTCCAGATAGCCACACCACGAATCCTTTAGAAAGCCAAGAAACCCAAATCCGACAACTCCAGACCATTCTTCAACGGATGCCTCGCAACTTTCCTACTACGCCCAACCACGTCGACTCAGCCTATAAAGATTTCACAAAATACAAGGAGCAATGTGCTACGCTATGTCGACATATTCTCACAGAAGAACTCGGTCGCGGTTCTCGTAATGGCGGCGACCTGCCCCGCCGTGACTCAACTGTAGAGTCTCCGCAAAGTCCTGGCCAGATCTACGATACAAGGAGTTCCTTCAGTGGGAGAAGTCTAGCCGAGGTTGTCTCTGGGAGTGTTGGAAAGAGCATACACCACACTGATGCCTGGCTGTCCTCTGTGCGCGACTGGAAGAACTACCTCGAGTCTCTTGCCGATGCCTGCCGGACAAGTCTAATTGAGACCTACAAGAACAACGAGCGCGATGCAACGCCGGAACAGGTGGAAGCCCTGTTCACGAATAAGCGGTTTCGAAAGGAGGCTGTGCAGCGAATGCGCAATGCCAGTGTAACCCGGGTCATGTCGGCGGATCCCCAATTCGTGTGTGGTCCTGGTCAGATATGCAAGAGACAACAGCTGACAAATTGTAGTTTCCGAAATATGAAATGCGCTTTTACGATTACGAGAGAATCAAGCAGGAGCTGAACGAGATTCGACAGCTTTTGCAAACAGGAGAGTCTGGCATCTCACCTGACCGGACCATCAAAGAGTTTGCAATCTCACAGCGTGGCGATGCTATACTAGAGTTCGCCAACAATGCGCCTGGATGTAACCACAGCGATCCAGCGCTACGTTTTCGTGTATCGTCTTACATGCTCGCTGAGACGTCACCTATCTTTGCGCGCATGTTTGCAGGGCACTCTAGCAGTCTCCATCTTTACGACGATGACGATATCTCGACACTGCTCCCGTTACCCCCAACAAAATACTTCTGTAAGGATGGCTCCGAAGCCAAGCTTTACCGCATGCCGCAGGTTGAGTTGAACCACCTGGGTTCTCTGGAGATTCTATTGCATGCAGCTCACATGCATAACGAAATGGTTCCACGAGAAATCGAGTTCGAGCAGTTTGTTGCTATCGCCGAGTGTTGCATGCGATATAAGAGTACTTCACCTCTGGAACTCATCGTTGAACATCGATGGCTGCCACAATGGATGCACAAAGGTGCCGATGACATGCCTGATGGGCTCTTGGTCATCAGCTACGCCTTTGGACTCCGTCGACTGTTCTCGCGCATGTCGAAGACTACAATTCTAAACCTTGTGGATGAGAAAGAGCTATTAGCTAAACCCTGGCCACAGAAAATCAAGGATAAAATATGGGCTGTTCGTTGCGCAAAGATGGCACAAATTCACGAGTGTTGCGTCAGTACTATCCGAGAATACATGCGGGAACCAACACACAATACGTTGGAAGGTTCGGAAGAGCTTTCACTGGATACACGAGCCAGCTTTTCCTCGGACAGTTTACCACCGACGATGCTGACGAGTACACCAAGATGCCCCAAGGGCAGCCATTGGTGTGACGCCACCAACCTCGGATGGCTAATGCTACTTTTCAATGAGATGAACCTTCTACCTCATATCATGGCACCAGATGTCTTGTCGCACTTACCCAGGACACAGCCACAGTCGAAGAGTTTGGCGCAGATTGTGGATGCCTTGAGAAGGATTCCCGCGCCGCCAACACCCGTTCATCGAGGCGTGTGTGATCCTGGGCCCATGTTTCGCTCTGCTATCAGCGATATCTACAATAGTGTGCTGGGCTTGACGCTCTTCGACATCAGTGGGAAGAGCCACGGTTGGGGACTCTCGAAGCACAGGGAACGAGAACCTCAAACCCAGCTCAACAAAGGCCTTGATCGGATGGCTGCACCTGATCCGAACTACAGCGTTGCTACCGAGTTCCCCGAGATTGTTCGTCTTCGTATATTATGTCAGCTGGATGAAATCGATGATCTTCACACAGCAGCCATGATCAACCGCGCATACTATGAGACCTACAAGAAGCACGAACTGTATTTAATGAGGAATATTCTCCGTATGGATAGGAAACGAACAGCGATTCGCAGTCACATACCAATCGGCCCTACAACCAACGAAGAGAAGGTTCTTAGAGATGAATCGGAAGTGTTGAAGCGCACGCCAGCTGATACTGCAGACGGCATCACTCTCCACAGCGTCGTTGAAACAGAAGGAGACTACACAGACTCAGACTCGGACAGTGATAGTCTTTACTCAACTTCAGTGACTCGATCTGCTGCTACTACAAGCACAACCACCCGGGGCCGTGATTACCAGGGATCGTCAGACCCTGCGCGGATCACGGATAGCCCCGCACGGACACCACGGGCCCGGACCGGGACACCCACATCAAGATCCACTGGCATCGGATCTCCGACAACCCCTCGGCAGGCCGTATTTGACCCGCCACCGCCTCCGACCACGGCACCACCACCAATAACCACAATCGACGAACCTCCTCTCACAGTCGAGGAAGCGAACCGAATTCTTTGGCCAGAAGACGCCATCCGAGCTTCCGAGTCACCATTACCAATGGGCCCAACAGGCATAGAAGGCATTCGCGAAAAGTTCCGCGCCGGCGATCCCGCATTTGACGCGGGGCTTGAAGAGAAGACCCTTGTACCGACTGGTGAAAAGCAGCTCCGAAGTGAACATGACAGACAGGTTGGACTACTGAAAGGCGGTGATCCTCCAAGTAAATGATGCAAAGATCTACATGACATTTATACGTTTGCATACACAATTTTGGAACATCTACATATATAGCGAGCGATTTGGATGGACATGATATGTATTGTGGTTTGGCGCCCAAGTGACTTAGCATGGCATGGCTCGCTGATACCCTCTGGCGCTTGAGGAGTTGAATTGTTGTATATTTGACATTGCATATATTGACCGACCATGGCTTATTTGACGTTGAATAAACTTGTTTCACGATACCAATGCGCGTCATACCTTTTGCTTTTGCTTGTGCTATGACATAAGTTACATTGTCTCATAGTGATGCTATGCTTTGGCGCCATGATCGGCAAGTACCGTACTCTTTTTACGTCTCGAATTTCTTACTCTTGCGTCTGTGGCTTATTTCATTTACTCTGCATGCCCTGAACTTTCCGATTTTCTACTCCTTCATCTCACAAATTTACTCATCACATCAATCAGTATGGAATTTGAACGTCGTCTTGGTCCTTTTTGTCATGCCATCGAGAGACAACATATGAATATGAAAAACCCTGTGGCTCATGGGTATATTCACCCAAATCGAATATCCAGTGAGTGTGATATAGCAGGGAACAGGGTAGGTGGCTGCTAACTGTTCATCCAAGCATCACTAGAGACCGTGAGTGGTTTGAAGACGATTACATGGCTTTCACCAGCATCATTTACCATGCACGTCATAAGCCGTGGGATAATGTAAAAGAGCTAACAAATCCTTGCGCTGGGGAGATACGTGATAATACGGGATACCGGGTCACACACTTCCGAGAACTCACGAGCCCAATGCAGCACATCGAAGTCAGATTATGCGGCCCACCCTTTGGCCCAGAGACAAAGCAAAGGTCGCCGTTCCACCCGGAGGTCAAACACGACATACGAGCCAAGTGGCCGGCTAGTGAGAGACTTCGCTTCGAGCTGTACAGATCAACTCGCGACCCTTCGGTTGACATCGGCGAAAAGCCTTGGTCGGAAGAAGAGTTACAATCGATAAAGAACGATGGACATGATCCCGACGAATTCTTTGAGACTTTTAAAAAACAGTATGCCGAGAAAGGACCCCAGTATGCAAAGAAAGCCGACAGTGGTTTGATGATGACCATCTTGAGAGGCAAAGTGCGCGCGCTGTGGCTGAAGAACCCGTTCCAGGAGCACTTTGACTATCACATGGGATACTGTGAGTCGGACGAGTGCGAGTGGGTGTTTTCGGCTGCTCAGATAGATTTCGTGAGTCAGTCGTGGCGGAACACTAAGGACTTTATGGATATGTTTGGGTATAAGAGTGCCTGTGAAGATGACTGCGTGATGGTGGCTATGCAGGTTAAGGATTTGATGAGGGAGGAGGGGCTTGAGGTTTCTAGTGAGAATGATATGGATGAGGATGGGAGTGGGTGGGAGGATACGGATGAGGACATGTGTGAATGTGAGTATGATAAGTGCGAGTGCATTGATGGCATCGACTAAGTCCAGGGGGCTTGCGAAAGGATGTAGTGTATCTGAGATTGCTAGGATATGGTATGGGGCTGACTGTTGGTGGAGTTGGAAGACTCTTGGCAAGATAGGCTTGTGGAGAGATGTATGTTAGCTTCGGGGTTTAATGAAAGCTCCGAATGTGCTCCCATGTATAAGGATGCATACCAACTTAGTCATCTGAGGTGATGTGTAGTTATTTTAATTGACCAGAAGGACGATAATGGCGTGCAAGTTTGGCTTACAGCCTTATGCCAAGGGTGAGGGCGAGTCAGCAGGAAAGGAGGCTGACCTGAAAGCATCATGCTTACTTCAGCCAGAGTAGACCAGAAAGAGGATGTGTCTAAGTACTTGAAATGACTTTTGAAGGACGTTAAAGGGGATTGTCTTGGGTCTTGCTGCTCTAAAATGACACACTACGGGATCAGGATCGCACTCAATTATGAAGACTGCAACAGAAGAAACCCTCAGTGACTCTCAAAGCTCATCATATTAGGAAAGTAACCAAAGCTTGGAATGCTGTAATCAAGTATTGCCTTTCGTTATGGCTTCCTATACCTGAGCCCATTCGATGAGGACTGCCAAGAGTCACCTGGTGGCTTTTACGATTCGTTGAAGAAAAGCTGAACGCTCAGCATGACTCTTCATCAGCATCTTCTTCTCCTTCTGATATAGTGTTGGAGTATCTTGTGGTTCACAAGCCCTTATGCACGTCCCCTTTCCCTTGAGTGATTTCCCCGGAGCGCGCGCGTGTTCTCGTTATTTAGATCCCGTAGCTCCCAAACCAGCAGCATGGTACCAAGCCCGATTCTGGTCTCCCCAACGCTCGGACGCTGAGTCCATCGGATGGGGAATAGGAGCTGTCAAGCAGATGAAAACATGCTGGTTAGCTGATGGCTAGTCCCGGAGCTAAATATGAGCCTGTCATCTGCTTGTGGGATCTAGTAGCCGTCTAATGCCTTCGTTCCACGATGTTATCCATTCAGAGGGAGTCTTTAGTGAACCTACTAAGCGAGAAATTGCTTCTAGTTGAATTTATTGCTTTATCAGAGCTTGAGCTCTAAAGAAGAATATGGAGTTGTGCTTCTGGATAGCAAGAGAAGTGATGGTTGTATGTCCATGTAATACCACAGCACATCAATGGATCTTGAGTATCCAATAGTTGAAAGAGAATTGTAGATCTAAAGACACAGATATGACACGAAAACAGGTTTCAGATTTACAGTTATGCGCATTCGGCAGCCGGCATTCAAGCTTTCCACCTGTTCCGCCAACCTCAGGAACGTCCACGGGATGAAGCCATCGTTGGCCATACCAGTTATTCGGTATCACCGTTGGACCCTGCATACTAACATGGAGATAAAACAATAATGGTTCTTGGAAACGATCATCGTTGGATAAAACAGTATAGAAGAGGCGGAATACTTGTGAAGATCACTTTACCAGCAGTTTGGGTCCTTCACGATAGAGCAGTCCACCTCATTCCAACTGTTAAAGTTAAAGCCCAACACTCAAGAATGTAACTAAGACCACTTCAAGCTTGAGTAATCAAGCCCGTCGGCCGATCTGGCGTCTAGAAGCTCTAGAGAGTAAACTATACAAAAGCGTTGAAGTCTTCGGGTAGACCTAGGAAGACGAGACCGAGAACATGGATAAAGCTAAAACAATTGAATAACATGGGGTCCCAAGCATATAATTAAGCTTTCCTTGCCCGAGACCCTTGCCGATCTTGGTTTACCTCGTTCTGTGATAGGAATGACACGCAATGGTCCAGGCCGTGAGAATGGAGACACCAACATTCCTCCGGGTTCCTGGAACCACCACGTTCTTGGCAAGGTTTAGCCTCCTGCAAGGCCCCGATGGTTCTATATGTCCCTGCATTTAGTATAGCTTCACTAATACAATTTACCCTCGTACGTGAGGCTTCTTTTATAAAATGTTTTGACAATGTCGTTGCAAGTTCTCTTGTTCTGCTCTTTGCTCCCCCCCTTTGACAAAATTCCCGCCTAGACAAAGCATTGTCACCAACTCATTCACTCCTTTTCTTTAACCATCACACAACAAAATGAAGGTTGTTTATGCCTTGACGTTATGTCTGGGCGTCGCTGATGCTGTGGTGTTGCCTGTGTTCTCAGCTGCCAAGGGTGGCTATGCACTTCCTCGACCTGATTCAGATGACACAACGGATACTTCAAAGCCTGCGGCTGGTTCATCAAAGACGAATTTGAATTCTGTGCTTCCTGTATTTGGAAATGCAAAGCCGAAGAGCGGATTCCCTGCTTCTGCTTTGTCGCGAAGAGTTGAGCGAATTGAGCAGACTTATGGCTCTGATGAGTCTACAGATGATTCTGGTTATACGCCCACGGAGCCATCTGATGCTACTCCATCAAGTTCATCTGATGACACGCCCTCAAAGTCTTCAGATGATATTCAACAAGGGGTGTATGCCGAGCCATTCATGCAACCCACTTATGTCCGCTTCGGCCCAGCTCCTGTCGACAAGCCAGAAGTTGCTCCCAAAGCCAAGTCAAAGTCGAAGGATACTGCGAGTGTAGCCAAGCATGGAGGAGACGATGACTCCAGCTCTGGCGGACACAAGCAAAAGGGCAAGGATAAGAACAAGGGAAAAGATGACAAGGGACGACACAACGGCGATGACGACGCTACAAAGTCTCGCAAGAAGCCCGAGGATTCACCAAAGACATCTTCCAGCAGTGCAACAGGCTCAGTGTCTGTCACTGCTACAAGCACAGCAGTCCCTACAAGCTCGCCTAAGGGTGATGACAAGGGTAAAGGCAAGGGAAAAGGAAAGGGGAAGGGCAAAGACGATGGTAGACATCACGGAGATGATGATGCTACCAAGTCTCGCACCAGAGTTGATGACTCCAAGACTCGATCGTCAGCATCACCAACTGCTACTGCAGCTTCCAAGAAGGGAAGCTCCCGAAAGCACACTGGCGATGACGATGCTGGCAAGACTAAGGATTCCAAGACCAGCTCCAAGAAGGGATCAAAGAAGTCCAAGGCCTCCAAGAAATCCTTCATCACCCATCAATCCGGCAAAACCTTTGACGCAGACAGCACCAAAGGCGGCGGCAAAAACGGCCCCGGCTACAACCCGTCCTTCGACGTCCCCAACCTCAACAAGGGCTACATCCAAGCCATCCCCCCCAAAGCCAGCACCGTCAACAACAAGTTCAGCTCACGCGTGAAGCCCCGTCCCCAACTCGACACAAAAAAGGTCCGTCCCCTTTCCTCCCCCTCCTCCCTCCTCAAGAGAGATGCAAAAGAAAGCATACTAAGTCTCCGTGCAGCCGCGCCCTTCAACAGCGCCGCGATCGACCGCAAAAAGTGGTCAGTGACGTGTGATAGCGTGCACGAGGGGGATGACTGCAAGAATGCTATCGATGGGAGCAGTGATACCATGTGGCATACTCAGTGGGAGGGTAGTGAGCCTGCGCCGCCGCATAGTATCACTGTTGATATGAAGAAGAGCTATAACGTCAATGGTATTTCTATGTTGCCGAGACAAGATGGCTCGCCGAACGGGTATATTGCGCAGCATCAGGTTTTTCTGAGCAAGGATGGCAAAACTTGGGGTTCGCCTGTGGCGTATGGGAATTGGTACAGTGACTGGACTGCCAAGTATGCCAATTTTGATACACAGCCCGCGAGATTTGTGAAGCTCGTTGCTCTCAGTGAGGCAAATGGCAACCCTTGGACGAGCATTGCAGAACTCAATGTCTTCCAAGCAAACGACTACATCCCCCCTCAAGCATCCCAGGGCGCTTGGGGTCCTACCATCAACTTCCCCATCATCCCCGTCGCCGGAACCGTTGATCCCAACACGGGCAAAGTTCTCGTCTGGTCATCCTGGGCTCGAGATACCATGTCCGGTGGCCCCGGTGGCTTGACCCTCACTTCGACATGGGACCCAGCAACAGGCCAAGTCGCAGAGCGTCAAGTCACAGAGACAAACCACGACATGTTCTGTCCAGGCATTTCCCTCGACGGAAACGGCCAACTCGTCGTCACGGGCGGCAACAACGCCGAGCGCACAAGCCTCTTCGATCCCGTGCAGCAAGCGTGGGTATCCGGGCCCAACATGCAAGTCGCACGCGGGTATCAATCCTCCGCCACGACATCCACGGGCAAAGTCTTCACCATCGGAGGATCCTGGAGCGGCGGCTCGTCCTTCAAGAACGGCGAGGTGTACGATCCGAAGAAGAAGACCTGGACGCTGCTTAACGAAGCTGATGTCCAGAAGATGCTCACGGATGATGCGCAGGGCTTGTTCCGCTCGGATAACCACGCCTGGCTGTTTGGTTGGAAGAGCGGTACTGTGTTCCAGGCTGGGCCGAGTAAGAATATGAACTGGTACTACACTGAGAAGAAGAATGGGGATGTCAAGACTGCGGGGCAGAGGGCCTCTGATCGTGGTGTTGCGCCTGGTGCCATGTGTGGTAACGCCATCATGTTTGACGCCGTCAAGGGCAAGATCCTGACTCATGGTGGAACTCCGAATTATCAAGACTCGGATGCTACTACTGATGCTCACATCATCACTGTCGGAAATCCTGGTACAAACGCTTCTGTTGCTTACGCGAGTGAGGGTCTCTTCTTCCCTCGTGTCTTCCACAGTTCCGTTGTTCTTCCCAACGGCAACGTCTTCATCACGGGCGGTCAGCAATACGCCATCCCGTTTGAAGACTCAACGCCTCAATTGCAACCCGAGATGTACTATCCCGAAAAGGACGGTTTTGAGCTCATGAAGCCCAACAACATCGTAAGGACATATCACAGCATCGCCCTCCTCCTCCCCGACGGACGAGTCTTCAACGGCGGCGGTGGTCTCTGTGGCGGATGTGACACCAACCATTTCGACGCTCAGCTCTACACTCCCCCCTATCTCTACGACGCAAAGGGCAAGTTGGCCACACGCCCCAAGATCACCTCCGTGTCTGTGTCTTCTGTCAAGGTTGGAGGAACAGTCACTGTTCAAACGGGCGGAGCTATTGTGCAGGCATCTCTGGTGCGGTACGGAACGGCTACGCACACTGTTAACACTGATCAACGGCGTATTCCGTTGACGTTGGCTAACGCGGGGAAGAATTCGTATTCGTTCCAGGTGCCTAGTGATCCTGGTGTTGCGCTGCCGGGATATTGGATGTTGTTTGTCATGGATAAGAATGGAGTGCCGAGTGTGGCTTCTACGATCAAGGTTACTGGTTCGTAGGCGGTGTTTTATTAATATAGATTTCGTTTGATCAATTTTAACACAAAGTTCTATCACCTTTTCTCTTCCGACTTGGTCAAACATGATTCTCTTGCTCAAGTTGCGTCGTGCCATTACCCGCAATCCACCAGATATATTCAAGTCTCACTTGCTCTTTTGCGAATAATGATGGATTATTGGTTGGGTCGTTGCGTGTAACACAGGAGCCAAACGGTGCGGTTGTTTCAGCCATGCACATTCGTCGTTTGTTGGCAGCCTTGTTTTCGGGTTCAAGCATATTATCGGACTTTCTCGCCCTGACATGCTTGTACTATACTTTTTGAATAATCTTTTCACAAGTTAAGTCTTATAGATACAAATTACTTGAGGGCATCAAGGAAGCCGTCTTTTTCTCGTCTCAAATCACCCAACATTTCATCCCCTCCCCTCCCCTTCCTCCTCCCCCTACATCGAATTATCCCAACCAAAGAGCTAAACCTATTTGCTATGAAGTTGTTTCAGTACGATCAAATATGTTCCGGGATTTCAAGATCGTGATCCGAACATCAAACGCGAGACACGTAATACCCACCGTCAACACAGTTCCCCGCCCATCATCGGAAGTCGTTGATGAAGAGCAAACAAGTGACGAAGATGGGATCAAGGACGAAAATGATGCTCCAGAGGGACTGCCCTCCGACTCTGGAGTGGCTCGATCTGTGGCGGAGCCAGAAGTAGAGTCAGATCCCTATCCTGTATCAGAAGACGGCGAAGTAGGAAGTGTACGCGGTTGGAACCGCCTTTTCTTCGGAAAAGAAGACTCCCGAGAGATCGAAAAGAAGGGCTTCCGATTAGAGATCAAGGTACACGAAGACACAATGAGGTATTTTTGCGGCCCTCGAGTCTTGCGCCCGGCAGTCGGATCCGTCCTTGAAGCATCAGACTATGGTTGGGACGCAGTAGCGCTGGGCATCGTCGTCAGCGCCATCCACGGTCAATACGAGCATGTACCCGTCAAGGTTGACCTTGAGCTCTTTGTCAAGATCGCGGTAATTGCAGACTACATGGAATGCGGCGAGGCACTCTCTATGGCATCCAGGGTTTGGTTATCCAACATTGACGACCCCAAGGCTGGAAAAAGGTGGGAAAGCGCAGCCCTGATGTGGTTTTATGTGTCGTGGGTGTTTCCTCTGGACGATCTATTCGTCTCAATGACAGGGCTAGTCGTGATGGGTTATCAAGGCCCGGAGACCCTGGAGCTGAATGGCCTCCCTCTACAAGGGCTCGTCGGTAAGTTAACCCCTTCTCATCTGTGTCTCAGCGTTCCTCTAATAACAAGACTAGAGAAGCTTGATAAACTGCGGCAAGGCAACATCAACAGACTCCTGAACAAGATGAATGAGCTGGGAAGCTTGCTACTCGTCGAAGAAGGGTGTCCTCACGCGAAGGACGTTCAGTGCAGCATGATGACACTCGGATATCTGAGAAGGCTGAAGCACAAATTCAGACATCTGGAGCCCCCCGTTGTCTTTCCTTACACGGGGTACAGCATCCAAGACGTCTGCAGTATGATCGAGACTTTTCCCCAGAAGGGAATACACGACGAGGCTCATGGGCACGACCACGAGCAGGCGGAACACCCCTGCACGGTCAAGGGAAGAATGTCGAAGGACATTCAATCGGTCAAGGAGGGCATAGACGCTGTTGTTTGGGACTATGCTGAACTTTGGGATTATCCGGGAAGGATTTGGGATGTTGATTCCGAATGATGTACGGTTCAGAATGATGTATTCCATGCGATTTGACAAATTAATCCAGGCTGTAGTTTGATTTCGCCCAATACCATTGACAGAACCGAGTAAATGATGGAAGTGAAAATATCGGTCCTATACTAGAAACCACAGAAGGACACAGAGTTCAAGCGTTCTGTAGGAAGCATCACGCCAAGGGTCAGGCACACTCTGTTCGTCACCCGAAGAATAATTATTGCTCTGTATAAACTATATTGGAATTGCCAGCAAAAAGTAACTGTTATAGAATTTAGGTAAAATTATTAACTTCTGCGCGGTGGTTAGACACTCTAAGCCACGGCGCTCCACGACTTGCAAGGAAAGGACTCCAGATCGGCCACAGTAGACTGAAACCCAGGTGCTGATAACGGGCAACATAGAAGGTAGAAGTTATTCGTGTTTTCGAGACCTGCTCGTAGTATCGGGTGGCGATGCCTTTTTGGACAAGTCAGCATCACATGCCATCGATAGGATATTTTGACGAACTTTAGACTTTTCTGGACATGGCAAGTGACTAAAACTGACAGAGAAGTGACGGTCCGGCCGACTTAGTTGCTCCCTTATGGCGTCCAAGAACTTTTGGTACCTTTCCTCCGTGAGCTTCTCCATTTGATCAGGCGTCGACTTCACCTCAGGCTTCTGAGGCAGATCCTTATCGGGTAACGGCACACCCATATTGGGGGGCGACGATGAGTCGGCAGGTAGATTTCTTTGGGTTGGTTATAAGCCCTCAGTTAGTTGGTGGGCAACGGTGGGTTGATAGACTGAAGGTGAAGCAAGAGATGTGATGAAGGCGCCGATGGTGATGTTTCTTGTGATGGAAGTGTTGATGATGAATAAAAGAGAAAGACGATCCAAGATTGGGGGGGGTGAAGTCCTTAATAAATAGGTATTTTGGCGTACATAAGGTTTGTTCCTTCAGACTTACATTGTCCTTTCGCCGAGGTAGCTACGAGAATCCTGAGACTGAAAGCAAGGTTTATGTTATCGAATTCGGTCCGAGGCCAGAAAATAGAAAGCCTCTTTTAAGAAATTGGAAAAGCCCAATAATTACAACAAGAGTTAAATCATACTCTCCGTGTTGGTCGCTGTATCTCATATCATCCTCACGACATTCATGAAGCCAACACCCCAATTAGGTACATCTCTATCAACCCAAGGTCTAAGCTCTCATATAGCAAGTATATGTCTAGAAACAATGTGCTTAAGCTATGGAACATATGAAGCTTCGTAACTGAAGATAGCATTATATTCGGTCCAAGCTGAAGTAAAGAAAGAAAGACAGCCCATTGGCCGGATTCGAAGAGGGGCCAAGTCTCGGGAATAACTCAATGAATGAATATGCATCTTTCCCCTCATCTCTTCCTCTCAATCTTCGCCCAATCAATCTCTTTCTCTACCGTTCGCGATGAGGTCCGTCACTTACGAAAGGCACAATCGAGGTCATTCTCCAAGACCCAGATACCCAACGCACCAGCCCCACACTAACAACGCCCATACCAATTCGCCCAACTCCACAAGCACCCGTGAAAGTGAAGAAGGGTGAAGAGGGAGAGGAACAAGATGACTTCTCGGTCAAGATGAGGGATCTAAACACCTTGTTCTTTGGGACAAGTACCCCTCGACGGAACGACAAGGAAGTCCAGATTCGAATGCGCGTTTCCAGCTACCATCTGTCTCTTGCATCGCCAATCTTGTCCTCTTTGCTGCAGCAGTCTGCAGAAGCCAACGAGATATACCTCACGGGATGGGATGCAAAGGCCTTGGCCACCGTGTTAAACGTTATCCACGGCCGGAACGCTCAAGTCCCCCGAAATGTCAATTTCGAGTTCCTTACGCAAGTTGCCGCTGTTGTCCACTATCTTGAATGCGCTGAAGCAGTGCAACTCTTGTCCGCGTTCTGGCTCTCAACTCTCGAACCAGATACAGTGTCTTGTTTTAACAGCGATTGCTTATTGTGGTTGTTTAATTCGTGGGTGTTTTCCTGGAGAAAGGAGTTTTCGCACTGCGCGCAATTGGTCCTCTTACATTACCGAGGCCCTGATACGGTTATGTTGCGCGATCTTCCCTTGACTGAAGTCCTTGGTTGGTTTCCGCCAAACGTACCACTATTCTCAACTAATCATTGCTAGCTAAAATCGACGGTATGAGAATAATTTTGATAAAGAAAGTTTTCACAGCCCTCGAAAGCCTGGAGCAGACCCTCTCTACTGAACGTGGTTGTCCAGAACCTGGGTATGAACAGTGCACTGCTATGGCTCTTGGTGCGTTGATACGGGGAAAGCGAAACTTTCGCAATGTTGAGGAACCGTATAACGGGCTCAGTATACGGAAAGTAATGGAAGTACTGGATGACTTTCCTCGGATGAAAGCTGCGTGTCCTGATGCGAATCATGGTCGGAACTGTACTGTGTTTGCGAGGATGAGGCCGGTCATTGAGAGAGTGAAGGGGGAGATTGAGGATATTGAGCTGACCTACTTTCAGTCTTGATAGTACGAGCATGTTTCTTGAGTCTGGTAGTTGTATACGTTGGAGATTTGCTGTAGGTTGTGTCTCGTTGTTCTTGATCTAGGCGTTCCTCTCCAGACGAAGCATCCCTTTTCTTGGGCACCGAAGTTTGTCATTTTACCTCATCAATACCTTAGAAGTCTGTCTTTTACTGGAGAGTCCATTTTGAGGTAGGTGCAGGCTTTTGCTTTTGCTTTAGTGGTGCATCTGTTTTGACAGTGTCTAGCAGATGCAGACTTCCACCCTGACACCTAACACACACACTCTCTCAGAGCCGCCTTGCCTTTGGAAAGTTTTCTCGGCTCTTCTGTTTACTTAGTACTTAAAATCAAAGTCTTTTCTTCCTCGCGGGCTTCTTTTCTCTTCCTCATCCACAAACTCAGCAACGTGACACCATCATGTCGGTCGTCACTCACGACATAGCCCCCGATGGGGACGTCTACATCGTCCTCCGGAACCCTAACGCCGTATCCGTTATTCCTATTGTCGAACTTCGAAATTATGGCACCGATCCACCTGAATACATCCCACATAAAAGGATTGTGGCCTTGTCTTCGTGGCAATTAGCAGCACTTAAAGGTGATGAGGAAGCTTGTGTCCCCAAATAACGTGAAAGCTAATGCCACAACACAGACAAAAAGGCTGCTGAGTATCGGTTTCGAGTTTCTTCGCATCATTTAACAGCTGCCTCTCCCGTGTTTCGGACAATGCTCAAAGGCCCCTGGAAAGAGTCGGTACCCTCTGAGGAAGCGACTTCTTCGGAGGTTTTGGACCAGACTCCTGCGGTACCCATGATTCGTGAGATCTCAGCAACTGACTGGGACGTACACGCCTTTGTCACTGTACTTAACATTATCCATGGCCGCAATAATGAAATCCCGCGAGCTGTCAGCCTCAAATTCGTCACCGACGTTGCCGTCATTGTCCACTATTACGAATGTGCTGAATCTGTGACTCTTGCAGCAGAGTTGTGGAAATCAAAGGCGGCTTTCTTCGAAGAATACGGCAAGCATTCCATCATGTTGCTGACTATTTCTTGGGTTTTCTCTTGGGACGAAACGTTCTCTTCAATGGCTCGATTGGTGGTGGAGCACGGTGAAGGCTCAGAGCATGTAGACACCCAGGACCTCCCCATCGCTGTGATCTTTGGTAAGTGAGGCTATACGGATAGTTTGCCTACATATTACTAACTTTCACTTTAGGAAAGCTCGATCAGATCAGGAAACCTCTTGTGCCGTCTATATTTCAGAGACTCGGAGAGCTGCGCAAAGATCTGCTGAATAATCGTACCGGGTGTGGCCGCGAATGCAGGAACATGATGCTTGGGACTCTTCATGCTGATAAGCACGACATGCAAAAGGAACTCGGAAGTTGGGACTACGCACACAAAGGGGTCTCTGTAGCTCGTGTGATTAACACCCTAATCAGCTATCCTTCGCCTGAATGGAAAGACCTCAAGGAAAAGTGTTCAGTTCATTCTCCAAATTGCAGTGTCAAAGCTCTCATGAAACCGACATTCGATAAGATCAGGGAAGATATCAGGAAGATCAAACTCGCCGATTTCCAAGCTAAGAAGGTCTGAGAAGTTCATGGTTATCTGGCAACTAGTGACACATGGATATCTTTGGGGGCCTAGAGGAAAGGTGGACGGAAGGATGAATGGCGATCAACGATATGGGTAAAACGAAAGCCCGAGGATGAGTCCTGTATGTATGAAGTATAGAATCTGCTTTCAAATGCACCGAATTTCTCATCCTGCATTCACTGGTGACTTCAGCCAAGTGTAAAACACCGAGTGGTTCTCTGAGTGTCTAGACTCCTCATGCTCCTCCATTCTCTTCTTTCGTCACAAGCAAGCTGTAAGTTCTTATCCATGTTTGTTTTCACCCAACGAAACTACTAAGCCTCCAATATAAAAGCTTAAGAAAAGGACAGCAACTGTCTTGCAAAGTCTTACCTAGATCATTGATTGCCTTAGACATCAACCTCATTCCCTGACTGCGTATATTTCTACTCGGAGGTATAGATTCATGTCGATGCCTTACTTACGTGCATTTTATCTGACAGTGTCTAGCACTTGCACGTTTCACGCCCTTGTAGCTCTTCTTCACTGAGCCACCTAGCCTTGACTAAGACCCTAGATTCTTTTTACTTTCTTTTCTCTCCTCTCCTTCATCGAGAACTCGCTTCTTTATTTCGAGTTTCGCTCCTCATCGTCAAACCTAAACCCAGCCATGGTCGTCCTCACACACGACGTCGATCTTCAAGGGGATCTTGTCGTAGTTCTCAAGGAACCCAACTCCGCAAATTTGACTTTAGATGTGTCAATTCGAGAATCTGGAACTGTCCTTGGAAAGCAAGGCTACCAAAACGACAAGGATGTTTTGAACCTTCCCAAAGTCAAATCTATCCTCCCAGCTGTTGAAGGATCAGGTAAGCAGTTCTTCACTTCAAGAAACATCGTGAACTCATAATCAGTGTCAGACAAAGAGCCTGTTGAAGTGCACTTCAAAGTTTCATCTCAGCATATGAAGCTGGCTTCCCCCTTCTTCGAACGAATGCTGAATGGCCCATGGAGCGAGTCAACCTCTACGCCACCGTCCCGGGCTGGACCAGGATCTCTCGAGCCTTGCGCTGAGATCTTCGATGATGCCTACGAAAGATTCCCTCCACGCTCCGCCACCTGCACCTCTTCTTCGTCTCTTCCAACTCGCGAAGTCAATGCGCACGGCTGGAGCCCGGAGGCACTACTCCTGGTTCTCAAAGTCATCCATGGCATGAACGATGAGTTTCCCCTGGTAACTAGTGTCGAGTTTATTGCCGAAGTGGCAGCTATTGTAGACTACTACCAATGCCAGAGAGCCGTACAGCTTGCTGGAGAAGTCTGGCACCAAACAATGTACCGCTTCCCACTTGCGTACGGGAAGCGATGTATCCTGTGGCTGTTCATCGCTTGGGCCTTCGGCTGGAAAGATGATTTTTCTAAGCTGGCTTCCTTTGTCATCGAGCATGGAGAAGGTCTGGAACTTATCAAGTCAAATGAGCACTCTGTCACCGTGATTCTCCGTCAGTACTTGATCATCATTTGTGTAATATCACAATGCTAATCGTTTTCCAGGCACGCTCGACAACAAGATACAGGAGTGTATCACTAAGATTCTCACACGATTGGATGAGCTGGCTGATGAGCTTGGGGATGACCGTGCTGGTTGTGATCACAGGTGTTCCTCCATGCTGCTGGGATCATTGCTCCGGGAAAGAAAGAGTCTTCCCCTCCTTGACCCAGTTCTACAAAGCCCTTACACAGGGTATTCTGTCTATGAGTATGCAAAGAAGATCTCTGCCTTTCGTGTAATGGATTGGGGATACATGGGTTGGGGGCAGTCTACTACAGCACATGGGTGCACCATCATTACATTGATGCAGCCGCTCCTGAAGGCGATTGATGATGATATCAAGAATTTCGACATCTCAAAAGCTGGTTAGATCGATGGTTTTGTGGAAATTGCATATGGCCTCAGAACGAGACAAGATGTTTTGGTTGTCATCTGAATACCAGCACTATGAGAGCTTCATTTTTGTATGAGTAGTTTGATAGAAGAACTAGACACTGATCGTCTTGCACTCTGTTGCCTTGGTTATGTTGTCTGACCCCGTGGTCTGCCTCAGACCTCCTTTTCTCGAATCAACACTGTAATTTGGAAAGCTTGCAAAGGATTTCCCCTGATTTCTACGAATCGTCGTAATTCGATGGTATCTTGTTTATCTAAGTACATAAACTGTGCTTGACTGATTACCTTCTTTGTGTCGATAATATGTTTGCAGTTACAACTGGGCGACCTGGCTTTCATCTGAATACCAGCACTATTGAACTTAATGTATATGAAATAGCTGTCTCTTCGTATTATCTAAGCAATTTACCTGGCATGCATTTCCTTGTTGTGCCAGCCTATGAGAGCTCTGAGTTGTCAGTGACAGACTGCGCTGAACTGCAGCATTTCGTCCCATCTTCGATGCACGCACGAGGCGACTTCTCCCCTTTTTTAAAAAAAGCCTCCTCTCCACTCCCCGATCGTCTCTTCTTTCTTCGCCTCTCAACTTCCTTCGAAGCCGGGAAGCACATTGCATCACCCCAATCATAATCATGAAATCCGTTTCATACGTGATAGATCCTGATGGCGACATCGAACTCGTGCTCAACGAGCCGAATACCCAGAAAATCATTCCCGACAGAGTCTTGCCAGGAGATGGAGATGCCGCCAGCGACTTACGCTTCCTTGATCGCCACAACGTACCACTCCAAGGACGATATAAAGTCTTTGATAACTTCGATACTCCAATGATTGGCTTCAGCGTGAAGTTCGCAGAAGAGATTCCCGACGTTGTGCGAATACGAGTTTCCTCAACGCACCTGACCTTTGCTTCTAAAGTCTTCAGTGCTATGCTCCAGGGCCCGTGGGCTGAGGCAACCTCTTCACTATCCTCCCAGCAAAATCCTCGCCAAATTTCAACCTCTGCCTAGGATGCCAAAGCCTTTGCTATTGTACTCGATGCCATTCACGGGCGTGTTCAAAAGATCCCTCGGTATATCAACCTCGTTCTCTTGGCTCGTATCGCCACCATCGTCGACTACTACCAATGCTACGAGAGCTTGGAGCTGCTTAGCGATGTTTGGCTCAGCGATGAGTCTGTTACAGAGGAGGACTTCTGGCTTTACACCGAAAAGTCATTGCTGCGGCTATATGTTGCGTGGGTCTTTGAGAATGACGATATTTTCTCGACCGAGGCAAGACGAGCTTTGAAACTCAGCAAGGGACTTTCAGAATTTCAGCTGAATGACCTCCCGGTTGGAGGAATTCTCGGTAAGCTTACGCCAGGCGGAATCAAGTTCAATATGCTAACGCTGAGCTTCATAGCTCGTGGACAAAACGAGAACGGAGCTTATCGGGAGGGTCTTGAAAGGTCTCGACGACCTACTAGAATCGCTGCGCACGGAAAATGAGTGCCCCGATTGGGGCTCATCCGACTGTTCATCCATTTTGTTTGACACATTGATGCAAGAGGGATTCAGATGGCAGAATGATTACGGACCTCTCACGGCTCCCTACTGTGGGCACAGCGTTAATATGATGCTGGGCTTCATCGAAGGGATTCCCCGACCCCCATGTCATCCACCCTATAATGATTATGGAAGAGGCCGCTCCGTCAAAGTCAACGCAGATTATTTGCATTGCTCGTGCACCATTCAGGGTCGGATGCAGGCACTGGTGGGAGAAGTCATGGACGATAACATGAGTTTTGAGCTTCCAGAGATTCAGGGCTGGGGATTGCGACAGAAGAGGAATGACTAGGAGTCTGGGACTGTGTTTGTGCAGCAAACTGTATCATAGGAGAATGAATCATTTGCGAATATGGAAGATTGCAAGAAGCTGAGTTAGTGGTGCCTGTACCTAGGGATTGGAGTCCAAATTTGCTAGCTTTCCTTTATGTATTTGTCATGTAACTTCTTCATTCACATTTTCCCAGGCTCAGTGGTTTGCTTAAGACTTTATGACTCTGGTTTTCTTGTTCCTAAGGTTGAACTCAGGACATCTCATGGAAACTTTACCCCTGATTCCATAAGTTAGCTGACCTCAGATTTGTCTTAAATCACAAGCTACATTTGACTAACCACAGATTCTATCGTGAATCTGTTTGCAATTCGTTCCTTTGTCTGTATTTGTTCCATCTGTTTGCAGTGTGGTTTGCTTCTGCTTGCTCTTAGTGGGCGGCCCACAGCAGCCTTCCTACCTTGCATATCGTTCTCAACCTTCTCTTCTTCCCCTTCGATTCTGCCTCTTCAATCTTCATCCCAACATCAACACCGGACAATATCTTCATCCATGATGAAGTCCATTTCCTACATCATCGACCCTGATGGTGATGTAGAGCTTCTCCTGAAACAGCCAAACTCTCATAAGCTCGTTCCCTATGCTCCCTCCGCCAAATCTGAGGATCCTATGAACAAATCTACAGTCGCTCGTGGCTCACTACATGCAAAATACCACGTATTCGATGATCTTCTTACTCCTGCTGAAGATGGAAAAGAAGAAGATCCCGGTCTCCCTGGTCCAAAGCTCTGTCGCTGGTTATCCAAGGCCCTAAGCACCACCGAAACTCAAAGCCCTTCCGAGGCTAGAACGCCCCCTGGGGATGAAGTCCACATGAGAGTTTCTTCACGACATCTCACTCTGGCCTCTCGTGTTTTTCGCACCCTAAGTCAGGGTCTCTGGGCCGAGACATCATCAACTTCTCTCCAAAACCTCTCCGTCAAGTCATAGCTGAGGACTGGGATGCAGTGGCCCTCGCTATCGTTCTTGATATCATCCACGGCCGACATGGGCATGTGCCTCGCGTCGTCGATCTCAGGCTCAAGACTCATATCGCTACCATAGTCGATTTCTATGAATGCCATGAGGTCGTCAAGATCTTTTCCGAAACATGGTATAAGAACATATCTACCGAGTTTGAGGACGAGTACTCTCGTGAGACTCTCCTGTGGCTATCTGTTTCTTGGGTCCTCCCCAATCAAGAAGTTTTTGACAGAGCGGCTCAGGCTATCCTCAAGCACATGGACGGCCGGCAGCTGAGTGCCGATAATCTTCCACTCCATGAAGTTCTACGTTAGTAACCGTTTCCCCCTTGCACATTTGGATCAAGCCTAGTAACCAGATATTAGCCAAGATTGAAGAAAAACGACTGGAGCTCATCAACCAGATCGTGAAAAAAATGTATGATCTTCTCGACACTCTTCCCGACTCAGACTATTCCTGTGACTGGCACAAGTTCGGTTCTCCGACGTGCGACTCTATCGCGCTGAGCATTTTGGTGCGAGAACTGGACCGTCTCGGATCAAGTGATCGCCGTCTTGTGGCCCCTTTCAACGGTTACAGTATCATGAGCATGATTCAACTCGTCAACGACATACCCGAATCGATTGCTGCTACGACCGAGGAGTATGACCACTATCACGATGTGTCGGTTTGCAGTGTCAGGGGTAGAATGAGACATGTTCTTGGAGATGTCAAGGCTAAGATGAGCGTCTGGACTCTTGATCTGGATAAGAATATTCAAGGTAATTGAGGCTGGATACCATGGGATTTGTTGGTTCTGGGATTAAAAACCGACCAAGAAGGTTCTCTTGTGTCTCGATCTCTTAGTGTCTTTTGATCACTTTACTGCTTTTTCATAGCGTTTAGACATAGATTCTAGGAATATTACCCGCGGCTTATCATCCGCCTTAACTGATGTTTGTGATAGAAAGTGTCCTCTTATCGTCAGCAGTGCTAAAGGATATGACATATTTCACTAAGCTTTGGATATGGTATCAATCTGGGTTACAGTCTTGGATATAAACTTACATTATTGGTTAGTGGTTGAGTTACTCACATTTAATAAAGCTCTAGGAAACAGTTTACATGAATCATACATAAAATTACCTAGAAGTCTAGAGTTGTACCTCGCGTCTTCTTGTCCATCGCCGCTTTTTCCTTGTTTGCCCGTCCGTCCGTCGTTTATAACACTGCCGTAGGACAATTTCTCGCCCTGGCAATCTTAAGATTTGAAATCAGCCAGACGAACACCCTTTATCACTTCCTCTATCTCCTCGAGGACAGGCCCCAGTCTTCCCTGAATAGTGCACTGGGGTAACTTGCGCTTATACTTATTGGGCTGATGGTGCTGCGACACCAAATCATCCATGTACTTTATATCTCCCAATATCTCGTCCAAGTTGCATCCTTCAAATGGAGCAACGAGATCAGTCGTGCGACGCCTGACACGCATTAATATACCGAGCAGGATGACACTGCAGCTAGAGTCGCCGTGTTCCTCGCAGCCCTCTTCATCCGTCAACTCCCGTTGGAGGTCGGCTAGAGCTTCTGAGACTTTCTTGAGTAGGGGTTGTCTCATGCCGTCGAGCTTGCCTGCCGAAGTATCGTCAGAACAGCCATTATTAAGTGATGTTGAGTTACCTACCGAGAATGCCGCTGACAGGAAGATCATGCGTCGCAAATTGGGATATTCCTGAGCTGCTATGCAGAAATATACCTGCCATTTTTCCGAATCGAATCTCATCATGAAATACCCATGAGACAAACAGCCACATGATAATCATTTGATCTTCCAGGCTTTCCAGGTCTGCAAGCCCGCAGACAATGTCATCGGCCCACGTGCGATAATGAACTTGTACGGCCTCACGGCATTGGTAGTAGTCAACAATGGTTGAAATCCTAGTCAACAGTCCAGGAGTGATTTCGGTTGGTATCTCAAAGTGACGCCCATGGATACAGTCCAAAACGATAGCTAGAGCAAAAGCGTCCCAGCCCTCAGTTGATATAGGCCGAATAGATTGAGATGATGGGGCTGCTTCAATCCAAGGCCCTTGAAGCATAGCTCGGAATGTGAGAGAAGCAAATTGCAGGTGATGGGAAGATACTCGCATGTGAACTTCGACTTCTTCTGCAGTTTTGTTTTGATCATCCTCACCAGGATAGAGCTCGCTGAAGACTTCATACCGACCAAGGCATGGCGAGTTGAGGGTTTTCGAATTCTTGAAGTCCTTCCAAGGACGTATCTTGGGGACGATGTTCTGCTTGTTCGGCTTTTTCAGTATCAGCTCGATGTCGCCGCCTGGGTCTATATCGTAGGATATCGACTTCATGTTGGTTGATCTGTGGGGGTGCCGTGGAAAACTCGCTCTTCTGTTTTGGATTTTGTTGTTGAAAGGAAGAAGAACAAGAGCGTGATCTCAAATGTGTAGGTACTAGGTAGTTTGTATGTATAGAATATTGTTTTCACTAGACTGAATCACTGTCCAGCAAAATGAAGCTGGCCGGCAGTGCCAACTATCAAGCTAGCTAAGATAAGACCGTTGCTTGCGTCCTCATTCATAGAGAGTACCAAAATCAACTGGCCTAAAGGCTTATTGAAGAAACTTGCCTCAGTGTTTTCGGCCCTTGGGATAAATGTCCTAAGTTTTCAACACCAGAGACTGATAAGTTAGATGAAATTATTCATTATTGGTACTGTTCGTCTTTCAACTGCAACCATAATCTCCTAGATCTACTATTCAGCTACCCATACCAGATATTTATCCAAGATTTACAATCCCAGATTGAACACCAATCCAAACTTTGACACCTTCTGCCCCAGACACTCTTCAACTTAGCGGTAGGTATCTCGCTGTCCAGCCTCAGCCTCAATCTGAGCCTTACGCGCAGCGTTGAGAGCCTTAAGCTTGGCAGTTCCGAAACCCAAAACACCATCCTCCTGGTTATCACCCAACCAAGGCTTCTTGGAGTCACTGAGCATGCTACCAGTAACAAAGTATACGAGTTGACCAATGATGATAAGAACAAAGGCAATGGGGTACAGGAAGTGAATGGTGTAGCCAAAGACCCGAATACCGATGATGACACCCCAGAAGTTGGCAGTCAACAAGGAGATGTTGAGGAAAGCCGCACTTCCCATGCGGAGCATGACGGGGACGAGGATGTAGAAGATGTTCAAGCACAGAGTGTAACCGATGATCCAACCGATAACCTTACCGTTCCAGGTTGCGTTATCGAAAGAGTTTCGGTCAAAGATGGCAGCCTGGACACCATTGATACACATACCAAACAGGCCCAGGAAAGACAGGACGTGGTACAAGTGAGCCCTGGACACGAGCCACTCCTCGAATACGTTGGTAGTACCGTAGAGAGTGGCACCGAGCAGAGCGAACAAATCACCCTTGACCATATCAAGACCGCTGCCGCCATTGGTACCGCTGATGTGGTCGCTGGCAATGAGAATACCCATACCACCACAGCAGACCACAATACCAATGATCTGGAAGATTCTGTACCGAACCTTGAGGAGGAAGAATGAAATGACAACAACGCAGACAATAGCCCAAAAGTTAATGAGCTGCGCCGACAAGACGTTCGTGTATCGGTACGCCAAAACAGTGAAGTAATTTCCCTCGACGTCCAAAAACGCCATGATGAGGTACTTCCACCCATCCTTCACTCCAACGCGCCACCAGCCCTTGATGCCATCCTTCCACAGGAAAATAGGCGTGTAGATGAGGAACATCAAGATATAGTTGAAGACAGTCTGGAACGCGGGGATGTTGGTACCCGCGTTGGCGAGGAAGCTGGTAAAGGTGTTGGTAGCCGTGATGCACAGCGCAAGAACTTGGCCCAGCGCGAGGACGATCCAGAAGTCGAGGGTGGTCAGGTAGCTGTACCAGTGGACAGACTTGACCTCGAGGGTGTGAATGCCCTGGCTGACGGCGGCATCTTCGTTCGTGGCGATGGAGGCCTGGGTAGCGTTGGCAGTTGGGCCCTTGGAGTCGCCCTCAGAGGAGGGGTTCTCGGGGTTGTTGACGGCGATGGGTTGAGTAGCCGACATGATGAAAGGTTTATTCGAGGGGTATCTATCTTCTATCAGCGATCGCATTCTGGTAGCGCAATTAATTGCGCTGGTGTCGCAACATACCTCGTAAACCAATCGCAAAAGTAATGAATCACTGAGTAAGAATTGAATAATCTCTCTTCAGATGAAGTCTTTCTATCGTCTCCGGGTGCAGCAAGCGCAAAGACTCAAAGTCGCTCGCTGATGTTCTTAAGAACTGATACGGCACATGTACCAATGTGCCGGTGTGTAGTTGTTGAAGGAAGCCGAGTTAACAGAGGTCAACATATGAAGTCGCAAAAGATATCGCGGGGGAAGGGTATTTGAGTTGCGCAAGAAATGTCTTGCACTGGAGGCGATCGGCACGGAGACACCGTTAAAATGCAGCGCTGATCTTGCAAGAGTAGCGAAACAGATGAAGGGCTAGAAAGACTCGAGAGGTCCAGGTCCTTGTCCTTTTTATTCTTCGATCATCTGCAATTTTTTCCCTTTCTTTTTTTCACTAAAGCGAGTTCTAGCTCTCGTTATTGGATCAGCTTGGTGCCAGGATCCACGATTTATCGGGAGCCAAGAGCACGAGCTAGACTTGGTCGGGTCAAACGTCCTCGATTGAGCTCCCAGTGGCGTCTTGTTCGGTGGGGGAGGACGGCGGCTGCCGGGGGGTCAAAGCTCCTTATTGCAGGGGATGTTACAGTGCTTACAGAAGGGTGCAGACTGCAGCAGATGGAGGAACATGTGAAGAAAGGCACATCATGAATCTTACATGTAAACAAGTTCTAGATATATAAGTAAAGAAACTGTCGAAAGTTTGAGAGGTATAGAACTCATTTGTCGATCTTTACTAATAATCAATGGTGTTGTGGCGTTATAGAGCTGAACCTGAAGGAGGGTCACCAAACTGCTAGGCTTGTCCTTGTGGTAGGGAGACGGGAATGAGATGAGGTGAGGATGGTGGGTAACCACGTGGGGGTAGGCAAGACAAATTGGCCGAAGCTATTTCTTTGACTCGGTATCGAATCATTTCTTTTGTCTTGGTCATATTCTAAATAATAATTATAACAATATTCCCTTTGCATTGACATTCAACAGTGAAAACAGTGCTTGCGATTCACTCAATATGCAGTCCATTAAAGTTATGCGGAACGAGCCGCAGTGTGTTATCCGTGCGCGCTGTTAGAGTGGCGGCCAAGCTGAAATTCCCCGACCAGTGAAGCAATCGCTGCAGCCAAGTTATTCGTCGAGACTGTTCGTGGTTGATAGTAGCGTGAAGCCAGTGGAGGCCGTTTCGAAAACCAACGAATTGTACTGTAGATATCGACAGATCGTCTTGGTCCCTGCTGTGTTTCATGGCTTGGAAAGGGCGTCAGACATCGCTGCTCGCACTGTCTTTGCTATCCAGACATTGGTTCTCGTTGTACTATCTGTTGCTGAACTTGTCTCTGGTCATTGTCAGCTATATCATGAGTCTAGAACCTTGGCGCAAGAACGACATACGCGATATGAGTGACAGTTGAGAAGCCATCGAAGATGCTGAGCTTGGTACCAATACTTCACGCTCTGGCAAAGCTGTAATCTCTTGGAACAAGAGATCAAAACAGTCCTTTTCGGAGTTTATGTTGAGCTTTCGTGATATGTTGTCCGCGCTCAGCTTCCCTATACGGAGTTAGTGAGACGCCTTTAGTTATTAGTGTGTACCTTGTGGGCATGTTTACCAGAATCTGTCGATGAAGACCCCGAAGGATCAGGATTCGACATGTCTCTCTATAGTTACTTCTTGTCTCGTGCCCAGAGGCTGTGAAGAAGTCAAATTTTTGGGTGATGCATTTGCCTTGGTCTGGCCGGGACATGCAGATGCTCCGATGTCCGATATGCTGACAGGACCAGACTTTAGAAGGTCGAATAGATACTCATCAAACAAAGTCTAGAATCGGAGTCAAAGTAGAGATCAGAGATACAGAATGTGCTTATAGCTTAAATACAAATTACACTTGAGACCCGGGCTTTGAACCGTCAACTTATACCGGCAACCGGGAGGCACAGTGGACAGCGGACAGCGGTGGGGCCTCCGGCGCATCTCGTATTTCGTACCGGCGACCAAAGATCCACTGTAAGAAACATCCGACCTATCGTATGCTGCAGTGTTGAATGGAAGCTTGGCCTCGCGCTATTATACCAGATTCGGGGACTGTTTAGCTTGAGCTGTCGCTAAGGATGTATGGATTACGGCCAGATCTTTCGGTGTAATGAAACAACAAGCTGAGGACGAGGCTTGTCTGAAGGGAAACTGGTAGGCATGGCCTCCGCTGGTCGACGTGAGTTCTCGTTACTTGGGGCTTCTAGTACTAGTATTGCCTGGGTCTACAGGGGACGATTAAGATGGGTTCAATGGGACTCGAGTATTCTCATGAGTCTATGGAACTTGTAAGGTTGGATATAAGCTGTCACCTGAACTTGCATATTAATGTCCATATTCACTCCCTTTCTGTTTTATATCAACTCTTCCTCAAATGAACGGTTCAAGAGAAAGTCCTTCGATTGAATCCTCAGGCATTCCTCATGACACCAGCTGAAACTCATGTCACGGGTTGAAGCCTCAGCACCTGGAATGCGCGTCCTCGTGGCCCGGGCAGCGGACCCGCTGATGTGCGCTATCGATTGGTCGTGACCCCTTGCGGGGAGACACCCAACGCTTCCCATTCGCTGATAAGCTTCCATGCCAACGGTATCAGCCAATCACGGCACTCAGGGCCTTGTTGTCCCTCAGGGTCCCCTCCAACGTCATTCTACCGTGCGCCGACCTTATCATGCCTCGTCCATTCGAGCCGAACTCGGCCGCCTTCTTTCTTCTTCATCCATCAAAACAAGACGGTTTCACCCTCTTGTTCAACCACTCTCAGTCTCTGTCTTGTTCCATAACGCCACTATGATTCTCAGGAGTAAAACACTCGCTGCTGGTTCAGCGCTGGTCGCTGTAGCTTGTGCGTCGCAACCTGGAGCTATCGAGCCTATCCCGGGACCCATGAGAGACCTTACTTGGGGTCAGCTCAACTTTATCCACACAACTGATACTCATGGCTGGATTGGCGGTCACCTTCAGGAGTATGTACTACCTATTATCTTTAGTGAATCATAACTAACATCACAGGCCTCAATACTCCGCCGACTGGGGAGATTACATCTCCTTCACTAAACATATGCGCAAGCAGGCCGATGAGCAAGGAAGCGACCTTCTAGTCATCGACACCGGCGATCGCATCGAAGGCAATGGCTTGTACGATGCATCCTCCCCCAAGGGTCTTTTCCAGTACGATATCTACGCCGAAGCCGACGTCGACATTCTTTGCACCGGCAATCACGAACTTTACAAAGCCTATTCAGCTGATAAGGAACACAACACTACCGTTCCCAATTACAAGGGCAAGTACCTTGCTTCAAACCTCGACTACATCGACTTCAAAACGGGCGATCGTGTTCCCCAAGCTCAGCGCTACAAGAAGTTCAAGACAAAGAACCAGGGTCTCGAAATTGTAGCTTTCGGCTTCCTTTTCGACTTTACGGGCAATGCCAACAACACCGTTGTTCAGCCTGTGGAAGATACCATTAAGGAGGAATGGTTCCAAGAGGCTATTCGGGAGAAGCCGGATCTCTTTGTTGTTATTGGTCATGTTGGTCTTCGCATGGAGGAGTTCAAGGTCATCTTTACCGCCATTCGAAAACAGAACTGGCATATCCCCATTGCCTTCTTCGGCGGCCATGCACACGTTCGCGATGCTGTTCAGTACGATTCCAAGGCTTTTGCGATAGCCAGTGGTCGATATTTCGAAACCATTGGATGGATGTCAATCGATGGGATCAGCAAGGGCAGCACTAAGGAGGTTGAGGCCGCTGCTTCACCCACCTTTACTCGACGGTACATCGACAACAACCTCTACGGACTACACTACCACACTGGCCTGAATGAGTCAACTTTCCCCACTGCAGATGGCAAGAGAGTCACTCAGATGATCACTCGTGCTCGTAAGGCACTTCAGCTTGATTACAAGTTTGGTTGTGCGCCAAAGACCCTCTGGATGACACGAACCAAGCACACCGATGAGGACAGTATTTACTATTGGATCTCTAATCAGCTTTTGCCTGATATTATCACTCGCAAGGATCGCAAAGACAAGGCTAGACTGGCCATATTCAACACCGGCGGTATTCGATTCGACATCTTCAAGGGTGGCTTCACACGGGACAGCACATATGCTGTGAGCCCCTTTACCAGTGGTTTCAGCTATCTTCCGGACGTTCCGTACAAGGCTGCTTCCAAGGTCATTGACATCTTGAACAGCGCCGGAAGGATCTTGTCAGAGAACGGTGCAGATGTCAAGTTCTTGGCTATGCCTGAGCAGGCATTCCCTGCTCCAGCCATGAAGGCTATGTTTGAGGCTAATAAGGGGGATGAGGACGAGACGCGTCTTGAACTAAGGAGTTTCCTTGACAAACCTGACCTGACCTCCGGATACACAACCAAAGACGACATTGGTACCGATGGCGATGACACTATTCACGAGCCTGTCAAGTTTTACGAGCAGCCCAACTGTATCCAAGCTGAGATCAACATGCCTTCGAAGGGCGATCCGGAGACAGTTGATTTTGTGTTCCTTGACTTTATTCAGCCTTGGATCATCCCTGCCCTGAAGTTTGCTGGCGCGGGTGATTACAGTGATGCTGATGTTCAGCGATACATTGATGGTACTTTTACCTACCATATGGCGCAGTGGATTAGCAAGAACTGGCAGGGTGACTGCTAGATTATTGTGCACATAGATGAATTGGGATGCCCCATGGAGTTTTGACATTCGGGATAGCATAGTTAGAGCATACCTTGTTGGTCATCATTGAAATAGATTGAATACAAATAGTCATATACACCGCCCTCTCGTTCCAGCTTCAATCGTGTCGAGTGGATGGTTATTGGACCTTAGACAACGCACTGGCATCTACATCTAGAGCCAGGAGCTTTTCTTGCTCCCTGAGGCGCCAGTTACTAAAGGCAACCTAGTCAGGTTATATTCATTCACAGTCATGGTCCGAACAAATGTCAAAGGCAATGCAATAGATTGAAGATGCATGCTAAGTGCCTATATATGTATGTATACCCAACCAGCTATGTTCCATTCTAATTTGTTCTAATGAAAGGACCTCATGCAAGGCATGAAAACAAGAAAAGACCAAATGCACAAGTTCAATCCTAATCCAAACCCAACCTCAAAAGCCAGCATCAGACCCAGATAGAAGATATTGTCGAGAGTCTCGTCAAGCATCCAGTGACTCCCATGGCTATCAGGTCATGAATCAAAAGGCCACTTAAGCCTTGGGGAACTTGAATCCAGGGGGGACACAGTAGGGGCTACCGCTTGGTTTGTAGAAGACACAAGAGGTCTTGGGGGGGCAGACACCGGCAGCCTTTTTGAGAGGTCAGTCACTTTCGTCCTAGCTGAAGAGAGGGGAGTGGTGATGACTTACAACATATTTGCCGTTGACATCGCAGACCTGCCAGCCTGTCTTGTCGGGAGTGCAGGAGTAAGTTCCAGGCTTGCAGCCCTTGGTGGAAGCATCAAGGGGAGTGGCAGCAGCCAGGGAGACGAGAGCAGCGAGGGCGATGGTGAACTTCATGTTTGCGGTTGGTGGTTTCTTGTAAGAAGAAAGATGTAGTAGAGCGAGAGTGTGTTTTTGTAGCGAGAGTTGAGAGTGTTTGAGTTGATGAGGATGGAGAAGAAAGTTTGGGATCTGGAGGTTAAGAAGGGGAGTTTATATACTTAATTTCCTCACGTATCTTACTCTTTTCACGGGCATGTTTCTATTATTGCTTCATGAGTTCAACTTGACTGACACGAGCTGACGGTGGAGGCCATGCCCGGCCCCAGTCCTAGATTCATGCTATTTTGGTGCCATATTCCCCGTGGAGAGACGGGAGATCGTCTTGCTATACGAGGCTTACTCCAGAATGTGACGATGTACAAGGCAGTCAGTCAGTCTCTTGACTTCCATTATTCTAGCTCATTCTTACTAGACGAGTATGGCTTCTGTCAAATGGCAACGTTAACTTGTCATGGGAGCTAGGCCGGGAGTGGCATATCGGACTCACTTCTGGGCAAGCCACTTACACAACATCACTAGATTGTCACACGATCTGAACTACCAGCCCTACAGATGTGGTGTTACAGGTATTTTCACGACGATACAGTGTTAAAACTAACATCAAGTCTACGTCTTTATATCATCAACAGCATGATATGATGCCGTGTAGTGTTGTTCATGATATGATACTACGATAACCTCACAATACAATATCATGAACTGACACAATACAACACCAAAACAGTCAATACCAAGCGCTCAGCCAACCAGAATCACTCCTCCTAAAAATAAATCCCGAAGCAACCTCCATCTGATTACCCCGCAAAAAGCAAAAGCCCAACTGCTCATAGCTTATTCGTCCCCAAAAGCCTCTTTCTCGTGTTTCCCGAGGGTCCGGAGGAATTATTACGTTCATTCATAAAATATGATTGGAAAACAAGAATAGATGCTCTTTGATGTGGTCGCACATTCAGCCTCGTGATCCTTGGAGAAATACATGATTCGCTTGGTATGAGAGGTGTCAAAAGTGCATTGAGTAACCCGTGTATGCAAAATACTTTTCCCATATCTCCCCACCGTCAGCTCAAAGTCCTAGAACTTGAGTGAGAATAATCATGTTATACGAAGTATATGCAAGAGCAAGTATATGTCTAGATGCAGGCAGTGATACGAGGAACGAAGCAGGGGAATCCATGTGCTTACTGTTCACCAATCACTGCAAACCACCAACTTTCACGATACAATGAAAGCACGGCCTGTCGGCTCCCGCGTCTCTCTGTCTTGAAAGTCCCGACGACGCCGTGGCGCCATGCCCGGCGATGCTCCGCCTACCGGGACTCACGGAGATCCCGATCTCGGCCGTTTAAGCTGACAGATATAGCACGTGGCTTTTCGAATTGTGGCATCTCATTTGGATCGTTACATTGTGAGGCTGACACCTTGAGGCAAGCCACCTCCATCTGTCAACGGAAACAATCGTTAAAATCACCAGCATGATGTGGATCGGTAGATACTTTGTTTCCATTTACAGCTCATAACCAAATATTCTCCTCCCATTGGCCTGACCGTCGGCCGGGTCTAGTAATTAGCTCCAGATAATGACATGCCCTCTCTTTTTTCATCCCCTTCAGCCCTCCCAAGTCCTGTTGATCTGTTTCCTCCTTACCTAGGAACTCTGTTAGCCAGATGTCATCATGAATGCGAGTGCGAAAGTGGGTTTGCTTACCATCGGTGAGAGGAAGAGTACGCCGCCCAGCAGCGATACAACGGTCAAAACAAGTGTCACCTTGTTGAAGCCGTTTCCAAGAATATCGAATACACCGCTGGGTGCGACGCGTGTTCCAAAGACATCCACGCCGTAAGCAACAACCAGACTTGTGCTCTCCACAATGACTGGTGCTGTAAGAATGTCCTTGACACCCACTACGTTTCGCTGATGAGAGATGACTGACCGAGGGTCAATCTCGATGCTGGGAGTGTATTGGATGAGACCTTCAGCTTCCTTCTCAGCTGGAGTTGAGTCACGGCCAACCGGGCGTCGGGCGTCGAGGACCTGGCGAGCCAGACCGGCGATGGAGTGGGTTTCAGGCATGTAGCCAAGAACCTGTCGGTTTGAAATGCCTTGTCGTGTTTGTGTAACCGACAGCTTGTCAAGTGGCTGAGACAAAACATAAGCTTGCTCCTCAACCCAAGGCAGAGCAGGTCCAGTTGGTGTGTCAACAGGCTTGAGAGACGAAAAGTTGACAGCGTCACCAAGAGGGCCGCGGTCGTTGGGAGAAGAAGACTCGTAGAGGTCTACAATGACAATCTGGTAGCCTTGGATAGATCGCTTGGTGCCATCCTCAAGGGTGTATCGGCCAAAGAAAGTGCATGTGTACCAATTCTCAGCCATAGCACAGGAGATGGGCTTGGTAGCGTCGACTCCAGCATAGGACTGGGCAGCCAGAACCTGACCTGAGACAGTATCGAGCAGCTGAACAGACAGAGACGATTTAGCCTCGTCAATAGCAGCCACAACGATTGTGTTGGGGTTGAGGTACTTGTAGCTGACACGACGATCAGCCAGGACACGGCCGATAGAGGCAACAGGATCATGAGGAGCATGCTTAGCAATCTCCACAATCTTCTGACCACGGAAAAGCTGAAGCTGCCAAACTTCTTGCTCAGTGACCTTGTTTTTCTCCTCAACAAACTTGACGCCCTTGAGAGTCTCTCCCTCACCACGGACAACGACGGTCTCACTAGGAGTAAAACCGGCGGGAACGGGTCCAATCTCTCCGTTGACACCAACAGGAAGCAACCACTTGCCAGCGGGGCTGTCGACAACGACAGTGCTGGAAACACGGGGAAGAGAACCAGCGGGCATCACCTCGACAACATCGCCAGTATCGCTCTTGATAGCGACGTACTCGCCCTTGGCGCCACGCAGAGTGACAACACCCTCATCCTTGGCATAGATACCCTTGATCTCAAGAGACTCACCAGGAAGTTGGGGAAGTACAGACTTGGACCAGATGACTTGGCCCTTGTGCTCAGTGCTAAGACCATAAACACGGCCACGGCGAGTTGCAAGCACAATAAGCTTGTTGAAGCCGAAAGTGTCGCGGTGCAGGCCCTCCTTCTTAGCAGCGGGCTCACCACCGAAGATGCTAGTGATGATTCGTTGAGGGAGAGATGCAAGGTAGTCAGGAAGGTATTGAAGGTCGTCGATGTGTCGTGTAACGCGGTGAATGTAGGCCGAGAGAGGGTTGGTGTGAGCCTCCTCCTCAAGGACCTTGGCGAGGTTCTCAGTACCAGGAATGTCAGCCCAAACAGCAGCAACAGCCCCGGTCAGACCCTCAGGTCGCTTCCAGTCAATCTCGCCGTTACGGACAAGAATCCAGTCATCTGACTTAGTGACAGCAGCAGCTCGGATAGCAAAGCCTTCAGTGCCAGGCTTCTTGAGGACCTCAGCAACAGCGTGAACAGCCTCGATATCGCCAGTAGGCTTGAAGGGCCATCGAGCCAGAACAGCATGAGACTCAGATGAAACAACGAGAGTCTCATCCTCAGTGACGCGGGCGAAGTAAACGTTAGCTCCGTCGGAGCTAGTAGAAAAGGCACCAGGGCCAGAAAGGTGAGGAAGTTCGTAGGCCTTGGTAACTTGGTTGCTCTTCAAGTCGGTATGGTAAACCTCGGCCTTGTTTCCGGTCTTGGTTCGGGTGTGAACGAGGAAATGAGGCTGTGACTGAAGGAGGTGAGGCGCGTGAATAGTAACAGCAACAGCATCGGAAGGCAGCTTGAGCTCCTGGGTCGTCTTGCTTCCTAGGACATTGACCTTGAGCTTGGTGAGGGTGCTGTCGGCCCATGCGAGAATAGGGGCGGCAGAGTTGCCTCCAACAAACATGACGTCCTTGGGTCCATGGACGTCACCCTTAGTGCCTATGGCAAAGTCGTCCAGTCGACCTCCTGTAACAGTGTCGAGCGCAGTAACCTTGAGGCTGTAAGAAGCTGGCGATCCGTGAAGGCTGATAACGTAGATCTTGGAAATATCGGTGGAGACCTGAAGAGGGATGTTCTTGGCGACTTCGCGGAACTCCCAGATGACATTTCCCACAGTGCCGTGTATACGTCGTAGTACCGTAGTGCCATCTTCGTCATACAGAACCAAAACATCCTTTCTCGAGCTCTCAGTGAGCTCCAGAATCTCAAGATCCTTAACTTCGCCCTTAAACTCATTATGCCACACATTTCGCCCCGTTAGCGCATCCCACGCCTGAACTCGCGATCCATACGCCGCAGCAACCCAATGCTCACCCTCAGCAGCGCGCAAGAAACCACCGCCATTGGTGATATCATCCGCAATCTGCTGACGCCAAACAACCTGGCCATTGCTGGGGTTGACGGCGCCGATGAGACCGACGTCGCTGAGAGTGTAAAGGAGGCTCGCCTTATCTTGCTTTCGTGGGCGATGGAAGAAGGTGGTTTCGACTTGGGGGACGCCGAGGAGCGCGTGGTGGAAATCGATCTCGCCGACCTCGTCCTGGAAGACTGCGGCGCCGAGGGCCGAGAGCCCCAGGAGGAGCAATGGTTGGAGTGAGAGCCGCATGATTGTGGTTGAGGTTGTTGTGCGGCTTCACGCTTGGGAGCTTCAGACGGGAGCTGCTTGCATCATGACGGCTAGCTTATCTGTTCGTTGCGCAATGATTAGTCATCGCTCTGGCTTAGGGTAGGTAATTTCCCGATGTCGTTCATACCTGATGATGTAAAATTACAAAAAGCGGTAAATTTATTTGTTTCTGGATTTGATATTTAATATTGCCCTTAAGGTATTGAATATTAAACTGTGGCTTTTTAGTGATCCTGGTTGTGTAAAGGCCAAGCTATGTCTGTGAAGCTGGACTCTGAGAACTATTGGACAACCGAGTGCCTTCATAGCAAGCACCGGATTTGAATCGTACATATCTAATCATCTTATGATCATATCAAAGCCCTAGAAGAATTCATTTCGAGGTTTAAAATCTAAAATCTTATCATCGTTGAGTCAAATAGTCTTGGTAAGTTTGCACGCGAACCTCTATCATGAGACTGCCCGCGCGTGTGTAGATCCCGTGCCACTCACACAACCTCATGTCTCAAACCACACTCTATCACTCCTACTATTTCCAGCCTTCTGGCCAAAAAACAAGCCCATCGAGACTGTCTCGGCAGTTTCTTTGTTTCAAACCAAAGTGATGTCTTTCGATGCGTTCTCATGTAGTTGTCATGCGGATATACGCACAGAGATGCCATCATCGATATATCCGCGTGCCTAGGACAGGCCTTGCATAGTATATAGATATTAAAACCGGAAGGCGGATGGGGATTACGGAAAAGAAATATCAATGTTGGACTCGATATAATGCTCTTGGTGATCGAGACTCAAGAGATGGTATATAACATGGAGGTTTGTCTTACATCTAGCGCCAGTTAACTCCCACTTACATGGTCCAGCCTCGATCTCTAATTCCTTCATGGTCCACTACTCCTCTTCCCAACATAACCCTATCAGCCAGCGGTCTTCTCGTCCTCGCCGATCTTCGTACCATCTCCCGTCGCACTGCTCTCACCGGCGGCGCCTCATGGATCGACTCCCTAGTCCTCGCCCCGGGTTTGCATTACCAACAAGCATGCGATGACCTCGAACGTGAAGCTCCCATCGGCTTAATAGCACTATCTTCCCAGACCCTCGGCCAGATACAATATGCCGTGAAGAATACCATGACTGCGAGTTATCTCAAGAGCCTCGTCAAAGACGGCGCCGAGAACATCATCACTCTCGATGTTGGACTAGACACCCCTTGGGATGTAGTCAAAATCGTGGGCAAGGTCATTGGAAAACACAGGATATCAGATGAAGAAGACGATGATGAGGATCACGAAGACTGGGCTTCCCTCTCTGATGTCGACTGGCTAAGTCACCTCCTCTACCTAATCAGCCCCCTCATAACATCAACTTCCATAGCCTTCATGGTCATCTTCGAAGACTGGTGGGGCCTCGCCATCCTCCTCACCCTCGTCAGTTCTCGCATCCTCAACATCTGGGCCATAAAGCAACGCATGACGCACTCAGAACCATCCCCCGAAAGTCTAACCATGACAGAATACACCATCGATCTTGGCGGAGGACACAGCGTGCGTCTACGCGGTCCAGATGCAGACTTACAAGCTCTTGTTACTCATGCTTGGCTACGTACACAGTCTAGTCTGGAGGGCTATCTTGAGGCGGCGGCTAAGTTGATGGTGTACATGTCTGCTGCACTGGGAGGAAACATGACACAGGCTGGAGCGATTGTGCTGATTGGACTACTACTTACCAGTGCCGCGCTATTGGGATTGAGCAATGCACATGCACGAGGGTTTCGTATGCACGGTCGCTATGCGATGCCTCGGCAAACGAAGATGAATGCTGTAGAGGTTCACAGCAACAGTAGTACTTCGGCGGGAGAGGCGCAAACCGGATTGGTTTAGGGACTCGAGTTGAAACATCGAGAGATCGAGCCATAAAAGGAAGGCTATACTGATATGTATAGGTGAACCATATACTTTATTGCCTGTTGTCCGTGAATTCATTATAACTATCTACCCTAACTGTTATACAATCTCCGACTCTTTCTGTTTAATCAGTTATACGGCCATCGGCCCTTCTAACACCTCTTTGATCCCTTTCAACCAGCCTATCACTGGGCCCGTGCAAACCGTTCTAGTTTTGTGTTGGTTCTTGTTGTGTTTGCTGTCCTTCCGCCACTGAGGGTTCAGGAACTGCCGGGGCATCGATAACTGGAGTCTCAACAATAGGAGGCTCAACAACAGGCTCCTCGGTCTTCACCTCTTCAGTCTTAACTTCCTCAGTAACCATGGGCTCATCAGCGGGTTGAGCTGGTGCCTCGGGTATTAATGCTGATTCGGGGGGAACATCAGCCGCCGGCTCTGTGACTGGTTCCGCAACGGGGTCTGCCAGTGTTTCCGCAGGATGCTCAGTAGTAGATTCAGGAGCAGCCTCAGTGATAGGGTCCGCAGCGGTTTCAGGGGCAGATTCGGCAGTAGGCTCAGCGATTAGCTCGGACATGTGCTCAGAGACGGGTTCAGCAGCTGGCTCAATGACAGCCTCTGCAGGCACCTCGGCAACAGGCTCTGGCACCAATTCAGGTGCAGGTGCAGGTTCAACTGACGCTGATGCTTTTTGCTTCATACTCTCGATCTCTGCATGCTGCTCATCAAGTTTGTCCATCAAGCTGGAAAGCAAATTAGGCGATTCCTCGCGAAGAACTTCTTCAGCTGCAGGAGGAGCAGATTCTTCCTTGATCTCGGGTTGAGGTGGTGTAGGCTCCTTGATCTCCTCTGTGACGGGTTCTTGAGGAGCCTCTTCCATAGTGGAATCTTGCACAGTGGTTTCAGCGGGTGGCTCAGGTGGAGGATCAACAACTGATGGAGCCACTGCTGGGACATCTGTGATATCAGAGATAGGAGCAGTGATAGAGGCTGAATCATCGGGCTTGATGCTATCCTCTGTCAAACCAGTCTCAGTTGTTATCAAAGGTGGTCGCTGCGAGATTGCCTCCTCGCCAGCCTGGATATCTGTCGAAGGCTTGACTTCACTGCCGGAGCCTGAAGCACCAGGCTCTCCAGAGCTTCCAGGAGGCGTGGTTGCAATATTACCAACCTCTTCAGGTGGGGGAGGTAAAAGTGCCTCGCTGTCGGTCGGCTCCAACATTGGAACATCGCGATCAGTCGCAACATCAGGAGCCTCTCCAACAATTGTAGACGGAGGCTCGGCTATGGTCGAATCCGCAGGTTCAACTGCAGATGCGACCGCCAGTTGTGGTCCTGGCCCAAAAGGAGCATCTATAGCCGCCTTCAGGAGCTGTTCCTCCGCTGAAGCCTGCGGCTCATCATCCTTGGCGGGTGGCTCAAGTGATGCCCGTGCCAGGTTCTCCTCAGTCAGCTCAGGCTCTGCGGGCTTCTCATCACCCGCAAAAGGTGCATCTATCGCTGCCTTAAGCAATTGCTCCTGATCCACCTCCTTGGTAGGCGAAGGCATAACCACGTTCTTAAGGGGGCTGCCTTCGAGTCTGGATCCACCAGGTGTGAGGGTTGTTGGGGGCGCCAGACCCATGGGGTTCGGTGGCACAGGCACAGGCGCAGATGAGTCGGTTTGCATGAAAGTATCAGGCTCGCTGCTTTCAAGAGAAGTTGGGAGAGTCGCCGGTGCTGGTTCTGGCGCAGGGGGTGGAACGGGCGCTGCTTCAGTAGCTGTTGTGGGGGTCGCGTCTGTCATCTCGTGATCTTGTGACTTGTTGTTTTCACCATTTGCTTGATTCTCCGCAGCTGGTGTTGCCTCTCCTTCTTCACCCTCGTCGCCTTCGTCATCATCCCCATCTTCATCGTCATCGTCGTCATCTGCATCCGGCATTGGACTATCCTGATTGGCAGAGTCTTCACGTTCCTGCTTGATGGCCTATTAAAAATTAGCGATGGAGAACAGCACATCCACAGCTTCCAACGTACAGCTTCTGCAGGGTTCTCGGGCTTAATTGGAACAGCGGGCACGACACCATCTGCTCCAGCGACAGGCGCCGCCGCAGGAGCACCAGGGTCAGGAAGAGGGTTTTTGATCTTCTTCTTTCCTCGGCCAGGACCAGCCTTGGCCTTTCTCTTCGGTGGTGGCGGCCTTCGTCGGTTGGGAACGGGAGTCGTAGCAAGTGGTTCAGAGCCAGCAACGGGTGCTTGTTCAATCCGTGTCGAAACAATTTCGCCCTGGACTTGTTGACCATCAGATAGCGTAACCTCTTCTGTATATGGGTTTCCGGCGGCGTCGATTCTCCTGACAGTCGCCCTTGTAACTGTTGGTCCTTGAACCTTCTCTTCCACCGTCCGACTGGCGATCGTCACGGTGTTCTTCTGCCGTTTCGCGAGATGTGATGTACCAGGTGTATCGATATTACGAGGCAACTGCTTCCATACTTTCACGCTGAAACCTCGAGCGCTTGTATCCTCTTCCTTCTTCTCTGGCTTCTCAGGAGCTGCGTCAGCATCGGCCTCTTCCTCCTCAGCTGGCGCAGGCCGTTTATATAGTCTTCCGGATCGCGCAGCCGCCAGAAGTTCCTGACTGTGGGCTGGCAGTAGATGCGAGTCTTTTGGCATGCCGTGAGGTAAATCGATCGACCAGATATCATTCTGCTGAGTCTGTTCCTGCTGTTGCGGCGGCGCAACCTTTATCCATTCTTGTCGCCATTGTCGCACGGGAAGACCTTGGATTAATTAGTACGCGTATTAGCGTGCGATCGGTATTTCGTACCTTCGAAGTCATCGTGCTCGGCATATCCTGATCTGTTGGCGCGTCGCGTCTATACTAATTAGTCGATGGATGCACAAGGGAAGCAGTGATTCACTCACTCCTGGCGCCATCGCGGCTGACTTAGTGCGGCGACTCTTATGATACTGTAGCGATGATTTAAAGCTTTATTTTAAAGTCGATTGAATTGCGCTGTGGTCTCGTAATAATGTCGCCGTTGCAGCTTGGTTTACGAGGCTGAGTCGCGAGTCGCGATGGGCTGTCGAAGGTTGTTAGTTGGCCAATTGAAATTGGCGAGACCCGCTGACGTAATCCAACATCGAAAGAATTGAAGATGATGGCCACTGAGGTATAAATCTAAAGATGTATACATGCAAATATATACTATTTGGTCGAGGCAGCGATTGCGCCATTAAGGCAGAAAGACCTTATATGATTTTTGACTTCTGAAATAATGACCTGCTATAAAGGCCTCACTGTTCAAGTCTCTATACAAAAGTTGAACGCCCAACGGCCTCTCTGAGCCTGATGAAATAAGATTAACGGCAAATATATTATGCTTAGGTAGACAAAAGGCTGTCAATTGGCATAAACTCAATTGACTCCGTCAGTTTCGAAGGCAGGAAATTTCAGTGGATGGAGTGCCCCAGGCTCTGGCTGTAAAATGCTACTACTTGGTAAGCTTGGAGACATGCATGCAGACTGGCAGCATTTGACACAGAAACCAAATATTGAGAGCCAAATAGAATCAGAATTGAGATTCGCCATCTAGTATTCGAGCCGCATTGCCCATTCTCCAGTAACTCGAGATACTCCCGGGGCTCGCTGACGCCTTTGAACCTTTGTGGTATCCGATACATATACATTTATCCCCGTAACCATGCTACTGTACACACGAGTTGTCTCTTTTTTCCTTTATCCAGTCGTTTCGAGATCGTTATGGTCAAATCGTTTAGTCGTAACTGCGTCAATTGTCAGTGTTGGATGGTGGCGATAGCAGCTTTTTGCATACCCCTGCTCCTTCTGCCTCGAAATCTCTTGATTGTTGCCTGTCTGCTTGCCCTGATACGGAGGTTAGTATGCTAGATATGTGATCTCAATGGGCCTGACTTACCGAGATTCCACCCTCAACAACTAACCGGTCGAGTTGGTAGAATTGGCTGATGACTGTTTGGCGCTGATTTCTGTCAGCACTTCCCCCTCCCGATAGTATCGTTATCACGCACCTTCAAGCTCTGAAGCTCCTTGATACCATGCTGCACCAACTCCTGCACCTTTCGGCTATCCTGCTCGCCCTGATGCTCCCGGAAGGCATCTCTCGTCCGTCGCTTCGCATACTCTCGGAAGTTGTACGCAGCGAACTGCGAGCCTTGCCGTAATAATTGGCGGTACTGGTTGAATTTCCCATCAGCAATTGTCGATATCAAGAGTGCACGGCGATCTCTGCAAATTTCTGTGGCCGCAATGAGGGGCAGGACTCACGAGTGATCGGACTTGTTGCGGCATGTCGCCTTTGAGTGTACCAACGACAGACATTTGGTGTATGTTGTAGGTTGGGGAAATCGGCTAGATTGTAGATTCGCGACGGCTTAGAAGTATCCGATGATGCAAGGCATTCGACGCTGCGAGCTCGGTGTTAGTCGGCGCGGAGAAATTTGCCGCTCCGGCCGGCCTTTCCGCCAGCGTAGTTCGTACTGTATTGATCCAGCATTTACTGCTGTCAAACACAGTGCTTAAAAGGCGATTGTTATTCGGCATCATGCTCCGTAGATATCGGTGTATTATCAATCATTACGACGTGCATTTATGATAAAGCTATTGGCAAATTTATAAGGGACTATGCCTTTTATCTTTTCCTTTATTCCCACTTGGATCAAGTGACAGGCCTTGGTATACGTCATCTCTACAAGTGATTTGCTTACCGGAGAACACTGTATTATGGTTACATATGCCAATAATCCGGTCTATTGAACAATATGTAGCATACAGAGGAAAATATTATCAATACCTAGGTATCTTAGGTAATTCTCTTACCCTAGAGCACTGATGTTTCACTCGACAAGCATGTGGGCATTGGTCACTGTCTCCTACACGGGAGAAATAAGTAGCTTGGCTCCTGTTTGTCCAGTAAGAAATACCAACTGAGGCGGAACTATCACTTAATGAATTCCTTGTGGATGTAGGGAACTTGGGACATGACATCCAGCCCACTTCACCTAACACTTACAAGACATGCCCTTTGAAGCTGCATAGAACCTCACGCAACTCACAAAAGCAAACCCATTCGTGCAAAATCATATCATTACAACTCACACTTCGCTGATACTTGACCGCAACTACTCCTATCCCTCGCATCCAATCCCTACGGGCATATCCGCCACCTGTCTTAAACCCTGAAGCTGAAAAGACCTCTCCTTGCAGCGGGTTCTTGATCATGTCCGAGAATAACTGCAAGCAATGGACTAGAACACAGAATACAAGCATGGAAACAGAACCGCAGCGATGATCTCTTCTCTCGCGCGTGTTGTCTCGGGCTTAGGAGCTGTTTCTGTCGGATGGACTATTCCGCGTCGTGGCGGTCGGGATGTACGATAACAAGACATATGCAAGGGAATAAGAATGAACTAATGTCAAAAGCATCATCGGTTGCATGGAACGAAAAAGTTTCAATTTGGATGACGATAATGTTATGATCAATCAGAAAACCTCAGCTGGGTCAGTATCGGGTAGTGCCATTTCCCCAGCAAATACGACTGCAAGTCCCTCCCGATATGGTCAAGTTTATTTAAACGACAAGCCCGTTTATCGGATCTGGCTGACGCTTTTACCTAGTGAAGTGACAGATGTTACACTCGCAGAGAGTCTCGGAACCCCTTGCATGAGAATCCAAGACTAGCGCCCACAACATTTATCATCTGCATTAGAGAATCCCTTGCGTTAAACAAGAAACGAAACTGAAATGCAGCCACACTTTGCTGCAAGAACTTTTTCACTGAGATGCACGTTACTCCGAACCGGTGCGATGCAACTCCAGGTGCGGGTTATGGCAGCCACCACGAATTCAGTTCTCCAAACAGGGAAGTAAAGTTGAGAATGCTTCTCCCAGAGAATGTGAGTTGTGACATATGTGCAACCTGCTGTACGTTTTGACATATTTCTCGGGAGGACCAGGTTGGAAGGAGAAGAGTGAACGAGGCCAGCAACGTGAGTTGTACGACTTGTTACATAGGACATGCTAGAGCGTTGAGGCTGAGAAAAGAGACGGGAAGCAACATGAACTAATCCGAAACGAGGTTCGACTGTGGACGGTTTATGCGTGCTCTCAGGAGATTACACATTAGAGTATTTGGGAAGCTAACTGCTGTAAGGATGTGCGCTTGCGGCAGATATCTAACTAATCGGGTCTTGAAGTAGGTTGCAGCTGTTTATGATGGCCCGGAACTGGGCGTCCTGTCTAGCAAGTTCGTCATCTTGTTGAGTCTCTGATGGATTTGTTACAGATGAAATTGCTGTCTCAAGCGTTTCCGATGGGATCCCATTGGTCTCGAGCAGCTGGTCAAGCTTTGTATGCTCCCCCAGATCCGTGGTAAGCTGGGCCGTAAAGTTGTACCGCTTTAGGCTCTGGTTTGGTTTCACAATGGATACCGTCTTTGTTGGTTGCTCAGTTGATAGCGGAGGTATGAAACACAGGTTGGTGACAGAAGCATTTAGATTCGCAACGTCTGTAGAGTGGCCGTTTTCGGCCAGACTCCACCGTAGAATCTTGCCCTTGGTGTGTCCGGACAATATCGAAGTGCCATCATATGTCAGAGCAAGGCATGATGGCTGTCCGACTTCTGGATCCGAAACAGCAAGCGGGGTGTTGATTTGCACGACAATAGACGGTAGCTCTGTGCTGCGGGAACCAAGCAACGGCTTGTCGCCACCGAATAGCTCGACAAGGTAGATAGCACCGGCCTCAGAAGACACGAAGAGTGCCCTGGCACTTGGGTCCAGACGGGCGCAGAGAGGGAAGGCTGGGAAGAGCAGTGTACGGAGAAGCTGGCCGGTCTGGTAGTTCCAGATGATGCATGTCTTGTCCTTACTGGCGGACACGCATATGCTAGTTTCCGGGTTGGTACCAGGACCGACAGTTAGACTTGTGATAGCACCGCGATGGTTGGAGAGGGTTAGATCAGGCTCTTGCTCCGCCTGAGCATCGAGCTCCAAAAGTCGTGATATTGACCATACGTTAATGTTTGAGTCATCGGAACCGGACAGGATGTGATATGGCGTCACGGCCAAGCAAGAAACGGCTTGAACATGGCAAGGTGGTGTCGACACTAGCCGGCCTGTACACGTCTATATCACTTGTCAGTATTCACATTCGACGATAGTATCACGCGTATAAGGTAGTACTCGCAACGGCGTGAGTGAGACTGAACTAACCTCCCAGAGAAATAGTCTGCCCTCGGTAGAGCCCACGACTAACACTTGGCCAGCAAGGGCCAAGCTGCGGATCCTCTCAGGGAACGGCACGAGAGCCTCCTGGTTGCCGCGTATACGCGAGTAGACGTGGACATGTGCCTTCTGGTCTTGTGCCGCAAAAATATGAGACTCACTGACGGCTAGACCATTGACAGGGGTGGAACTCTTCTTGAAAGATGCCTTGATGGTGTGGGATGGTGTGAGGGAGTGAGAGTAGATGCCGACGTCCTTGGAAATGGCTGTGTTGGCAGCGAGAGGAGGACCGCAGATGGTCGAAACGAACTCTTGGGTCAGCATTGTCTTTGGCTGCCGTTGACGAATGTCTTTTTCGGATTTAATGAGATAGTTTTCACTGAAAGAGCTCTGCTGGGCTTGTAACTAAGGAATGTTTGTTGGCCCAAAGTCGTGGTAATGGTTGCTGGAAAGCGCCCAAGAAGTCGGGATCAGCCAATTCACAAGGACAGTTGGTCCTAAATCCCGCAATGGACCATGCGTTTGGGAGACTGGAGGTGTTGTAGAACAAGCAAACAAAGATGGTGCTTGTGGTGGTGTAGACTGAAGCCAAATAGGTAGTGAGCAAAACCAACAGGCACTTACAACTAACTGCACCTAAAAATCTAGGTGGTGTTGTATATCTGACCAATCAGAACTCGTCTTTCACTTTTTTCCAATGGCTTTTTTTCTCTCGTATTGTGAAGGGTCCAGGTTGGTCCAGGTCCAATTCTAGGTGAACTTTTTCAAGATGAGACTAAGACGAGACGAGACGAGACGAGACGAGACGAGACGAGATTTTCGATGAAGGAGATCTGATGTCTCTGAAATGGCCGAAACAAAATTGCTGGGATCGTTGCAGAAAGAACTTTTCTTTGTGTTTGTTTGCTCAGTCGAAGCAAAAGCTTTGACCCTTTCTTTTCTTTTCGTCTGTAGCCGCAAAGTTTTGATTGCTTTTTTGGTGGATCCCGTCCGTTCTCTTTTGCGCCAAAAGCAGCCGCGGGCGGTGAGCGCCTGAGTTGAGCAGATTAGCGCGGTGGACAGTGCACGAGTCCCCTAGAAATGTCACCTTGTATCCATAATTCAGGTACCATCAGCGATAGATCCTATTCTCCGGCTTCAGCTTGAATATTGGCAATATTGGCTGTAGCTTAAATTGATTTCGATTAAAGATGTATTGAATTGTTGTAATTGAAGCTAGAGCAAAGCAATCTCAGCAGCAATTAGAAGTATCGACTTGGTTTGGCTCCACTGTCTTACCTGCCATCCCGTAACTTACAGCGGGTTTCTTCTGAACTGCACTGAACAGTCCCTGTCTGTGTCAAACTTAATTGCTTTTTGCTTCTCGCATCATCATCGACCATCTTCTCGCTTCTCCCTCAACGATTGACATCACTCCCTTGCTTACAGGTGCTCCACTGTAATTCCATGTCTTGCCGACCGTTACCACAGCGAATGGTCCTCTTTTCTTGTTCTTACTTCTCTTCTTCTCATTGAGAGTTAGCCTGCGGGCACTTATCACATACCAGACTAACCCCCATTGTCAACCGGGTGATGATTTCAGGTTTGATCATCAAATTGACATCAACAACAGTTCGAGAGAGCCACGTTTACCTCCTCCGATCTCCTGCATGAAAACACATGGCCTAGGCTTGAAAGTGATATCACTTCTCGCCCAAACCATCTCATCTCGTCACCTTTCGCTTCCAGCACGTGCAGACGATAACCATGTGGTGACCGATAAGCGTAACGCATACACGTATACCTGACCCAGTTCTAATGATCTCCCTTACATCTGCGGACCAGAAGGGACCCTCTCACACTACCCTGTCCTGTCCTGTCTGCCTGTCAAGTCTGTCATAATCTGATCCTGGCTTGCTTGGGTTCTCCGCATCTCCATCGTTCCCCTGGCTATTTCTCATTATCGTCTCCCTACTTCCAGATCCGAGTCTTCCCCGGCGGAATCGCGTATGAACGGCAGCTTGGAGGAGAGCTCTGCTCTATCTTGACCATTTTGGGGCCGAGACCTGACAATGGGGATCAGAGTTTAGCTTGCATACCAGTCTTCCGTTTCAGCCACGATGCCATCACAACAATGCTGCTAAGCTGGCTAAGGTGTTTACTGACTGACTATGATCGCGTCCGGTGATGCTTTGCGATCGGGGAGAACAGTTCTAATTATTCCCGGGTGATGCACCAGCACTAACCCACCCGCCTCGAGGATCTAATCATCTCACTGACGCAAAACTGTCTGTCCCATGGTGTGGACGAGTTCAATGCCCAGCCGCTATCTGCGCCCTTGTTAATAATGTCTTGGCACACTGGAACACCATGTCCAGTGCTGAACTGCTTGCTTACTTGTCTCGACGCTAAGTGGAATTCAGTTGTCTTTCCTTACTGATGGCAGCTTCAAGTGACAGTTCTGTCTTGGCGTCGATTCAGCTTCCCCGGCCCTGCATAGTTGCCGTTCGCGGACAGTAGCTCGCGGCATTTTCCCGCTTGAGCTTTTTGTGAGAGCCGTAGGCATGCTCGCGTTCTCCAAGTGGAGATGTGATGTGATATGTAGACATGTCACAGCAGATTCCAGCAAGCAGCCTGCATCCCGAGATGGAGGTAACAATGCAATGCTCATGGGCAACACAGACAGACAACTCCCTTCTTGTCCTCCCTTGCGCTTCTTCCTTGGTTTCTTTCGCCCAAGGATCAGCAGCTTCCAAACCTTGTGAGGTCGAAAAGAGTCAAGGCCCATTCGAGCCCGTCCGCGGCGCTTGGTGATGGTCTATACGACCCTACCTGTCTTGGTCTGTCTTGATTTGTTTTGCTTTTTCGCGGCGCGACCATTGCCTCCCCGAAAACGCCACTCAGATTCCCACCTCATTCCTGTCGTCAGGGCGTGGCCGTTAGTTACATTCATCTCTTCCGCTACCAGTGCCAGTGCCAGTATCACGTCCTTGTTTACCTGGCCTGTGCTATGTGCAACTGCAACAGACCCCGCCCGTCCATTCTTTGCCTTGCCCACTGCAGCTCAATTTCTTGCTTCCATCCCATGTCTCTCACGTTTACATACAGTACGTACTTGTACATACATGGTCTAGATGGTCTCGTCGATCTAACGGACTAATAAGTCCCTGCCTCCCTCGATCGACGGTGTCTCGCCCTGCATGTCCACCTCTAGCCACTCTTATATCCACTATTCCCTGATGACTTGCTATTAAGTTCCAGTCCGAGTCAAATCATATAAGTGTCGTGGTGCCCTTTGAGATCGTCCTCCTCTAAATGCCAAGGCAGTGAATCACGTTGATTCGTGGTCTGTTCTTATTGTTGGGTTTTGTTCGTCCCTGCATCAGCCTCCATGTCTGTGCTCGCTCCTCGGATTCCAGTGGCTATATACTTATACAGACAAGATCCAAATTCGCGCGAGGCTTCACCTTCGCCCTCAGCACCATCTTCTCCTTCGAAAAGACGTTCAGTGTCGAGCATGACAGGCTTGCTGCCGCTTGCATTACCAGCTTCCCGCTCAGAGACACCAAGTATTCTCGACGAAGAAGTCATTGACGACATGATGGATTGTTTTCCCGAGATTTTGGCCAGAGATCTGGAAAGATCGAGCTCAGTGTTCATGGCAAAGAACATGACTGCTGGTATGCCATCCGCTCCCGTGTGGTTTGCAGAGGACCAGGCCACTCATGGTATAATGGGACCAAGTCGAATCATTACTTCCCCATACCAATCCGGATCCGTGCGAGTACAGAATTTAGGGTCGATAGAAGAGCGGCAGTCAATGGTGTCTTTTCTTGAACACCGTGGGCATGGTGTTAACGAGATAGAATCTGACGAGGAGTCCGAATCATTATCAGAGTCCTCTGAAGCCATTGAGGTGCCTTCTATCAAGTTACGCGAGCAATCCATTGTCACAACAGCGACATCTCTCACATCAGCCAGTGGAAACCCGCCATCGCCCAAGGATCTCATGTCACCCACGCGAAGTCAAGAATACAGTTGGATTGATGTTGATTCTGACGATGATGATGAGCCCGAGCCTCAATGTCGGGAGCAGTTGGCCACGCCAAAAGAGACAGCTGCTTTGTCACCACGACCTCCTACACCCCCAAACACCGAGCCCACCTTTGATATCACTGTCATGATGGAGGCGCCCAGACCTCGGCTTCACAGAGCCTGCTCCTGCATTGACGAGTCTCCCAAGCAGAACAAACACAAAAGACAATTCTCAGTAAAATCCATGGACGCGCCAACAATTCCCCCCAGAAAAACATCCCTCACAAGTGCGACAGATCCATTGGACACAACTCCTCGGATCGTAATACCCAGCTTTGATTCGCGGATAGGCCCGGACAGTCAAGGTTACACCAAGCAGACACCCTCTTACACCCAGCGCTTTCGCGATGGGACCGACAACAACACAATCCTTCTCAAATCAGACTTTGGATCAATTGAGCTAGAAATCGAGGACGAAGACACATTCATGGAGCAATATCCACCTCCCCCACCACTGTCACGACCTGACACAGTTTATATCGAACAAACTCCACCTCCATCACCACTACCCACTGTCGAATCTTGGCTCGACGACTCCAATCCTCCATGTCTTCCTCAAATTCCCGTTGACGACTTGGCAAAGGCCGTGCCGCTGCCGCCTGATATTATCGAAACACTACGAGTCTCAATTGCTTGCTTCCCAGAAACAATGCTCTTGTCATCTAGCCTGACAACAGAAACAATCCGCGCCTACTCAAAGAAAGTTCGGCAACCATCAGTCGACGCTTGGTCTGAGCCAGCCAACGACTCATCGACGCTGCACCCACGAAAGTCAATCTGGAAGAAGGTTGTCTCACATGGTCGCGACTCAACTAGCACCAGACGTCAGCGGTTACACTCGTATGATAGCAACACACACTCGGGCGCCGCCGCATCTCCAGTGCCTTGGGCCTCGCTGCGACATGTGTTTTCCGGCTGCTCAGACTACATCTGTGACGCCCTGTATGCGCACATCGTCGCCTACAACTACGTTTCACGAGTTCCCCGCAACCAGCCATCAGGACAGCGAGCGTCGACCTCGGACTCGAAACAGCAGGGTGAGAACATCCCCAAGAAGGCTGCATCGCTTCTAGGCCTGGGCACACCTCAGGTCAACCCCTCACCCAGTGTTGGTCGGTTTGCCAAGAAGTTCAGTGCTCCCCTGACTGTCATTGGATTCGGCAAGGAGGAAACATCTACAGCAACTGTCCAAGACAATGCGACACGAAACATCGAATCAGGTCTTCTTCGCTGTATCTCTAGGCTAGTGGCTACAGCCAGGATGATATCTGAAGGAGGTGCTGGGGAGGAGAGATTAATGGACACGGAGCCGCCACACGAAATCGATATGATTTTTGTGAGGAGTATATGTGAGATCGTCAGACTATCAGAGGAGACATCATGAAGCCTGGTCATTGAAGCAGCAGGATCTCTCGGGGCATTGACCCAAAGCGCTCTTTTCAGCAACCTTTTTTTATGTTCATATATGGGAATGGTGTTAATGGATGGTTGTATACCCTGATTGACAGGTTGGGACTTTTTTACTTGGCCTGTGGACCAACGAATTCGAGATGATGCAGTCACGTCGACTCTGAATTGAAACATTACCACTACAGAAACTTACTTAGTACTCCTCTGCTATTGTCAGCCAAGTGACGTCTGACTGTTTCAGCCCTTCCACCAACACTCTCATCTCCCCGTCTAACGTTGCACCGAGTCCATGGATACTGCCTCGCCAAGACCGTCATCCCAGACCAAGGGATAAGAGGCTTGAAGCTATCGAGGACAACAAACTCGCGGGATAACGAGGCTTTTCGAACTACCAACAAAATTACTCTAATATTTTTAAGGTTCCCCGTACGGGCGCTGGTCCCTGATTTATCTGAAGGAGGAGTTTATTCAGGCTGAGCTATGGCGTTTTAGATCGTAGAGCCAGATGGTTCCCGGAGCTAAGAGTCTTACTAGGGGGAGCTATAACCGACTACCATCTTAGCTCGGATCGAGAAAAAAGGTCATGGTACTGTAGTATTCGTCTTTTCGGGTCCGAGGCTTGCCGTGATTTGTAATGTGTCATGAGACGCCGCCAAGAGATCTAGGGATTTGTGTGTGACACCATGCCTGAAGGAAGTATTTGTGTTTATTGTCGTAGCCTCTTATTCTTTCTCCTCCAAATCACAGACTATGACCAATTCACCGAATATACAGCCAAGGGTCCTTTGTCGTCGCCAAATAGCTCATCGTACCACTTCACAGCGTGACCTGGCTTCTGACACACGGCGTCCCAGTCTATAGGCGTGAAGTTTGGTTCGATTGGAGAGAATACGCGGGGGTTTCTCAGCTTATCTTCTTGCGGCGAATGATACGAGATCTTATTTCCTCCAAGATCGACCTTTGCAAGTGTGAGGGGTGAGGAGGTTGATTGGAGACGCTGGGTGACGAGATGGCGGAGGTGAGGATAATACCACATCTTGTGCCACCAGTTCTTGAGTCTGAAGCCTTTAAGCCCGTTTATGTAGGCGTTGTGATGGATTGCTATTGGTGTTGTGCCGAAGAAGAAGTCTGTGTAGAGGGGGATTGTACCCCAGTTTGTAGAAGAGAGTAGTTCGTCTTTTATGTTGCGTAGTTCGGATGGTATGCCGTGAATGCGGATATCCCCTGGAACACCGGCTTTTTGAGATTCTTCGCGGATGTTGGTCTCATTTGAGAGATTGACGAAGTATCCGTCTTCTTCGGACGAACATGTTGGTGGTGCCGTGGTGAAGTTGTAGTCTAGCCCAATACCGAACTCGAATCGTTTTCCAAGGAGGGCAGCATCTGCGATATCACGAACTGTACGATCGAGTGAACTTCTGTCATCGGAAGCAGAAGATCCATTCCATGATGATCCAACATGTCTCATCCACTCACGCCAAATCTCCTGGTCTCCGATAACCTCTCCCATAAGTGCCTGGTCACTCCAAAGTTGACGACCTTTCATGGCCACTGTATCGATATTTTCTTTGGATCTTTTCAATGTATTTCTCAGCCCTCCCATAGAACCCATGATAAGGCCGCTGTTCACACATCGTGGTCGGACCTTTTTGTACTTGCGCGCTGGATCGAAAGACCATGGGACTTTATCTGTGTCTTGTCCATACATGTCCTTCGGCATAGGCGATTCAGGCCAGTGCTCATAGTGAGGATCAGACCCAGAGTAAGAGTCTGGAAAACAATCTTTTGCTGTAGTGACGATTATGTCTTGTCGAGGTGGCGATATAGGAAAGTGAGTGCCAATACCAAGATCTTTCCACTGTTTGCGTATCCTTGCATCTGCTTCATTGTTAAGACGATGATATCGTTCTAGCAAAACAGAAGGTGGAAGTTGAAACCACATATCATACGCATCAACCAAAACCGCTACATCGTCCTCGCCCACATCGTTGCTTTTTGATTCAATGAGTGTTTCGATAGCAGCAAGGAGACTTTCGAGCTTGGCGATGTGACTGCCTGCAAAGTGCCATGCAGGTCGATTATATTCACGCTTCCAGTTTAGGAGAATGGGCATTGGATAACCCATCGCGACGGCGGATATGATGGTCTTGCAGAGGTTGATGTGCGGTGAGTCTGCAGGCATGAAGAGACGCATACGACGGGATGCGCTTGGTTTGGAGGATCGATGAGGGACTGCGAGAGCTTTGAGATCTTTGAAGGTGAGAGTTGATGGGCCATGATGACCGGGAAGAATGTGATTTAGTGGTTGAGGAAGCTGATGTTGTTAGTTGAGTTGGTATGATGAAGAAGTTTGGTTGACTTACAAGTCCCGTATAAGTTATCCAAGAGACAAGGATGAATGTGAGGGTGATGACTATCCATCTGAAGCTTTTTAGGTTTCGCGGTATGAACCATGATGGTTTCAACTGAGCCAGAACAGGTCGAGCTGACTGGGCAGATGGAAACGATGCATCTTCAGGGTCAGCATTTGGAGCTCTTGTCATCCTGGAGGACGAGCGATGTGATATTGAAGACGAGGTCATTGAATCACCTTGGTCATGTTGATGGGAGTGCTATAATCATCTTGGACAATAGAAAATGGAACACTATAAGACCCTCGTGATCCATGATTGTCATCTTATCTCTTCTCTTTCGACTCTCATGATACTGTAGTTTATCTATCATGACTCTAGCCTCTGTAATCCATCATGAACCCACTATTGACCGCAGATCTTTAGCGTTGAATCAATACGCTACAGCCAATCACTCGACATCGTGCCCTTGGTTACAGCCCCACGTGGTCCAACAAGAGGCTCGACATCAGCTTCCTCTTCCATCCAATCTCTGTACGTCATTTTACGCTGGTGATGAATTGATTCGTAACAAGATGCTCTATATTCCTTATCAAAGTAAGGTATTAGAGTCATGGCCTCTCGTATTTATCCGCGCGGTGTTTGAGCCTCCGTAAACCGTATTCGGCCAGAGCAGAGGGTTAAATAAATAAGCTTACATTACAAGTATTGGTTAATTTGTTCTTTGTTGAAAAGCCTCTTTTTCCCCCTTCGATTCTTTATTCTGACTCTTTCATGGAGAATTCGAGGTGATGGAGTTCGATATGGATGCTCAGAAGAGCTCGAGGTTGAATGTTACGATGCTAACGTACCTCGGTTTTGCAATTCTCGGTAATTTTGACTGTTTTCACATGGAGCCTCAACTGACCACTTTCAGGCCTCGTGAATGCGATTGTGCCCTTCATCGTGCACTCAGCAAATTATCTCATCATTCCGTATCCGCGATGGATCGTTCTTCTCATCGAGACTCTTCCAGCTTTGGCGACGAAACTGTTAATGCCACATGTTCTTCATCGTGTTCCCTACTGGATGCGTCCTCTCACTGTTGGAGCAGGCTGGATCATAGTGGCTATCGTCACAAACGTCACGCCGCCTAATATTGCACCGCCGCTTCGAATCTTGACATCAGTTCTGGCATCGATATCCGCTGCTGCAATGGAAGTTTCGTTTTTGGGAATGTTACGGTATTACGGCCGTATTGGACTCGCAGGATGGGGCGCTGGCGTCGGAGCTGGGGCTGTGTTTTGCGCAATCTTGCCATTTGTTCTGACTGTTTGGCTGGAGTCCTTTTTACGGGACTTTATTGACTGCATCTATGCACTTACAGGTGCCATGCTCGTCGCATTCTTTGTCGTCCTCCCAGGAGCACCTGTCAACTATCCTCACGCGCAACAAGAAGCGCCAAAGGTGGATGTTGAGGATGCTTCTCTGCTAGCCCAGGATCCCGTTGAGCAGCTCTCGCGTATTCTCAGCACTAGAAACCGACTCAAATTTACTAAAGCCATGGTTCGACCATTCATGATGCCTTTGTTTGGAGCATTTGCTATCCAGGCTTTGGCATACCCAGGCATAGCTCGAGCCTTGCCTCTTCCTACATCGTATACGTCGTTCTTCTCTTACTTCACCACCTACGGCCTTGCTTTCCAGCTCGGCAACTTTATCTCACGAACGCACACGCTTCTCTTCCGACCCACCAGTACCAAAGCCGCTTTCACAATCATCGGAGTTTCCACATTCATCTTGCTCGCCAACTCGATCTTTCTGATCTTCTCAGCAGAAGTCCTTGTTGGATTATTGGCTTTCGGGGCCGGTCTTGGCGGAGGAGCAGTCTATATGACTATTTTCGACCGAGTGTTGCAAGACAAATCTTTCGAGTCAGGAATCAACTTGGAGTTTGGTCTGCAGGTGGTGGGAGCTGGTGATACTGCTGGTGTTATTGTCGGGGGGTTGCTGGGCGTAATGCTTGAGAGTCTGATGTGTGGAGGCACATTTACAACCACGAGAAGATGGTGCCACACAAGCCATTGATGAGAAGAGTTATAGATGATAAATACGGTCTGGATAGTAAGATTTTATGATTAAATGAACAATTGAATTCCATCAACAAGATTACATCCAACCTACAGCCATCACGAGTCAGGTTTCAATAGCCCGAGGCCATATTCCTCTAATCACGCATCCATATTCTATAACCTCAAAAATGTTCACTGGTTAGATAGTATTTCTTGGCATATACTGTTCGTTTCGTTCAAGTCGAGCATTCTTGAACCTCATTCGTCAGCTTCACCTATACCCATGAGGGGCCATAAGCACAGCCACCTCACTATATCCCAGGCTTCAGCTTTAACATCAACTCTTATACCAGCTCATCAATCCTCTTCACTCTACATGAAACTGTTCTCACTGATCTCATGACAATCATCCATTGCCATTGCTCTTTCACATAGCTACCGTTACCCTTGTTGACTGGCATTCCTTGCCATCATGATGAAACGAAGGACTCACAACAAGTCTCGGCACGGCTGTCGAAACTGCAAGAAGCGCCATGTTAAAGTACCTATCCTCACCAAATTTCAGAATAAAACATTAATCCTCCCAGTGTGACGAAGGAGGCCCTCCCTGCACTAATTGTCTAGCCCGCAATCTCGAAGGCTGCTCATATCTCACCGAGCCACCAACCCAACTCCCAGCAACAGAGACCAGACGCAAGATAGAGCTTGAACTCATGCACCGCTGGACATCATCAAGCTACAAGAGTCTAGCCAGTATCCCAGAAGATAACCAATGGCTACAAGAAGACATGGCTCGCTGGGCTCTTAAGCACGAATATCTCCTACAGGGCATGTTTGCCTTCTCAGCTCTCGAAGTCGCGCTCTGCGGCGGTGCTGTAGTTGTTGAAGAAGACTATGATACATATTACGCCAAGTTGGCCGTGGAGTACTACGATAAAGCAAGCCGTTCGTTCAGAGCACAGCTTGAGAACGTCAACTCTGAGAATGCCCAGAAGATCTTCATGTTCTCATTCCTTGCTGTCGCTGTAAACATGGCTCTCGGCCAATGCAGTGCTTTTGAAGAGCTTCACGAGGGTGTTTTGGAACGCATGGTCACATTGTGGGAGCTTCTCATGGGAAATGCCTCCATCGCCAATCAGCATTTCGACGCTTTGATATCAGGAGCTCTATCACGGTCTACAGAGGCTCTAATGCTGAGGACACAACTTCAGACTGAGACGCCCACATCGTTGAGCAAGGAAACCGAGGAAGCTCTGGAGAGTCTAAGCACTATTATCAACAAAGCCTGCGAAACACCTTCTGCTTCAACTCCCAACGACCAGCCCGAAGCCAGCGTCCGAATCAGCTCATACCGCACCAGCTTCTCCGCCATACAAACGTGTTTCGTTCAAGATTCCAAAGATGTCTTCAAAGGAATGGCCATAGGATTTCCAGCTCTTGCAGGACGAGAGTTTGGATTAGCGCTCAAGAGTTCAGATCCAGTTGCTTTGCTTCTTATGGTCTTCTGGGGAGTGCAGCTTGACAGATTGGGCAAGATCGCTTGGTGGGTTGGTACGTTTGGTAAGAAGATGGTGGACGAAGTCTCGGAGATGTTGTGGGAACCTGATCCCGAGTTTGAGGTTATGAATATGTCGGAGTGGCGAGAGTGTATTACTTGGGCGAGGGCGGAGGTTGGTCTGGCACCCGTCGTCGAGACTACAGAGGAACAATGATTCATGGCTGCGTTTTGCATGTGTAGAACTATGCGTCGTGAGGTTTGGTTTTGGACTCACCACTTATTCAGCTTGTTTGTAGGCTTCGCAGATACCCAACTCAGTTTAACATCGTTTTCTGTGATTGAGCGGCGTTCAGGTCTAAACCAGCATTACAGCATAGCCGATTGGTCTCAGATAATCCAAGCTTGCGCTGTTTCCCGTCTCTTTTCTGGTGCTTATGCGGCCCTTCCTTAATCAAATCGGCAATGTTTGCCTGGTATCTTGGTCTATTTTCTCCTTATTCCTTGCCCCATCGAGAGGTCTCGTCGCCCTCCTTCCACTCGCGCTCGACATATCCAAGCTCCTGCTTGACCTTCTCCACAGTCTCCTTGTCACCCGTGTTCTTTCCGATGTTGTCACTATAGCGGGTTAGTTGATAATATTGCAAGTCTAGATACGGAGCACTCACCTGATCTTGACAGCTGGGCGGCCTGCCGCCGAGCTGATCTTGATGACAATGTTCAGAGGCACGGATTTTTTGCCAGTCGTGAGGTGCACAAAGTCGTTGGTAAGGTATGTTCCCACACCAAATGTTGGCTGGAAGCCAAGGTCCTCAGCAATCTTCTTATACTCGAGACACCTCTCAATGTTCAGTGAGTCAGAGAAGACAATCAGCTTCTTGTCGGTAATACCCTGCTTATCGTAGAATTCTTTCATCCACTTGGTGTACTCTGCAGGGTCGCCAGAATCTTGACGAATACCAGCAAAGGTCTCCGCATATGTCTTCATGGTTCCGTCAGCCTTCTTGAAGGTCTCTGCTGGGAAGCCACCCTCGATAGTTTGCACAGGCTGGGTGAAAGCTCGCAGAAACTCTTGAGTTCCAAAGGTGTCGGTCAAAGCAATACCGAGCTTGTTGCCGAAACAGGCTACCCAGTGTCGCAGCGCAACCTCGGTGGCAGACCTGTAGTCACCGATAATAGCGGCAACACCCATGAACCACTCGTGAGCGACAGTTCCTACGGGAGGGATGTTGAAGCGCATAGCGAGATGGACGTTACTGGTTCCAGAGAGCTTGCCAGGGAATCCCTTCTTCTCAGCTTCCTTGGAAGCTTGCACCAGTCCTCGGAATACAAGGGCCTGGGTGTGGTAGTCGCGACGTCTTCGTGTGCCGAATTCGGATGTGATGCATCCTGCCTCTAACAGCTTGAGTCCCTTCTCAAATGCCTGCTTTTCTTGGCCCTCATAGTTCCAGTCTGTGTCCATGAACTTGAAGTACGCCTCGGATGTCAGAGCAAGCATGGGTATTTCGTAGAGGATCGTGTCGACCCAAGTGCCCTTGATCTGTATATCGACGTCACCCTCAATGGAGTCGTCTCCATTATCCTTGCCGACGGGAGTGAAGGTAGCAACAACTTGTTCTCGGGGGCTAAGTCGGAATTCCTTGAGGAAGTTGAGGTAGTCGTCGGAGAGGTAGTCGCAGTGCTTCTTGAGGAAAAGGTATTCGTCGGTGGAGAGAGAAATGTTTCCCAGCTCTGTCCATCAAGGTTAGTCTGAGATTTGGAGGTGAGATCACCAAAAACCGCGTTTCATACTTCGAATTTGCTCTTCGAGCCACTTGAAGGCGGTACGCGACAGCTTCTTGTCTGGAGTTCGGTTGGTGTAGGCGTATGTCACAGGCACATCTTTGAAGAACTTGAAGACGGCACATTGCATCGTCAACTTGTATAGATCAGTGTCGAGAAAGGAGATGACGCCCTCCGGGAAGGGCGAGGAGCTGTTGAAATCCATGACGGGGTTTGTAGGTGTCGTTATGACGAAGTCGAACTCGGGGGAGATGTTATCACCTATTTATAGCTGGTGACTTATAGGGTTTGGAGACCAGAGTTCGGAGATGCGGAAGTAAATCGAGGAAATCGTGGATAACGCGGCCCGGAAGAACGTGGATTAAGGACGAGGACGATACTGGAAAGACAGGACCATATACGACTTTTGTGTTGTCGTTGAGCTGTAGGTTATGACGTTTGCGAATTTGCGAGGTTCCGTTGAGTCATGAGAAGAGGTCTAAAAACGACGGAAAATGTGACGCATTCAGAAGAGATCTAGAATAGAATAGCACGAACGAACCCACAGAAGAAGGGAAGCAGAGGGGTACGCACTGAGGGAAGGTGAGGGGTTGGTCGCGGCTGCCATAGTGGATTATGGAGGGGCACTAAGTGCGCTATGACCACACCTTATTTTTCTTTCCAAAGAAAAAAATTTGGTCGAGTTCGCGAGGCTAGCATTCAATTTTCTTCCTGAACTGGATCTCTCTCTACGCCTGGCTACGCGGCGTCAGGTTAACGTATATATTTCTATTCGCGCAACAATTCTGGGCCGATCCTCGTAATATCAGCGAGTTAATACCCTAATTCCGACTTATCACGCGACCGAGGACTCTTTTCAGAGCCTAGAAACCGCCGTTGCAATGGATATCCATCGATGTCGATTCGTTCCATACAAACCTTCAGCCATTAACGCCATTGCCTTTTCACACCCCAAGACGCGCTCAGCAGCACAGGCAAATCTTGCGCGACTCGCTATTGGACGAGCTAATGGCGACATCGAAATCTGGAACCCTACCAATGGCTCTTGGAACCAGGAGCTCATCATTCCAGGCGGTAAAGATCGAAGTGTTGACGGACTTGTCTGGGTCAACGAGCCTGACCAGGATCGGTCCCGTCTCTTCAGCATAGGTTATACTTCCACAGTCACCGAATGGGATCTCGATACAGGAAGGCCAAAGCGACATGCTAGCGGTCAACATGGTGATATCTGGTGCATGGCTGCTCAACCTGCTGGATCCGACAAGGCCACACTCGGCGCCGATCCTCAAGATCCCACCAAGCTTATCGCCGGTACAATCGATGGCGAGCTTGTCATGTACTCAATCGAGGACGATGATCTGCGATTCCAGCGAGTTCTCGTACGATCGCCTACCAAGAAGGCTCAGATGGTCAGCATCACCTTCCAGTCGCGCAGGGTCGCCATCGTCGGCTGCTCCGATAGCACAATTCGAGCGTACGATATCACAAAGGGCCACATGCTGCGTAGGATGACACTGGGTTCCGATCTCGTTGGTGGCTCCAAAGACATCATTGTCTGGTCTGTCAAATGTCTGCCAAACGGTAACATTGTTTCAGGCGATTCAACTGGCCAGGTTTGCATCTGGGATGGCAAGACATACACACAATCGCAGCGCATTCAGAGCCACAAGCAAGATGTCTTGAGTCTTGCGATAAGTGCTGACGGCACATCCATTCTTAGCGGAGGCATGGACCGACGAACAATCCTGTACAAGCAGAACAATGGTGCTGGATCTCGATGGGCCAAAGTTTGGGGCCGAAGGTACCACGACCACGATGTCAAGTCTATGGCTTCTTTTGAGAGTGGTAAAATCAGTGTTATTGTCTCAGGAGGTTAGACAAGCTCTCTCTATCACTCAACACTGGCTAACTCGGATACAGGACCTGATGCTAACCCGGTTGTGGTTCCCCTAAAGGAGATGGGACGTGAAAACCACCGCATGATGCCCAGCTTGCCTCAACAGGCTCCTCTATTGAGTGCGCCCAAGGCTCGATTTGTTGTGAGTTGGTGGGACAGGGAGATTCACATCTGGCTTCTCCGAAAATCAGCCAACGACATGTTAAACAGCGCAGGCGAGGAAGTCGACATCAACCAGAACCGCAAACTTATCAAGACTATCGTCGTCAAGGGAGATTCCAATATTACTTCAGCGACTATCGATGATGAGGGTTCACTTCTGATTGTTGCTACTGCTATCGACGTCAAGGCCTTCAGATTAGAACACCAAGATCCTATCAAGCCTTCAGACGTCAAGGTCTCTTCTTCTGAGCTCCCTTCAAAGCTTGCAGGTGTGGGCGCCATTAAGGTGCAGCTCTCACCTAACGCACAATGGCTCTGCGCGATTCAGGAAGGCTCTCGCGTTGTCATGGCGGCACTCGACCCCGTCAGCCCCAGAACCTCTCTCATCTTCTCACCGCGTGTACAAAGACTCAAACGCTTACGACGCCAAGGCCCACGCTATATTCTCAATGGACGTCTTGGCAGTTACGACAGGACCATTACACAGGTCGCTTTCTCTCCAGACTCCAAGATGCTCGCTGCATCTGACATCGCGGGCTACATTGACACCTGGATTCTGAGCGATGGTGAGAAGACCAAGCCAGAGGATGACGCGTCTTCTTCAAGTGAGAGTGACTCTTCAGACGAAGAAGAGGAGCAGTCATCGCAGGGCGTTGAGAAGTGGGTTCGTAATCCCAGTGCTGAACTACTACCCAAACTTCATTCTGCAGCTACGGTTCTGTCCTTCTCAGCCGATGTCCCTCGGACCAAGATCTCTCCTAGAGCTTCGCCTGATGGAATAAATGGCTCATCCGATCATGTGGACGACTACACCCTCCTCGCCATCACCTCGTCCTGGAACCTGCTTACCTTCCACCCTCTCCAAGGTTCTCTCACCCCCTGGTCTCGACGTCATGCCCGAAAGGACCTACCCGCTCCCGTCCAGGATCTCCTCGACCTAGCCAAGGGTGTCTTCTGGCAAGGCTCTCGTGCTTGGATCTATGGTGTCTCGTTCCTCCTTATGTTGGACTTGGCTCAGGACCTGCCTAAGCCTGTAGATGGCGAGATTAGTGAATCCACTGCCCCAGGCAAGCAGGGCCTTAAGCGCAAGAGAACAGGACCCTCAACCGGAGCAGGAGGCAGAATGGAGGTAGGTGCCATCGCACCCTCGCAAATTCGCAAACATACAGCTGGTCAGTGGGATGACATCGACATGGAGGATGCCCCCCGACCCGAGGACGCCAATAGCGACGATGAAGCGGATCAGCCTCAAGGTGAACTCGCCCAGCTACGGAACCGTCGTGAAGTGGGCAAAGATCTCGAAGTTGCCGAGACTGGCGGTGAACGCAAGAGCTGGTGGATGACTTTCAAGTACAGACCCATCTTCGGTGTCGTCCCTCTCAGCACCGCAAGCCAGCCTCTCGAGATTGCCCTGGTGGAGAGACCAACATGGGATGTGGACATGCCCGAGAGCTACTTCAGCGTTGAGCAGTGGAGGAAGTAACGGAGTACGAAAAATGTAGATATACGGCGTGGCTGATAAGCTCATGGATCGTAGAGCCATGTTGAGCATAGTTGCAAGGATGATGGCTGTCAAAAGGTTCTGGACTCAAAAAGCATGGTCCTAGTTTGTAGATTTGGATGTTTAAACTGGCTATGTAGACTAGCATACGGGCTATCGAATCAAAATTTTGGGATATCGGGTTTCTACTGCATACGTGTACCCATGTCTGAGTTGTGACCATGAAAAGATTTTGTCACTCGACGACATCACTCCTCGGGAGCTACCGTATCATTGATGGGTAGCGTAATAGGGTTTGGGGTCCCTGCTCCCGTCGTCCAGTCTCTGTTTCAAAAGGCTGAACATGTCTCGCATATAGGAGTGTTATGGATCAGACGAGCTCAACCTGAATCACGTCACGAGAACACTTACAAGATGAATGACTTCTCGACTTACAAACTTAGAATTCTAGACTTCTATGACCAGAAGCAAGGGTCCGAATCGAGAAATAAGATCCCGCGGGTTTATACACTAGACTGTTGCACAACTTACCGAAATCGTCCAAATATTATTAACGAGGCCCCATTGCTCGCCCATAGAACGCGCGTCCTGGGCATCAGGAGGACCAAGACCGTTAGCCTGACCAATTCAAGCCTGTTGCCGGAATAGCCTCATGTAAGAGAGACCATGTCAAGCCTTTCAAGGCATGTGCAAGAGTGTCCAAGTGGGTGGAGAGATCCATCCGTGAAGTGGCAGATAGGTGAGATGACAGGATGGTTCATGACATGGTTCGCGAGACTTCGATGGTGAAGTGTATCCCAAGATCCCTGAATCCTCAACTCATGACAAAACCCACACGACTCATACTTCTGATGAATCACTGGCTGCTTGATTGTAATTATGGGTAGTTCTCAAGGGATACGTATCGACAACGGGTAATCCCCAGTTGTGGCTTCGTCATGCTTAAGTATTGAGTTACCAAGAAGAGAAAGAACTTGGAAACCACGTCGAATCTAGGTTAATCCCAGGGAAGATCCGAGTGAGTTGCCAATGAGATTGTCGAACAAACGATGAGTGATTGACATCAAAAACGGCATCTAGACGTTGAAGCGGTTTGGCGATCAGCTTGGACCACAGTTGAGGTCATCTGGACGTCTTTCTCAAGACTCTATGAGAGCGTACGTAGCACAGACTTCCCGGTAGCGAAATTCTTAGCTTCGTAATCTGATCTGGCCGTTGACTTTGGCCACATCTCTTGACAAGTCTCTTGTCCTCTTGGCAATGCTTATCAAACAAACCGTGTAAATTAATCTGCAGAATGAGAAAGACATCAAACATTCACAAAACACCAAAAGTGCCTCTGGGAAATTGTTGAATCAGGAGGTGGCAATTGAGGAAGCTCGCGTTGCGTAGACTCTCTGATAGAGTTGAGATATTGGTGTTTGCATGTACGCAAGCAAGCCAAAGTCAAGATGACGCGGCCTTTGGCGGTGTCTTAGACCACACCCCCCGGTCGTAAGCGCAACGAGATCGGCAGACCACAACTGAGAATGATTGGCTGTACATGACTGAGCCTGAAGATGCAACTCGATTGACGATTGGGTGTTCTTTTTCGGGCGACAGTGTGACACTGCTAAAATTTGATGTGGGAAACGGTGAGTAGATCATAACTCGACGTTAGGTAATTGAGAAAACGGACAGAGTCGAATTCGGCTCCGATTCGACCCCTGTGACTGAGTTTTGACGCGACGCTGAGAGAACGTTCCCGCTGCCAAGAAGCTCTAGAGACGCAGGGTTAATTCCGTTCAGTGGTAACGTTGCCAGGTAAGCAAATAGTCGTCCCTCGAGTGTGTGCTCTCTCTGTGAGCGCCTGTCAAATGGGATGATGGGATTGGACGAGGCCGCTTTTCCAGGGGCAGGCGCACGCGATGCAGACGCCAAAGCCAGTTAAGCTTCTTTCCAAGCCCGCCCACTGAGCTGTATCAAGATGGCCAAGATGATTTGTCTGTATTGTTTGTTGGTTGTGGTTTGATATTGAGGTGCCTAGAGCTGTGCCATACAAGCAAGGCGTAAGGCAGATAATTTGACTCAAGATCGACGAGTATCAGGTATAGAGATAAAGAAGCATGTTGCAGATCGCTGTGGAGTACTGAGAACCGTACTGAGCATCTTGTTCTGTGTTGTCTCTTTCGACACTGCACAGATTGTCATCCCCATCGGCCATGTGGAATAGCTTCACTTGTGAACCACATAAAATTTGCGAATATTGGGTATCGACTTTCGGGAAATAACGTCTTCGTGTTTATCTGATATGTAGGTATCCATGCTGCCATGTCCTCATAGGGAAATCATTGAAACAGAACCAAACTTTCTGGTGGGTTGGTGATGCAAGTCGATGGAGGCAGTGGAATTACAAGGGACAAGAGGCCGCGAGTCAAAGTGGATCTAGTGGAACTGGAAATAGCGAGCACCGCCACTGGATAGATGTCTCTGTGGCTAGTGAGATCCAAGACATAGAGGCCAATACAGAATAAGAATGCCTCAGAGGCCTACAATTGAAACCATAAGCGCGGATAGTCACTATGTCTCGTCGACTCTCTGGGATAGATATTGCTGCGCACGCCTTGTCCTACGTATTGCGAAAAAAGGATTGCGGGCAGCGTGGCTCAGTATGGGCTGTGCCATGATACTATTTCTTCGGGCGGCTTTTTAGAGGACCTCACCACTGCCTCGTCATCGCCCACCAAGACGAGGGACACGTTCCCAGTAAAGTACCGATACTTGCTAGTCCAGGGCCCCGGGGTCGAGTGACTCGCAGAAAACTGCAGCGGTCTTTGGCAGCCACGAGAGGGTTCTGTGCTAGAATTTGCGCCATATTGCAATAGAGGAACATTGGATGTAAATGAAACAGTACTCAACATTTGATATTCCAGCTGATAGGTCTATGATTGTACATTGAATCACCTACTAGAACCGATCACAAGTTTAGGTATTATTTTTATTCAAAATTTAGAGTACTCCGTAGTCTACGCGGATATTACAACCCATGTCGAATTAGTGACTGCTCACGCCAAAGACTCAATTGAACTGACTCCATCTTTACAGCGGCCGATCGTTTTTAACGCCAGTCGACGGTTTCCCCGCGCTTATCATCTGCTGGGTTCAGTTAGAGGCTTCACATTGCCACAGCCAGCACAGATACAGATTGTCGCTCCTTTCCCATTATTCTCCTACAGATTCCCATAATTTAATTAAAACATTTTATCGCCTCTTGTAGTTCTTTTCTCCATCTGACCTTATCAAAAAGTACATGTAGCACAAAGCAATTGCTGACGCTTGCTAATTCGCTGATGACGAGGATCTAGGCCAGGCGCCACTTCGCTTTTCGGTGTTCCCTAGGTCGGCGTACGTACGCACGCAATTCAAAGTGTATCACTCACTGGAAAAAAGACTACGTACACTTGCCCTGGCCTGCTGAGATTGGCCCTCTAGGTTCGCCTCTTGATGATGAAGCTGTTGCGTAGACTTGAGAATAGTTGACCCGTTCTCACTCAAATTGAGTCCAAAGGTATTACATATTCGTGAGGCTCATTTAATCGTTCACGATAGCGACACGCATCAATATTCGTAGCCTTCAAATGCCCTAATGTTATATAACAATCGGAGCCTGCAAGCACTGAATTGACCAACCAACTCATCACAGACCAATCATTTCAGCCATTTTATAAGGCTCAGTGGGCGTTCTCTCAGTTCCCCAGTTCCCTGAGCACTCACTTGAACAAGAGTACGAGGCAGCTGTACCGGTACATGCCCCTGCGCCCAGCAGCCCCCACCTCGAGCAACAGTCGGCTCCCTCATTGGCCTGGCGCTCACTGCTGACGCGTAAACTGCCATCGTAGGCTCTGGCCCAGAGTGGGCAAGAGTGAACGAGACGCACACCCTCCCGAGACACCCCGTCCCTTTCCCTTTATTCCCCTGGTCCACCCATCGATTCTCATCGCCGCCTGCTCCTGCCTCTCCTCTTTTGTGCTGTCTGTCTCTCTTACCTGCCTGCAGTGGTCAGCCATTCGCGAGCCGTCAACTCCTCTCCTTTAACCCTTCACTCTCGGCGACGACGAACAAAAGAAGCGAGTCAACTTGTTTCTACGACGAAAGAGTATTCGACGATACTCACGACGATTGAGAGAAAAGAAAATCAACGATTCTGGCTACCTTAGTCATCAGCTGGTCAGAGCAAGCGACAACTCCCGCGGCAACAGTCAGTTGGTCATTCTCAGGACCAAAAGGATTCATCTGGACAACGCGTGTACCGTGGCAATCAGGCCTACCATCACGCACCTCTCGTTGCTGACGACGACAATTTACGATCAATATTACGACGACATATCTCACTTCGAGGTTTCTTGGACCTCGTAAATAGCAATAATTGAGCCATCAACTACCTAGCCCGATCACGTATCTGGGCAACGACATATACTGAAACATCTATCCTCAACATCTTCATCCACGAACTATCCACTTACAAAACAACACATTAGCAATTATGGCGGGCCAACGTACGCCTGCGGGCGAGTATGGCGAGGAATGGGCCCGAGACCTTCGGGTCCAATTCGAAGGCTTGTTGCGTGACAAGCGTATGAATGATCTCCGTGCCTCATCGCGACAAGGCTCTCCGAGCTTGGGAGAGCAGTCTCCCCGTATGCGAAGCTCTCCGTTCCCCAGCGATAGCCGACCCTCGACATCCCAAGGACCTGGTCTTCCCTCTTACTCCGCCCTGCGACATCTCCCCAAGATCCCTACACCTCCCGCCGCTGGTGATCGCGATTCTCAAAAATTCAGAAACCTCCTCATCAGCTTATCGTTAACACCAACCAAATACGAGAACCCCGGTTTGTTGGACGAGGCATTGCAAACCATCCCATTAGATCGTATCTATGGCGAGGCCGAGGAAGAGACTCAGGTCTTGCAAGCTCAGGCTGAGAGTATGGGTGATGGACGACGACCCGAATGGGGTTACCAAGACTGTGTCATCCGGGCATTATTAAGGTATGTCATTTTTCATCCGATCTCGTTTGGATGGATTGACTAACACAGTTGATAGATGGTTTAAGCGATCGTTCTTTAGCTGGGTCAATAACCCACCCTGCCCCGTCTGCTTATCTCCCACCATCGCCCGAGGCATGACGGCTCCTTCACCTGAAGAGAGTGCTTGCGGCGCCCTCCGTGTCGAATTGTATCAATGCTCTGCTCAACATTGCGGTGCTTTCGAGCGCTTCCCTCGCTACGGCGATGTCTGGCGGTTATTACAAACCCGACGAGGACGTGTTGGCGAATGGGCCAACTGCTTTAGCATGCTTTGCCGAGCTGTCGGAGGCCGTGTTCGCTGGGTCTGGAACGCTGAGGACCATGTCTGGACTGAGGTGTATTCAGACCACCAAAAGCGATGGGTTCATGTGGATGCTTGTGAGGAAGCATGGGATAACCCTCGCCTCTATGCTGAGGGTTGGGGCAAGAAGATGTCCTACTGCATTGCATTCTCCATTGATGGAGCTACTGATGTCACTCGACGATACGTACGCAAGAACCAGCATGCTGCTGAGCGTAACCGATGCCCTGAAGAGGTTCTTCTCTATGTTATGCAAGAGATTAAGAACATGCGTCGATCCAACATGAACAAGGACGAGCGATTCCGATTGGAAAAGGAAGACAGCCGGGAAGACAACGAACTCCGAGGCTACGTCGTGGCCTCAATTGCACAGGCCGTAACTGACTTGGTTCCTGGAACCCCTGGCGGATCAAACCACACTGGCGCAAGCGGAAGCGATACCAAGTTGCCTGCTGAGCAACCTGGTCGACAAACTGGCTCTACAGAATGGTTGACTGCCCAGCAGCAACAATCTGGTCGATATCAACAGCCTCGCGATCCCAGCCACCGACGCCCATTGCCTTGAAAGCCGCGCGCATATACATTGCGACACTTTCCTAGGCATCGCGTCAGAGCTGCGTGAACGTTGACACTTGTTGATGACAACCATAGCCATATCATATCCACCCGGGCCAAACACAATAATACCCGCGCCCGTGGTTTAGTACGATGAACAACCGATACCTCGATGACAGTACCACGGCCCTCAACCATACGACCTCCATGATACTATCACTTCGATGACCTTACGGCCACACACAATTATTCCCTTCATGTCTAATACTATACACCTTTGACAGCCATAGCATAGACTCGGCGTTGAACCATTTCAAAGAGGCTGCCGTCTTTGTGGCACAGCCTGTACCTACTACATCAACCTGCCTTTCGATTTCTTTTGTTATTTTTCTATGTATAGGGGGCGCATTACGGCGGGGCATCTATGTTCCCTCAGGAGAGCAGGGGCGGGTTTAGTCCCTTGTTTCGGGGCGTTTGGCTATGTTTCTTTTTGGGCTATCATGAGCGGTATGAAGCCAGTCAAAAGAGATGGATCAGTGGATGAAGAAGATAGGATAAATCAATGCCAAAGAGCAGTTCCTTTCTAAGTTGATGTCTTTGTTGAATTGTGAATCCATTCTATGCAAAGTGACTGAAAGTGTATGCAGCAACCCCGTGAAAGAAATCACCAATCATATCTCTGGGACTCAACCGACATCCTTGAATGAACTCAATTATTTTCTTGAAACAATGGATGATTCACAGGGGTTTTTGAGATGACGTTGACATTGACGTTGACGTTGAAAGGATCAAACACGACCATGGGGAAGGAGTGGCACGTGACCATGCAACTGCCGCCACTGCCCAAAATGCTAAGGAAACGGAACCTACCTGCCATACCCTGGAGGCAGGCACGACGAAATCACATTTTCCATCTTCCACAAATCCCCTTCAAATTATCGCAAGAAAATCTAAAGACTCATGAGAATGGGGTCGGCCAGTGTGAAATCAACCAGAGTTTTGCGTTCTGCTGCTCGTGAGAATCTCAAGACGCCACAAGAGCCAGTCTTACCAGATCTGATTAACACGGTCAAAGCTGGTCAACCATCTCAGAAAGCTACGAGCGTTGAGCAAGATGCACTTTTGCCACCAGCACCAATGAAGCGAAAAGCCCATGAAATCACAGAAGAAGATGTTTCCTATCAAGCTGAGAAGGAGAGAAAGGCGAAGAAACCGAAAGTCACAAATGAGGAAAAGCGACTTCGCAGGTTCAGACCCAAGCCACCTCAGTCGTTCCATGAGATCTACGCCCGGGCTCTTTCTCAGCGCTTTTACGTGCTTAATCGCGTCAGAGGAGGAACTCAAGACTGCCCTGAGGAAGATGTTGAGATGACAGGATCGACTGGAAACATCTACACTGTTCATGTTGGAAAACAGCCGCGATGTACGTGCCCTCACCATGAGAAGGGTCATCAGTGCAAGCACATCCTCTACGTAAGTATCACACCTGAATCTTCGATCGCGTTATTGACACAAATTCAGGTCATGAAGCAAGTTTTGAACGCGCCTTTCAATCTAGTCTACCAACTCGCGCTTCTGAGCACTGAACTTCAAACCATCTTTGCCTCAGCACCTCCCATTTCGGCATCCGGACAAGCAGAGTCCGACAAGCGCAAGCCCATCGATGGCGATTGCCCCATCTGCTACTGTGAGCTTGACGAGAAGAACCAAGAGTCTATCGTTTGGTGCGCTGCCGCCTGTGGTCAGAACATTCACGAGGAGTGTTTCAGAATGTGGGCGCAGACAAAGGCTGGCGGGAAAGTGACTTGCCCCATGTGTCGCAGTGTCTGGAAGGGCGACGAGAAGCTTGTTGCAAAGGTTCAGAAAGATAAAGGCGCCGTGGAAGAGGGATATGTCAATGTTGCGGACCAGCTTGGCATCAGTCGTGAGAGAGGTACCTAAACTTTCGTGTCTGAGTACCGTTCTGATACTAACTGTGGTTTAGATGAGTCGAGCTATTCGCGATGGTATGGAATTCACAACAGACGCCGAGACCCGAACTGGGAGGGTAACAGTTCTTGGCATGGAGGGTGGTGAAGACCGTAGTTGTGCGGTACAGACGCGAAACGAGCAGTTTATTCGCTCTCGTATGCGGCAGGATGAACGTCGTGTTCAATTTTCCTTCGTCGAAAAGTATGATGGTAGGAGTTTTGCTCTTTATCTGTAAGGTGTTAGCGGTAGCATGGGTCACCCAGATTTATTGCAGTCACTGTAATCGATGGCAGTCTGGCGATAGAGGATTTCTGTGGTGATGGAACCTCTCAAATATGTATGTACTATATTGCAAATCGAGGTCATAATGTAGTCATGGTCTAGATGAGCACCCGTTGATCGAGCGGATCTGGTCGAAGTACATGTTCGCGGACAAGATGAATGCGGATAATGCACTGGTGAAAGCGTGCAGAGATATGTTATTCCGGGAGATGCCTTTCCTGTCTCAAGTCATATAAATCTCCGCCGTGTAATCTTACCAAACAGCAAAGTCCGCAACATGAGCTCCTCACATTGGTAGTCGAGGAACCGAAAGGTCACCGGCGTGGAGTTCGGCGGTTTCGGTGGGCCTCCCCCGAAATGTCCCCACAAACCGCCGAGGCACCGACCTACGCCGCCGTGGGATGTTGATGGACTGATTAAAGAACTGACATCCGCTGTCGATATCATGGAACCAAACTCACTCATTCTTTCACTTTCATTTCACTGATATATCCAAACGTCACAATGTCAAAACTACCATCCACCACTCGAACTCTTGTTGCACCAAAGAAGTGTCTCCCAGCAGAGTACACGGTCATAGAGCAGCCTATACCCAAAATCACCAAGCCAAACCAACTTCTTCTCCGTATGAAAGCCGTTGCCATCAACACTGGTGAAACACAGTTTGCGTCTGGACAGTTCGACTTGCTCTACAAGGCCTCGTAAGTCGACAGCCACTATTCATTCGTACTATAAACTCACATATATGCAGCAACTTCCCGATCCCATTCGGAATCGAAGGCTCCGGCGTAGTTGTAGAGATTGGGCCTGAAGTCACAGAGTTCAAGGTCGGAGATGCAGTCTACGGCATGGAGTTTGAGAAACCTCATCTCTCTAGACCCCCTGCAGCTTGGGCCTCGACATATGCCCTGACAGAGCCACAGTTCCTCCACAAGAAACCGGATCATGTTTCTTTTGAAGAAGCCGCTGCGGTACCAGCTCTCGCAGTAACTGCGTACCAGAGCATCAAGCGAGGACTCCAGCTTCAGGGAAGAGATAGCCTAGCAGGACAGACGGTTTACATACCCGCTGCTCTCAGTGCATCTGGCAACACGGCCATACAGATCGCGCGGAACTATTTTGGTGCTGAGAAGATCATTTCGACTGTCTCGACGCCAAAGATGGGCTTGGTCGAAGAATATCTTCCCGGAATGGTCACTCAACTGTACGACTATAAGACCCAAGACATCGTCAAGCTCATCGGCCGCGGTACCGTCGACTTTGCAATAAGCACCCAATTCTCCACCCTCAACGAAAGCATCTCCGTTCTCAAAACCGACGGTATCCTCATGAGCATCGCCAGCATCCCCAAAAGTGAAGTCATGGCAGAAACGCTCGGTCCCAAGTTCCCCACATGGCTTGGCTGGATTCTAGATTTCTTGCAGATCTGGTACACATGGAAGCTGCGCGGTACAAAGATTCAGTATGAGTTCATATCGGGACATCCGGGACATCGAGGGGACATGGAGGTTGTGGCGGATATGGTTGCCAAGGGCATGGTCAAGGCTGTTCATACGGCGGTGGACATGGATGATTTGGAGGAGGTGAGGAAGGGATGTGAAAAGACTTTTAAGAGTAAGGGGGGTATTGGGAAGTTTGTGGTTCGTCCTTAGGGCGGAGGATATCAAGTTTTATGGTCTCAGGAGGATTGCGGGAAGACATCATTTGAATGTATCGATTCTGTGTGATTTTTCGTCTTTAGTCTATCTCTGGTTCAGTATCGTGCTTAATACTGGTCTTAAAAAGGTTATTATTGACTCTTTCATGTAACTGGTTAAAGTGAAATCTGCAACTTCAGAAGCGTAGGATTATAGTCTAAAATGAACTATCTAAAAGAGATAGAAGAAGGTAGAATTAGAAGAATTGCTCTCTAAGAATATAAAAATAAAACTTTAAATTCTTAATAGATCAAGCATGGCTAAAAGAAAAGCTCCAAGAGAAATGCTCCCAGGCACGATCTTAGTCAAGCATATAAGCTCATATAACTCCATCCACAAGCTCCTCACCAGTGAAGGCTGAATACTGTCCTATTAGTCAATTGGCTCCAGAAATCACGCCCTTTCTTCTAAGTGAAGTGCCCATAACCGCTGGATAAGCAGATGGAAAATAGGAGCAGACCCCATTACTTACATGTCTCTGACTTAAATACACTTACACAACATCAGAATACCCCAGTAGTCTCTTGACAATAAATGCTTATAGATTAATCTATGGATTCCCTTCTCTCTTACTATTACCAGACAGGGCTCAGAGCAAATCACTTAGCTATTACAAGCAATTGCACTATTAGCTATCATATCACTGGGACTCATAAGCCTTAGGTCTGTTAAGGAGGTAGTAATCCTGCCTACAGGTCTCTCAGTAACTGTGTTAACCTTCTGCCTTCTCTATTATATTTCCACCTAAAGGTCAGTTAAGCCCTAACTAAGTAAGAGATTAAGTACAGACTTATAAGTATATTGCGTTACCTAAATATCTATGTATTGTAATTATTAATATTACTAATAGCTATTATTATAGTATTTATATATTATTTCAACCTCTTAAAAGGTTAAATTTCTAGCTTTAGTCTCTGAATTTAATAATAATATACCTATTTATACATATAAATCCCATACACTAACGAGTAAGCCTCATCGGTAGCTGAGTGTGATGCATCTGGTATATCGGCAGGTTCAGCCATTATCCATCCAAGTACTCCATATCACAACGTGTTTCCTCCACTTGCTGGGTTGTATCTTGAAGTAACATCGGGACTAGCCCAGGGATCGAGCCGTCCGCCGTGATAAGCGCTGTGATGTAACGCCATATGTCGACTAAAGTACCGTGCAGGGCACATTGATGATTGCATGCATTAGTCTACGTAACAGAAACTGCCGTGTTATCCGAACAAAACATTGAACTTTCTTTGCATTACATACTGTGTCCTTGGCCATTATGTTAATCATAAAGCTGCCTTAATTCTAGGACCCTGTATAGACCTTGTTTTATATACTTTCTCATTTGTCACCTGTGTTCGCAGCCTAAAGCTTAACCTTATAGGCGGCAGTCATCCCCATGGTTGTATATCCTATTCCACTTATTTCATGATCAACTTATGCGATGGCGGGATCCATTGTGTTTGTGACAGATAATCAGATTAGCGCAAATTCGAGACACAAGCCACGATTTAGACGACGTCGTGGCGCGTGTGAGTCGTGTAAGCGTCGTAAAGTCCGGTGTAAGTTGCTTGGTCTCCTGCTTTGTACCTCGCTTATGGTTCTTATGACTACTAGGTAATGGCACAAACCCTTGCAATCAATGCCAAGTCAGATTCCTGTCAAGATGGTACATAATCATCTCAGCCCGAGCTAACTAGAAAAGCAGAAATCGTCGATCGAATGCTTATACAACAGCTCAAGCTGGAAAACTAACGACGGAGATACAGAGCGTGGTCCATCAGGATCGCCGGTGCAACAAACAAGGGGGAGTTTGACGCCTCCTCAAACGAGCCCATTTGGTGGAATGGCTTGTGATGGATCAGCGGAAGAGTCTTCGAGATTTAATGGCTCGGATGCACACAGCCTTTTGATGAGCCTCAGCAATACCGATTGCACCACTAATACTGAGTCAACAGAGATCTCGCAGTGGCAGGATTGGTTCGTTAGCGACCTACCAGTACCTCTCGGGAACGATGTACAACTTACAGGGACTTCTGATGAGTCTTTGACCGACTGGTTGGACCCCCAGCTTGTCAACCCAGCAGATACCGCGGCCATTATGCAAACCCTTTCGGGGGAGAATCTATTTCAATCATCCGGCCCAAGTTACGACATGTCTGAGCCTCTATCGCTGGACAGTGATCCCGGCGGCTTCAACACAACGAGAAACGAACAAATCGCCGGTTGTATTCAGAAGCTTCGCTCCCAGAGACCATTCGTTTTACGCGATGAACATCCTGAGGCACCACCAAGTAACAACATCATGGGGCACAGGGGCTTTTATGATGCAAAGTTTATTTCTCAATGTTTTGATGGTACGTAAGGGTTTAATTACACAACATATCAGGTAACTTAGAACTGACTTTATTACCTGAAAGCGTGCGATACAGATCCGGAAGGGTAACTATATTTCCTCCAAGATTTCAGTATCAGCGGCACTACTCTAACAATAACAGTGTTCGAGTATTATTGGAGAGAAAAAGCATGGATTTGATTGCACATGAGATTACAAAAGATGCCCTGGCTGTTGACACAGAAACCTCTGTTTTATTCCACTCCTTGATGGCTATTGGATGCCATTCTTTGAATCTTGACCAAGGTCATCGAGCAATTGGCAAAGGGAAATATCCTGTCTTGAAGTTTTTTAAACAAGCTTTAAATGCGAGACAGCATTTGCGGGACAGCCCTAGTCTTGGAGGACTTCAGGTATGTTGTCACATCTCGAGAAATTCAGAGCGATGAGGGATTCCTTAAACTGATTGTACTATTGTAGGCTATTTTGACTATGGTAACTCCTTCACCAGATATCTACTTCCGAGTAAATTCTTACACGCGCACAAGGCATACTTCTCAGCTCGAGTCGGAGACGATTCCACCTCGAGCTTCCTCGCTGATGCCGCCTTTTGCGTCCAGACATTGCAACTACACAACGCGAGTGCAATTGAACAGAAATACAACAGCTTCCAAGAACAACAAGTGGCCAAACGTGCCCTTTGGTTCTTGTATTCTCTTGAGAAGCCTCGCTGCCTCGCCGAAGGCTTATTACCGGTTTGTAGCACTCGACATTCCCTTATAGCAAGCAGCCTTTTCTTGTCTGTACACTGTGTCTGATTCTTGCGACGCATAGTTGATCCACGACGACTTCGTCGACTACGATCCTCCGTCGTCCGCAAGCTATTCGGCTAGTGAGGTTGACTGGTTCGCTATCAACGCCCGGTTTGCGAGGATCTGTTCTTCTATCATAAGGGAGCGACTTCGATGCAAATCGGGTCGCCCACCATCACGACGCGGACAAGACCGTGCCTCTGAGTATAGTGCAAGCTCGGTAATAAAGAGGCTTGAATCTCTTTTGGAGGAGTGGAGAGATGATCTCCCCTTTGCCGGTGATTTTGACGCAACCGGGTCTGACGAATTTGCGGCGTCAACGTGTTCGGAGAGACGTCACAGGATTAAGTGCCTGAACAAATACTGGTCCGCCATCATTGCAACGCATTCAGGACAGGCGCGTGGTGTAGCCGAAGATGGCGGTGCAGGTGTCCGATTGAGTAGGGCAAGATGCATTGACGCCGCCCAAGCAATTTTGCAGAATAGTCACTACATCACCTCGACCGACATTTTATCTGATATGTACGTTCTGGGGGGGTGAAGTGTGCCATTATCAACTGCACAGGCCATTTCATCTTTCCTATCCTCTCGATTTCATTTCTGTACTGCTGCTTGGTTATACTAACCAAGCGTTTAGCTCACTTTATTACTACATCACTGTTGCGACACGGGTGATCATGACTGTGGTGATCCGGGACAGATTTGCCAGTGATATCGCAGGGGATCCTGTTCATAACAATACGGCCACACGCACAAGAGAAACTACGCATGGCAGGTCAATAATGTCCTATGTAGGAATTGCGATTGGTCTCTTTAGTCGTCTTTCTTTAGATATAGACGTTCCTGTAGATGAGGTTACTGAGTTAGGGAAACTAGGAAGATAGATAATAAAATATATCTATGTTTAGCCAATTAGCCAATTATAGTTATATACGAGAGGGTCCAACTTCACTACGACCATAATCCACCCACCTCTATGTCAGCCCTGACTCAATAGCACACCATCACTACCGGTAAACTCAAAACGACAACCGCCTGCATTGAGGTCAAAACGCAGTTCCGGCATATACGAACAGAATCCGACATGATACAAGATAAGAAGAAGCTGTCAGGATGATAAAAACCTAAATCAGCTATCCGACTGGCTCCTAGAGTCCTGGTCCCATTCCATTATGAGCCAATGGGGCAATTGCCCCTTTGCCCGACCCGACTCCGTTCCGTGTGCGTTGAGTGTTTTCGGACATTACTGTCCCTCACCCGGGACTATTGGGATGTAGGATAGTAATAGTAACCTTCCTACTCCGTACTGGCTGCCGAATTGCCGGGCCTGTTAGTCGTCTTTGAGGATACTGATAATTGCGCTTCGGAGTATTGCGTGTCCTCTCGGATGGGAGACTGAATCGTATACAAACAACCGGAGTTTTGATGCTGATTGCAATGATAGACAGATATATAAACATGAAAGACAATGTGTTAATAGAGACTTTGTAGTCGATCCATCGCAACCTTATTATCGTTTTCAACACTACTGATATCATCAACGTTCAACATGGGAGTAATCGAATCACCCCCAAGTACCGCTTCAGACTCTGCCGAGGAGATGGCTCAAGCCATCCACGGTCATGAGGACTCTGTTTTGCCCGTTGCTATTGTTGGCATGGGTATGAGGCTGCCGGGCGAGATCCATACTCCTGATGAACTTTGGGACATGCTTGTGGGGAAGCGTTCCACCCGATGTGAGATCCCGTCAACTCGATTCTCAGTTGATGGGTTCCACAGCCCAACAAGTAAGCCAGGATCCATTGCCATGCGTCACGGCCACTTCTTGGACGACAAGGATGATCTGCACAGGCTGGACACCTCCTTCTTCTCCATGGGGATGACCGAAGTGAGTGATATTGATCCGCAGCAGAGGATGCTCTTGGAAGTGGCCTATGAGTGTATGCAGTCTTCGGGTCAAACGAACTGGCGTGGTAGCAATATAGGTTGTTACGTTGGCGTATGGGGAGAGGTATGAATGGAAAAAACCTTTATCTACTCCTGGAGGCATATAGCTAATCTGAGGCTAGGATTGGCTTGATCTTCACAGCAAAGATTTATACGACTCGGGCACATATCGTGTGTCGGGTGGTCATGACTTTGCCATTTCCAATCGTATCAGTTACGAATACGATCTCAAAGGCCCCTCTTTCACTATCAAAGCCGGCTGTTCATCATCTTTGATAGCTCTTCATGAAGCTGTAAGGGCCATTCGAGCCGGTGACTGTGATGGTGCTATCGTGGCCGGCACGAACCTTATATTCTCACCGACCATGTCTATGGCCATGACGGAGCAAGGAGTTTTGTCCCCAGACGCTTCATGCAAGACCTTTGATGCAAATGCAAATGGTTATGCAAGAGGCGAGGCAATCAATGCCATCTTCCTGAAACCTCTAAACAATGCCCTGCGGGACGGAGATCCCATCAGGGCTCTTGTCAGGGCAACATCTTCAAACTCGGACGGCAAAACACCCGGCATGTCTATGCCAAGCTCTGAGAGCCATGAAGCCTTGATACGGAGGGCGTATGGGGAGGTTTGCTTGGACCCCAAGGACACTTGTTTTGTCGAAGCACACGGAACCGGCACATCTGTGGGCGATCCGCTGGAAGCCACAGCAATCGCCCGTGTTTTCGGTGGCTCATCATACAACAAGCTCTACATCGGGAGCGTTAAGCCGAATCTTGGACATAGCGAGGGTGCTTCAGGTGTTTCGTCCGTTATGAAGGCCATTTTGGCTCTAGAGAACCGCACTATTCCTCCCAACATCAACTTTTCTACGCCGAATCCCAAAATCCCATTCTCCGAGATGAATATGGCGGTGCCAGTTGATGCGATTCCCTGGCCTCAAGACCGGCCACTTAGAGTCAGCGTCAACTCGTTTGGAATAGGGGGTGCAAACGCGCATTGCATCATAGAAACTCTGGAAGAGTACCTTGGCGGATCGCTTCCAAATGGACGTCAAGTTGCTCCGATCCAGAATGGAAACGGCTCAGTGCAAGCTGACAGCAGCAGTGCCGTTACCAGTATCACTGCGATGAAGATGGAAGTGCGCAGAAAGAAGCGCCAGAGTGCTGTTGAAGCAGCAGGACAAGTCTCAAATCTGAGGTTCGTCGCTGATTGCGTCAAGATCCGCCCATCAAAGGCTCTCTATGTCCTCTCTGCTGCGAACCCGACGTCGCTTAGGCAGAGTGTGATGGACTATCAAAAGTATCTGGCAAACCACAAGACTGACCCAGTCGATGTCTCTTATACCCTGGCAAATAGAAGAGAGCATTTGTCGCATCGCACTTACGGCGTGGTCACTACAGAATCCACGAAGGATACGCCCATAGTTCCCGATTTCTCCCCTTTGTCCAAGACAAACAACAACACCCTTCCTGAGATAAACATGATCTTCACTGGACAGGGTGCCCAATGGGCTGGCATGGGCAAAGAGCTCATGGACGAATATGAGACCTTTTATAACACCATCGCGTACTTGGGTCTCGTACTATCCGGACTGGAGCATCCTCCAACTTGGGATCTGATTCAGGAATTGTCCAGGCCTACAGAATCAAGCAATGTTGGCCGCGCCGAATTCTCCCAGCCACTTGTCTGCGCAGTCCAAGTGGCCCTGGTCGATCTGCTGCGGTCTTGGGGTGTTACCCCGGCCGCTGTGGTAGGCCACTCTAGTGGCGAAATGGCTGCTGCATATGCAGCTGGGGCCATATCCTCTGAGGAGGCCATCACAATCGCGTACTATAGAGGCTATGTCAATCAGCAGTATACACGTGATGGCGGCATGGCTGCTATTGGGATGGGAGCCCAAGAGGTTGCCCCTTACCTTGTTGAGGGTGTGGGTGTTGCCTGCGAGAACAGTCCACAGAGTGTAACACTCTCGGGAGACAAGGCTGTACTTGAGGAGGTCTGTCAAAAGATCAAGGAGCAAGTTCCAGACTGCTTTGTCCGCCAACTTAAGGTAAATGTCGCATACCACTCACGTAAGTCCAACCATCTGCTAGTTATCCCCCTTCGACGACTTTTCTGACCACACAACGTCGTGTAGATCACATGCAAGACCTCGGTGGATTGTTTGAGAACCTTTTGGAAGGCAAGGTTTACAGCCAACCTCCGACCATCCCTTTCTTCTCCAGTGTCACTGTCCAACAAATCACCGAACCGAGAAGCCTTGATGCTGCCTATTGGCGCCAAAATCTGGAGAGTCCCGTACGCTTCACTGGTGCTGTGAAGCTTCTGCTCGAGGCCCGAGCGAGCACTGATTTAAAGCAGGTGTTTGTCGAAATTGGCCCTCACAGCGCATTATCTGGACCACTCCGTCAAATCTTCAAGGCTCATGGCAGGGGTAAAGAAGCCTATGTCTCAGCTATGATTCGTGGCGAAGACTGCACTGAGTCAGTGCTCAAGCTTGTTGGTGAGCTATTCTGCCATGGGTCATCACTCCAGTTGTCAAATGTCACTGCCGACGGTGATGTTGTAGTCGACTTGCCCCCTTATCCATGGAACCATGACCGGGAATATTGGTCTGAGAGCCGAGTCAGCAAGGATTGGAGATTCCGCAAATTCCCCAACCATGAGCTCCTTGGCTCACGAACCCTGGAAAGCAGCAGTCTACAACCTGAGTGGCGCAATTTGATCAGGCTTGATGGGATCCCGTGGCTCCGAGATCACCAGGTCCTCAATGATGTCGTCTTTCCTTGCGCGGGCTACCTAGCGATGGCGGTGGAAGCGGTCCGACAGGTAGCTGGCTCATCTGAAATAGAAGGCTTCACTTTGAAAAGTGTTGTCGTCCAGTCTGCTCTGGTTCTGACTGAATCGAAACCGGTGGAAGTACTTACAAGTTTAAGACCAGTCAGGTTAACCAACACTCTGGACTCGGCTTGGTGGGAATTCTCCATCGTAGCACACAATGGCACCAGCTGGATCAAGCACTGCGAGGGACAGGTCAGGCCAGGCCAGGATGCTCATCAGAAAACGGCCGTCTTGCCGCAAAGCGAGCCCATCAGCGAACACTACCCCCGTCTCGTGGACAATTTGTATCCTGAGCTTCTGAGAATCGGCTTACGATATGGGCCCTCTTTCCGTGGTCTTGACAATGTCTCGTGTGTGCCAAATGGCAAGAAGGCCACCGCAACGCTACACGAAACAACAGTATCTGAGTCGTCCTACGCGATACATCCCACCACAATCGACCACTGCCTCCAGCTGTTTTTCCCTGCTAGCTGCGACGGAGCATTCTACAGAGCCGAGAAGCTGTGCGTTCCGACAGCCATAGGACGCTTGTATCTTGCTGATGGGAAATTGTGGGAGGTTGAGAGTGCTCGAGCAGAGGCATCGGCCGTCACAAACTCTGGAGGCTCAATTTCTGGAGCAGCTACCGTGGTGTCCAAGCAAAACTCTACTCTTCTCTCGCTAGAGGATGGAAAGTTCTCTCCGCTAGAAACGGATCTTGCTGAGGACGGGAATGCAGATCTAGTTGGTGCAGCACGTCTCGAATGGAAACCTAACTTGGACTTTGCCGATATGCGTACCCTGGTTCGCCCAAGCCATGCCTCTATGAACGATGGCCCCGAGCTTGATCTGGTAGAGCGACTCACCTTACTTGCTATTCTGGAGATTCACGAGCGTATTGATGGTGTCGTCACTCCTGGGGGTCATGATCATGCCCACCAACACCTCCCTCACTTCCGTGGCTGGATTGCAGACCAAGTCACCGCAGCGGCCGAGGGTAGATACCGCGGGGTGTTAGGAGATGCCAGGGAGATAGCATCGCTTGAACGCGAAGCTAGATTGTCCTTAATGACCAATCTCCGCCAACAGGTCTTGCGGACAGGAGCTGCGAGCGCTGCAGTCTTGATCGGTCGAGTTGTTGACCACTGCGAGGAAATTGTAAAAGGAGAGCTTGAGGGCATTGAACTTCTTCAGGCAGAAGATGGTCTCACCAACTATTACAATTATGTCGAGTCACGGACAGATTCTATCGACTTCTTCGCCACTGCTGGTCACACTCGGCCCACGCTTCGTGTTCTTGAGATTGGTGCTGGCACCGGCGGCGGAGCTCAAGTTATCCTTGAAGGACTAACAAATGGCAAAGAACGCCTGTTCTCGACATATGCATACACGGATATATCTGCTGGATTCTTCGTCGCGGCCCAGGAACGATTCAAGGCATACAAAGGTCTTGACTTTAAGGTCCTGGATATAACCAAAGATCCCTCTGAACAAGGCTTCGAGCCAGGTTCCTTTGATCTCATCATTGCTGGCAACGTTATCCACGCCACCCCATCGTTGAACGAGACCCTTGCCAATGTACGCAAGCTGCTTGCTCCCGAGGGCTACTTTTTCCTGCAAGAGCTTTCACCCAAGATGAGAATGGTAAATTTGTGAGTTTAGTTCCTGTTTGAGCCTCTCCTAACCAGATCGCAATGGATGAACGAGTAACTAACCTTGTAGGATTATGGGCATCTTGCCTGGATGGTGGCTTGGAGCCGCAGAAGGTCGAGTTGAAGAGCCGTACTTGGCTCCATCACAGTGGGACACAGTTCTCAAGGAGACCGGGTTCTCTGGCGTTGACGCCGCCATATATGATGCTCCCTATCCCTATCACCTGAATGCAAACATCATCTCAAGACCAGCCAAAGAGTCGGCGTCACAGCCTCGAGCAACAAAAGGCCGACTCACATTGCTACATCATCCTGACGATACGAACTCGCCGAGCATCACGCAGTTGCGCGAGGTACTTGATGCTCGTGGTCTTGAGACAGACATGGTGGTATTCCATGAGCATGAGGAGCTCAAAGCGGGAGAACAAGACGTAATCATTTCTCTGCTCGAGCTCAAGAAGCCATTCTTTAGCTCCATCTCAGCCGCCCAGCTGGAATTATTCCAGAGGATAGTTGCTAAGCTCGGCAGCGCAGAGATGATTTGGGTCACACGGCCTGCACAGCATGGTCTAAGTGCCTCAGACGACCCCGGCTTCGGTCTTTCGTTGGGTCTGGCACGCACCCTCCGCTCTGAGCAATCGCTAGCCATCACGACACTTGAGATTGACCAGGTCAATGATGAATCATTCAAAGCTGTGACAGATCTCGCCATAAAGGTCTTGGATCATCGAGAGGGCGGTACCGATTCAACGCGCGGCGCAACTACCATGGACCCAGACCGCGAGTATGTGGTCGAGAATGGCGTTGTCAAGATTGCTAGGTATCACCCCGTATCTTTGTCACAGGAGCTTGCGTCCAGGGCATCCAAGCCAGAGGCAGTGACGCTTGAAATTGGGCGTATGGGACTATTGCAAACGCTCGGTTGGGTGCCGTTTCCAACGTCTGATCCAGGCTATGGAGAGGTCACAATCGAACCTCGATGCGCAGGATTGAATTTCCGAGTAAGTATTTTCTTATTAATTCACTCATTCTTATGCTGACGATGACGGTCGATAAGGACGTGCTTCTCTGCATGGGTGTCGTCGAAGCAACTGGTGTTGGCATCGGGTTAGAGGGTTCTGGAACCATCACAAAGGTCGGAGCAGGTGTTAGCAAGTTCCAGCCTGGAGACCCTGTCTTCTACCTTGCCGACAACTGCTTCTCCACGCAGATAACCATCTCGGCTCAACGCTGCGCCAAAATTCCGTCGCAATTGGCGTTTGAAGATGCTGCCACGATGCCGTGTGTCTATGCGACTGTCATTCACTCTCTACTCGATGTTGGAGGATTGCGATCAGGACAATCTATCCTAATCCACTCCGCCTGTGGCGGAATTGGCATTGCAGCTCTGAACCTTTGCCGCAATTTCCAAGGTTTAGAGGTGAGTGTGAAGCGCTTTCATCCTGATCCTGACCCTGACCCTGACCCTGACCCTGACTGGCCACAGATATATACTACAGTGGGAAATGAAGAAAAGGTACAGTATCTGGTGGACAACTTTGGGCTTCCGCGCTCCAGGATATTCAACTCCCGGGACGCCTCGTTCCTTTACGACGTACGAGCAGCCACCCAGGGTCGGGGTGTTGACCTTGTTCTCAACAGTCTGTCTGGGGAACTGCTACATGCTTCATGGCAATGTGTAGCACCATACGGTAAAATGCTTGAAATTGGAAAAAGGGACTTTATTGGCAAGGCACGACTAGAAATGGATCTCTTCGAGGCTAACAGAAGCTTCATTGGCATTGACCTGGCTAGATTTGATTCAGCACGGTGTCAGAAGTGAGTGTTTTTCTGCTTTTCTGTTTAACCTCATCCTCGTCTTCGTTTTTCTTGCCTTTCTTTCCTTCGTACCTAATTCAAGAGCACAAGAGATTTGGAGGCTGACTTTGGCTACCTATCTACAAGACTATTGGAACGTACCGCGGCAATGATCCAGACGGGCATCATACAGCCTATCAAGCCCGTCAAAGTATTTGACGCATCTGATGCTGAAGGAGCCTTTCGATACATGCAGAAGGGAGTCCATCTGGGCAAAATAGTGGTATCCATTCCGCCTCACAGTAGCACCGTCCTTCCTGTCACACCAAAGCCTCTACAAGTGAAACTCAATGCCGAAGCGAGTTATCTTCTCGTGGGTGGACTCGGTGGACTCGGCCGTGCTGCTGCGACGTGGATGGTAGAGAGCGGTGCCCGATACCTAATCTTCTTCTCGCGGTCAGCCGGTCTAAGTGCCAGAGACCAGGCCTTCTTCCAAGAACTGGCGTCTCAGGGCTGCACTGCGCAGGCTGTTCGGGGCGATGTTTTGAACCTGGCTGACGTGGAGCTCGCCATGGCCTCGGCGCCACCGGGCAAGCCCATCAGAGGCGTTTTGCAGATGTCCATGGTCCTGCGCGACAAGCCGTTTGCTGACATGAGCTTGGAAGACTGGGACACGGCAGTGAAGCCCAAGGTCCATGGAACTTGGAATCTGCACCTTGCTGCACCCAAAGACCTCGACTTCTTCTTCGCAACAGGTTCCATCAGCGGATCATTCGGCACCCCTGGGCAGGCTAATTATGCTGCTGGCAACACATACCTGACAGCCCTGTTTGAGCACCGTCGTGCCCTGGGCCTGCCGGCTTCTGTACTGCAGATCGGACTGATCGAGGACATTGGCTATCTAGCGAAAAACCCAGAACGTGCTGAGGCGCTGAGAGCCGCCGGAGGCTTCTTCTTGCGAACTCGACAGTTGCTCCAAGGCCTGAACTGGGCGCTTCTGGCAAGCGACCCTCATCATCCTGAGTACCAGCTGACGATTGGTCTACGGAGCGACAAAGCACTATCGGACCCAGCCAACCGCGTGATATGGAAGAAGGATAGCCGTGCTGCCCTGTATCACAACCAAGAAATCTCCACTGACGCTGGGGCCGGCGATGACCAGGGCATCAACGCAATTCGCCTCCTAGTAGCCTCATGCGAGGAAGACCCAGACATCTTGGAGGATCCGGCAACGATTGAGCTTGTGACCAATGAGATTGGGAAGCGCGTGTGCATGTTCATGCTGCGACCTGTCGAAGAGATGGACCCAACCGCGTCTCTGACGTCGCTTGGTGTTGACTCACTCGTCACCATTGAGATCCGGAACTGGATCAAGCGCACATTCGGGGGCGTTGAAGTTAGCACCCTGGAAATTCTCAACTCTGGCACTATTCAAGGACTGGCAAAACTGACAGTCGACGGGCTCAAGGCTCGGTTTACGGCCTCTGAACAGACTAATGGTGATGCGTATCTAGAAATGAAGGCTCCATAGGTACAGACTGAGCTGGGATTTGGCTCATAGGTTAGTAGTTTTATATACTTGACCAATTTTGAACGTATTCTTTCAATTTAGACTCGTCTGTATCCAGCGACCTCAACTAAGTACCTACTGTTATAAAGAGACCGAAATGAATTTACATTGTGCTTACAAAATGCAGTGCGGCTCTGATAGCTCAACAAAAAGTTGATAAAAATTAAAGGTGCTTTGAACAATGCCCGAAGTTCAGGGTGAAGACGTTAGTTAACCCGGCCTCAGAGAGCAAAAAGACTTCTGACTTTAAACCAAGGCATCCATGTTCAAGCAAACTGGTTTCAAGTCCTCCTAAGCTTATCCTAAATTTACCCAAGTCTCTTAGGCTTACATACAGCCTGATGACTTAGGTACGATATCAACACTTTTTTCTGCCACTGCGTAGTAGGTAGTAACCAGCTTGTATTCAGATCTAACTAACTAAATAGGAAGAACGAACAGGTACATAAATGCACCCGAAAACTCCAACTCACACATAAACTTCTTCCACGTATCTCGACTTATCCAACCTTGCTCTCCATTCTACCACTGTCTTGGCTGTTGTTTCCCCTCTCTTCTGATCAATTTCTAGCAGCATCGGCCCCAAGACCTCAAGTACGTCGTTTGCCATTTTCTTGCCTCCGCAGACAAGGACCTGGGCGCCGTCCATCCATAACCGAGCAACTTCATCTCGACATTTCCCGAGGCGGTCAGTAACATACTTACAACCTTGGGCATCTTGGGCAGAAGGGTCACGGCTATACGCCCTTCGCACTTGCACGAGGCCCATCGTTTCGTAAGCCTCCAGTTCAACCGAGTACAGGGAGTCAAGCCTGGGTCCTCGACAGCCAAAGAACAAAAGAGCCGGCCCAAGCCTCTGTTTGGAACCTTCAGCAGCCATCCTGCGCTCTTGTAGAAAGGCTCTGAACGGAGCCAGTCCAGTTCCGGCTCCCACCATAATCACAGGCAGAGAAGTGTTCTTTTGCAGACAGAAATAGGGCGATGCCAAATGGAGCGAAATATAAAGACTGGTTCCAGGACCAAGACTAGAGAGGTAGCTGGATGCCAGACCTCGACGCTGAACCACCGCCGTGCCCTCGCCTACAGCCTTGCTTTTGCTACTGCCATTTATTCCTTGAGTGGCCGGAGTAGCAAAGTCAACGACAGTATAGGTGAGCGTCGCATGTCCTGGCTTCCAGTCAGGCGCTGAGGAGAAGGAATAAGCCCTTGGCCGAATCTGGACAAGCATTGGCAAGAAAGAAGACAAAGACAAGTCGATATCGGGGAACCGCTCCAGAAGGTCCAAGATTGATAAATGTCTGTCCTGAACCTCGGCTCTGAATCTTTCAGGCTCAGTGAGACTCAGGAGAGCGGCTCTGCTTCCGTGACCCGCTGCATCAACGAGGGTGTAGAGGTTTTTCAAGCTTGCCGTACGACCGAGCTCTACATACGCACCCAAGAGATCGGTGGCCGTTATGGGCGTATCTAACGGTAACCCCAAGCTTAATTTCCGGGCAGTATTCCTGATGGTGATCAGGGTGTCCTCGCCTAGTCCAAAGTAATTGAGGGCTCGGACGACATCGCGAGGGTTGTTTCGCGGCAGGATATAGACGTGGTCGCCAGCTTTATAACTGAAGTCCTTGGGAAGAAGAAGCTCAAGGTGTCTCTTCTCAGGCACACCTGGACTGGAGAGCGAGCGCGCCTCCGTCACTATGGCACGAACATAGCCTTTGCGCATTGTTATCCGCGGTGGCTGACCCAGTGAAACCTGTAGTTCTTGTCGTGGCACAGCCCTATCTCTGTTCTTTACCTCGCCGAGGCCATGGGGTGTTTCGAGCTCCGGGAACAGTTTCTCGTCGATCCATCTTTCGAAATCAGAAAAAGGATCGTTGGAATCACAAGTGTCTGAAACCCCCATGATGCTAATACGTTGAGCACCGCAGCGGGCTAGTTCAGAGTCAATAAGGCGCGGGATTGCAAACAGAGTATTTGCCCAGTCTCTATGTCCTAGAAAGAAAATAAGTATTAGATGTTAAGGTCCTGCAGGCATGGAGGGTAAACTCACCGTTTCCGAAGACAGCAAACTTGACTCCATTGAGACGGCCACTTTCCAACGACTTGAGCCATGGCACAAATTCTTCGGCGTCATCTGCTGGCTCGCCGTTGTAAGATGCTGTGATGATAATCACTGGGCTGCCTACAGGTATTCTGTCGATAGCGTTGTTCACGACATCGACAGCTCGAATGCCAAAACCACGTTCGGTGGCTTCTGCAGCGAGACGATAAGCCAAGGCCTCACAGCTACCCGAGTTGGAGGCATAAAGAACAACTATCTGGCTCTTGTGGTCTGGGTCATCGCCATCTACGTTTGAAGACAGTCGCTTGAGCGAAGGGCGGCTAGGGCTAGCAGCTGCCGAGGCCTCTTGACTGTGTCCGTGTCCTTGATGAAGTCCCATGGCTAGATCGGTAGCGCGTTGGCCCTGGCGAAGCCGAACCTTCATTGTGAAACCGACCGGGCGCACAGTCATGGTGACATGGTATTTGAGCGTATAAGATTCATCCTTGATAAGGTCGAATTTATGAAGAACCATAGCGACAGCTAGCATGGCTTGCTGCATCGCAAAGGGCCTCCCGACACAGGCACGCACGCCATTCCCAAAAGGCTTCCATGCGCAAGGCGGCAGCTTGTCGAAACCATCTTTAAGCATGCGCTCAGGGTGGAACTCATCGGCATCAGCCCCATATGTACTCTCATCACGGTGCACCGAGTCGAAGACGATGAACAATGGCTGGTCCTTGTTGACCGCATACTTTCCTGCCACAACTTCATCTTTCAGGGGCTTGACGTAGAATCCAGGACCAGGATCACGCAGACGCAGTGTCTCTCGCAAGACAGCCTCGAGATACGGCATGTTTGAGAGGTGATCGACTGTGATTGTATCAGAACCCACCACCGTATCGACTTCTTGCTGCACTTGGCGAAGCACATGTGGGTTTTCGAGGAGATAGTAGAAGCAGAATGACAGGAGACTCGATGTCGTTTCATGTCCGGCAATGAGGAAGGTGAGCAGATTATCCACGATAGACTCGGGGCTGAGACCCTCGCCTGTCTTGGGGTCCTTGGCGCTTAGCATTGCGTTGAGCAAGTCGTCTCTGTCGACCGGATTCTGTCGGCGAGCTGCAATCAACTCTTGTGTCTGTCGACGCAGCTCAGCAGCCTGCCGCTTGAACTTTGCCATGGCTCGGAAACGCACGTAGTTGTTGACAAAGTCGGGGAGGTTGCTCTGATCGAATGATTCTGTCATGACATCCACCACGGCCTCTGCAAACGGATGCGTGGCTCCATTCTCTCTATAGAAGCTGTTGAAGCGATAGTCGATGGTGCAAAGGGCGATGGTGTCAAGAGTCAACTTGGTCATGTTGTCGCAGACATTCAAAGGTTCATCTGGCCCGAATCGGGCCCATCGTAGACACATCTGCTCGCAAATGTCCTTCATGTCATCAAACATACCCCTTATTCTCATGGTCCCAAACAAAGGCGTGATGATTCGATGGGCTATAGCCCACTTTGGATTCGATGTCTCTGCTGTGAACAAGCCATCTCCTACCACCGCCTTCATCACATCAAGCGCGCCCCCTGGAAGCTTGCAGAAACGAGTTTCATCGCAGAGTTCTTGGGCAATCTCTCTGCTCGTCACCATGATCTCGGTCGACGCACCGAAGGTAATGGAGTAAATTGGGCCTGTTTTGTGTACGTATTTGGCCTTGATTAGTCGCTGATCCGCCCATGGCTCTGAGCAACGCAACGCAACAGTGTGCTGAGCGAAGATAGATAGGCAGAAGAACTAGATAACCTACCATGGATTTTGCCAAGCTCGCCCAATGATTTGGTGAGGTTATTAAAGTCGAAGTCAAAGAGATTTCCCAACAATGGCAGGGCTGCACTTTCAAATCAGCATGGTTTGTTTCATCCATCAGGATTACATGCATGCAATGGCAGAACTTACGCTTCGGGCCAGGAATCGGCCTCAATTCCGGGTTTGTATTGGAGACAGAGCGTCTCGTAAATAATGTAGTGGCAGACATGAAGACAGATAGAGTCAGTTCAAAAACAAAGAATCCAGGCAATGTGTGGTTGAAGCACCGTCTCCACGTAACACATGAGGGGCATCACCATCTGACCGTACCTATGCTATCTTTTATATGGTTCACACATAACAACTAACTAACTAACCAGCTATGGTGCCAGACGGCTGACGGACTGTTCAGAGCCTCGCCTTGCATTAACTCTACATGTCCCAACAGACCAGCACACCCATCGCCGATAGACGTTCCATCACGGATAGCGAACCGGAACAGAAACGGAACTACGGATACAAAAGCGGCAACCCTTGACTTAATCCCTGTCCAGTATCGGCTACTGAAAAGGGAAGGGAATTGAGTTGCTGTATGTATACACAAGACGGCTGGACTCGGATTAAAATAATATGCTTTATTTAGCATACAAGCACATTCATTTCTGAGGGACAAAGAGATCGTTCCGTATCACCATTATTGTTAGGTGTTCACTACAAACAAAGAGTGGACATGAGTCTTGATCATCACCAGTTCCACCAAGCGAACTCCCGGAACTCCAAACCGTATATCTCGTACGGTATTCCGTTCTGGAGCGCTTGCGCACATCATGCAAAGGCCTTCAATTCACATCGTATCTATATTGTCGCCTCTAGGTCACTAAGCAGAAGCCAAGCCCTAGAGGATCTCAAAAACGCTCTTGGACTCATCCATATTGTTGGAGAGTACAATGGTATCACTCAACACACGCCATGGGAACAGGTCTTTGGACTTGTGCGTGACTTGAGGGAAACACAAGCCGACCTGATCATCACACTTGGCGGCGGCTCAGTCACGGATGGTGTGAAACTAGCCCGGCTGCTGGTTGCAAACAATGTCACGGACTTGGAGCAGGCTGACTCCCTCTTGTCTCGCTGCGAACCGGGCAAACCAAGCGACGAGACAGTGCAGCCGGCATCCATCCCCGTCATAAATGTGCCCACTACACTATCCGGGGCAGAGTTTACACGCGCCGCTGGAGCCACAAATACACAGTCTGATCATAAGAAAAGAATCATTATCCACCAGTCCATGTATGCCGATATTGTTGTCTTGGACCCGGAGCTCTCTCTCGGGACCCCTGCACGTTTCTGGTTCTCAACGGGTATTCGGGCGGTTGACCACTTCGTCGAGGGCATCTATGGCAATATGGCCATGGTGCAAGGCGATAACAGCCGAGGCGACCAACTCATTGAGAAGGATATCCAGGCGTCGCTTGGTGATTTACTGGTCGCTCTGCTGCATACAAAGGATGACTGGCAGAACTGTGACGCCAGACTACGCCAAATGTTGGCCCTCAAGGATTGTCCTCGCGCAGGTCACAATGGCGTAGGAGCTAGTCATGGCATCGGACACCAGCTTGGCCCGTTTGGGGTCGGACACGGTGAGACAAGTTGCATCATTCTACCCTGCGTGCTCAAGTATAACTGGAGCAACGGAGATGCTAGACTGCGAGCAAAACTACAGTTAATCACAGACGTGTTTTGGGGGAATGCAGTGCTGACCAAGCTGCTGGTCGACAGAGGATTGCACCCTCAAGATACGGATCCAGGGGACGTATTAGCGGCTTATATCAGTGCCCTGGGAATGCCAAATTCACTGGCAAAGTATGGTATACACGAAGGCCAGTTTCATCAGATAGCAGAAAACGCTATGGAGGATGTCTGCACACAAGTTAATCCGGTTGAGTTGGACAAGATCAAGGTAGTTGAGATTCTGTACATGGCAGCATAGCGATAAACAAATGAGAACCATTGTTGTCAAAGATAAATCTGGGAAAGGAAAAGAAAGGAAAGGAATTACACAATCATAAATATCTCATGCCAAATACAGTAATTTAAAGGTAAGGGATATTCGATCTTGAAGCCCGCGTTATACCCCTTCAAACAAACCATCTATACTATACTACTACTCTGCCTAGGTACGTTCAACATGTCCCTCGTGATAAAATCTCCAATACCTTCTCTGACAAGGCTGCCTGGATAGGCGTAGGGGGAGTGGAGAAGACAAAGCTCTTGGAACTTACGGTGTGTACTTCAATGAATGAGGCGCTGCTAATGATATACCCTCCTTGCTGACCGAATGCGTTTAAGAATGACCCTGTCACAATAATCTCTGTTTTGGGGGCCAACTTCTTTCCAAGTGACTGGTTCAAAAAGGAAACACCATGGTCCCTCTCCATCAGGTCGAGGTAGCCGAGATGGCGAGGGCCAACTTTGCCAAGGCCTCCGCTGTCGTCAAGAATTAACTTCAATCCTTTAAGCTGGTTTGGGTCATTCATCCCGGATTTAATCATTTGAACCGTCGCCGCTAAGTCGAGTATGCTGCTACCGTCGTGGCTGGTCGTCTGCAGGTACAGAGTGAGATGCAACTTTGAGGCATCTGTAGGCAATTCTCGAAGCTTTGCAACGAGGTTATCCAATTTTTCGTAGTAGATAATCTTCGTTTCAGCCCTTGGCCGATTCAAGCTTGCACCGTCGTGGACAGCAAGCGAAGCCGTAGTTGGAATAAGAAGGATGTTCATGACGCCGCTTGTGTACGGGTTGGTGCATGCACTGAGCAGTGAGAGCATCATGGTATGGGCATCTGTTCCAAGCATCGCTATAAAGTTCAAGCCGTATGTTAGCATCATGTAAGTGCTGGACGAAGCCATGGTTTAGGTAGGTAGGTAAGTAACTGACCTCGACATCGTCCTGAATGACGTTGCAGTGATGGATACAACTTGGCCAGTCGTCTCTCAAGCGCAATAAAAACATCAAAGGTCCCATAGAACCACCTGGCAGAGCTGGGTCCAAGTCCATACTTGGAGAAAGCCTTGACACTGGCTTCTACAGCCTCTTGGCTTTGGGCCAAGTTCAAGGGAGCCTTTGCTTCCAGATCACCTCCAGGATATGTTTTGGACAGGCTTTCGACATAGGAACAAAGGGAAGCGTCGGACTTGATACTTTGTTCAGCAATAGAGGGATCGTCGGGGTATTGCTTCGGGAGAGTGTCGGGTGTAAAGACAGTGGCAGTAATGCCTTTGAGTTGGAGTTTGCAGCTGACTTTTATAATCATGTTGATCAAGTCAAGGATATCTCCCCAAGAGGTAGTAGCAAAAATGCAAACGCGGACTCGACAGGACCTATAGGTAGTTCAAATTTCAGTGAGTTTCCAGGGTTCTGTTGAGGCCAAACTACTATACCTAGGAGGAAGAGGTACTTACCATAATGGCGTGGCGGGAGGTACACCGCAAGCGACTGCAAAGCCCCTTTCCATGGCTTCCTCGTGAAACCTAGACGCTTGCTGAATTGTTCCTTTTACCGATTAGATCCTGTTTCACCAGAGTGCTATGCCAGTTAATGACTCATGGGAACTCACCGACTGGAAAGCAGACGACGGGAGAGCCGTACGAAGAGAGTATGTCACAGCCAGCTTGGGCCAGACAATCAGCCACAAAGCTTGCCTTTCTCCCGAGTGCAGTCATTCGTTCTTGGATGAATTTTGGCTTGTTTATCAAGCTCAAGATCCTAACCAACGCCACCGTTGAGAGTGTCTCGGCCCCATTCTGATGTTGGAGTGTTCTCTGTCGCTCAAGCTCTGCGGCATAGACACCATTAGCAGATACAAATCCGCCAATGCAGCATACGCTCTTGGACATGGTTCCAGTCATAATGTCGACTTCCTGCAAGGGGCAGTCATAACCACAATCTTGCCACCACTCAAAAGAGCCACGACCACCTTTCCCCAGTGCCATAAAGCCATGGGCCTCGTCAACAAGGAGGCAAAAGTTGTAAATTCGTCGAAGGGCAAGGATTGCTGGAGCGGGAGACATGTGACCAGCCAAGCTAGGTAACCAGAAATGAAGTCAGCTGCTTGTTCTCTTGGGTACTCACTCATTCATCAATACAGTCGAATCCACTTGCCTGTAAATACCTTCGATAGCCACGCAGACATGTGCATCTGGCTCCTTTGCTTTCAAGATACGCAGCTTGTACTCTAGATCCGTGATATCATTGTGCTTGAATCTATGAGTTGTCGCTCGCTTATTGATAAATGCGCCCGTAAACATGGAGGCATGGGATTCAGCATCCAACAGAAATACGCAATGACGGCCCAACTTCTCCGCCGTCTGTGCTGCCGTTGTGAATGCCAGCAGATTGGCACTGAAACCTGATGTAGTGGTCGAGCAAGCCTTTGATCCCATGTATGTGGCCAGTTCCTCGTTAACATGAGAGGCGAGTTCAATGGGGGGTGGGTTGAAGGGAAGCAATCTAAGAGTTGTTTCAATGAGAGAGGCGCTGTTATGCTCGGAGCGAGAGAATCCTCCGTAGTTGTTGGAGCCCGCGTTCATGATTTCGCGTTCAGGACATGCTGAGAAATCATCAAGTTCCTCGTAATCACGCGTCATGGATGAAGGAATCGTTCTGATCAGAACGCGGTCGTGTGGAGCACTGAGTAGGATACGTGGATTCAGGCGGCCTATTGGGACGTACTAAGAAGAATATTACCAACTGTTTCGTTTTTTCATAACATCGGGGGTCCTCGAGAGCGAGCTTGTACCATTACGCAACGTCTCCCAGGTACCTAGGTAGATAGATAGATGTACATACAAAATAGTGACCGGCGACATCATCTCGCTGGAGTGGCTTGAACCAGCGCCGAGTCTTGAGATCCCGCCAAGCTTGGATAAGCATGATGGTCAGAACCCATATGTAGAAGTTGATCTTTTTCTCCAGAGAAACGGGGGGGTCTCTCGGTGCCCGAAGCTGCTTCCCAACAACAAGTTTGCTTCTACCCTTGAGGGTAGGGTGAAGAATGATGCTCTCCTGACTAACAATAATGTTATTGTTAGTCGTAGTGATTTCCTGGGTGGACATGATGGGCACTGCAAGGGCTGACAGAAGGTAAAAATGTATATATAACTGCGTATTGGCAAAAATTGTTCAGAGTTATGACATTCACTGTATTGAAACCTCAGTTTTAAATGTAACCCGGGATGATTTTGTATCTATTCCTGATTTCGAGTCCATGACTGGAAACTGATGGACTAGCTGATCGGTAGACTCTGCTATCAAGAATCCCAAAGGCGTTGTGTTGGGGGTTATTCGGAGGTTCGGATACCCCGTGTGGCATGTGTCGGATGTTTGAAAAGATGCTTCCGAGCACTGTTTCCGTGGGTGACGGATAAATCATTGCTCCCTAGTAGCTCAACTCAACCTGTAGCAGATAATTGAAAGTTGTACATACAACAGTTTTCTGGATGTCGCATTCGGTAGTCAACATTACTCATACCAGCTTGGCACAGGAGAAAGAAGCCATTTTGAGATGTGTTCCTTGGAGAGTAGAAGTATATTGAGTTGAGTGTCTTGTTGGTCATTATATAGCCTTCATTTGCTACCTTTGCGTACACGTGTGGCCCATCGAGTATTTAGATTTCGTTATATTGTTGATACGAAAAAGCAGAGGATTGTTTTTGCCAATGCCAATGCATGATATTATATTTCTTGGTTTACAGAGTAATTCACTTTCACACAACAAGTCGAGTGCTAGCTTGGTAAGTATGTATCTTGATTCCAAGTTTTATAACTGTTAATTTAGACATTCTACCTCAAAGTACCTATATATATATAATCAGTACCTTCGAATCAATCATCTAGCCCAAGATGTAAAGCCAATTCAGAGTAGTCCTTGGTCCATAACCCCGGGGAACTCCGCGGCCACTGAGAGCGAAATCCCAAGCAACGCTGGGAGCGGACCGGAAGCTTCTTGGCGGTGCCCATACTAACGATGAATGGATGAGCCTCCTCAGGAGCAAGGAAATTGGCGCACATAGTAACGGCCAGGCATCCACGCTCTTGGTCCGTCTTGTTCTCGCCAGTGCCGTGAATGACTTTTCCACTGATGAGAAGGCAATCTCCAGCCTTCATTTCGGCCGGAATTGTCATGTCTCGGTCGCCGTGCTGGTTGAACTCCCACTTGTGGCTGCCAGGGATGATGCGAGTGGCGCCGTTGGCCTCGGTGAAATCAGTCGTGGCGACAAGGAAGTTGATCTGGGACTCTGGGCCTTGTGGTCCCAGCATCCAGAAGATTGGGTACGAGCCCAGATCTCGGTGCAGAGTCTGTGGTTTCTGGCCTGGGCCAACGTGGATGGTAGATGCACTGCCCAGCCAGTAGGCATCTTGGCCCATTTTACCCCGGTAGGCAAAACAGCGCTGAGAGACGGCGTGTATAAAGTCATTGTCTAGGAGATGGTCGCGAAAGACGGCGCTGTTGTTGGTGAGATCACCTGCGCGCTTTGTGTTCATGCCGTGGAAGTTCTGCAGACGCACGTCGCTTGCATGTCCCCCGATAGCCACCTTTTGCAGGATCGGGTCCATCTCTTGATTTAGTTGCTCGACCTGAGCTGATGTCAGGAGGCCTTTGATCACGATGGCACCATCTTCCTCCCAGTATTGGAACACTTCGTCCAGAGGTGTAGCCGAAGTGACCTGACGAAGCTTGGTACGGCCATTGGGTACCGCAGTCTGGGGAACCTTTTCCTTGTTCATTATGGCTTTAGTGAATGGATATACTGTTTGTATCTTATATTCTAAAAGTGACGTTTGAGTTGTCTTGGCGTCCTATCGCCTCCCAACTCTCTGTAGGCGACATATATAATACGATTAAGCACAATAGGATAAAGGAGTATGAGACTAAGCAACTCTAGAGTCCATAAGTGATATCCGGACACTCCATCGGATGCCAGATACGTTATCCCAGTGGGTAACCCCTCCGCACAGAGTACTACCGAGCTGTGAAATTCACTACACCATGATATGCATTCTCACGGATGGCCTCCGGATAAGCAAACTCAACGTTTACCGGATCTATGCCTAGAATTTGGTATATCTGTCAACGTGAAATTTGACAAAGTCACCATCCTGTCTATTTCCCACCTCTGAGAGGCCATTTTAACTGTTGATTTGCCCTTGTTGAGGTCCAATCGTCCCAATCAACACGCCTTTTTACGATTCCCACACTATGGATACCCTCACGCATGTACTTGTGCTTCCAGAGGCCTTGGAAAGGCTCGATTCCCCCTCTATCATTATTCCCCCAACCGCAAACACGTCAGAAGAAGTAGTGCCGTATGCCCATCTTACTGATTTGACACAATCTTTGCAGCATGACCTCGCCACTCTCGGAATCTCGGTTGGCAGTAAGGTAGCGATAGTGTTGCCCAACGGCCTTGCATTTGTAACCGTTTTACTTGCAACTATCCGGCAACGTGCTATTTCAGCACCAATCCACCCCAACTCCACGCGGGAGGAGTGCAAGCAGATCTTTTCTCTCATGGTTCCGGATCTGGTTGTTGTGATGCCTTCTGAAGCCAGTCCGGCGGCTGTGCTTGCTGCTCAGGACTTGGGCCTGCCAGTAGCCTCATGCCACAGATATCCGCAAAGTAGACGACTGAGCTTTCGTTTAGCATTGGAGCTAGTAGATCGTGGCGATGAAACTTCCAACCCATCCCCTTGCATGGTGTACTCTCGCGACCATGTTTTGGCAGAAGACAAGGTCCTTGAGTTATTCACAAGCGGCACCACCGGAGCACCCAAGTCAGTTCAACTCACACACACTAACATTCTTGTGGCAATGCGTATAATCACATCAGCGCATAAAATCACATTCAAAGACCGTTCCTTTCTGATAACACCACTATTCCACATCATTGGCATTGCAGGGAGTTTGTTGCCGACCCTGTTCACGGGAGGCTGTGCCGTTATACCGGCTTCTCTCCCAGCAACATTCTGGCAGGATTGCCAAGATTACTCCATTACCTGGTATCACGCCGTTCCGACACTTCATCACCTTCTACTTTCCTTTCCTATGCCGAAAGGCGGTGTGCCAACGACACTGAGATTTATACGCTCTGGAGGCAGCGATATGAGCCTTGATTTATTCAACAGATTGCAAAAGTTGGGAGTCCCACTATTGGAGGTCTACGGAATGACCGAGACAGCTCCAGCAATATTCTGCAACCCGTTTCCATTGACGGAAACAAGTACCGCTATCAAAAGACATCCAGGTCAATACCCTATTCCTGACGCCGTAGATGTCATGATCCTGCCACCAGAGCGAGCACCAGGTTTGGAACCCAATGGCGATCTTGATGGAATCGAAAACACAGAGTCCGTGTCCAGACTCACCAAGGAACTCGGTGTTAAGGGAGAGATTTGCCTTCGGGGTAAGAATATCATGGCGGGTTATACTAATAACCCTACCGCGAATAGGGAAGCATTTCTGCCCAATGGTTTTTTCCGCACAGGTGATCTTGGTGTGATAAAACCACGCCAGTACTTGACCTTGATCGGAAGGGTCAAAGAGATCATCAACAAGGGCGGCGAAAAAATCAGCCCAGCCGAAATCGAGCATGTGGCTCGGTTACATGATCAAGTCAACGATGCTGCTTGCTTCCGGATCAATGACGAGATATATGGTGAGGTTATTGGTACGTAAAGATCCCCCTTCCATGATATAGTTTGCCTTTCCAGCTGATATAGCATGCAGGCCTTGCAATCATGGCAAAATCAGCAATCACGATAACTGCTGTGAAGAAGCATATGCGCCATCATGTAGTGATGTTCAAAGTACCAGACAAGGTGAGGAACACCCACCTACCCCTTGAATAAAGATGAAGTTCGCAGTATACTCACATCTCATGCTGAAGATCTTTTTTGTTCAAGAAATCCCCTATAATCGGACCGGAAAGCCAAGAAGAACTTTGCTGTCAGAAATGTATGACAAAGGAGAGTTGGCATAACGTTGACTCCTATAACAAGACATGGAAATTAAATGTGATTAAGCTGGAGAAACTATTCTTGTAAATATCGCTCTTTCAACCGTTAACTATTGTCATTCATAATTACATGGGGCTTCCTAGGTACTCAATTGGGCCACCTCTTATTTGCTGATACACAGGCGTGAGTTACATGGAAGAAGACAGCATCTTTTTCTCATGATTGAGTGAGACAAAATAGGTATATATATCTGCGGCTAGTGTCCATTGCTTTATATAAAATATCCGATCACCGACTTTACACCTAGGCTTGACTGGTTTTCTTGCCGCACTTTGTACTATAAATTACTTGCATCTCTGGATTCAATTTCTTTATGATACTCCAAGCTACAAACTAAACATGGCAAAAAGCAACAACGAACTTTTAAAATATCAAGCCGCTATCTCATACCTCTTTGAGGGACTAATGACATCCAAACCCTCTACTACTTTCTCATATACCATGAACACAATCCCACCGCTCATGACAAGTCTTAGCGAGCGAGCGACCGCGCCACTCCAAAAGGCAGCAAAGCCTTCTTGCTCCAAGATGCTTCTCGCGCAAATGAATGCATTTCCGTATCTTGTTCTTGCCTCAAGTCTTTGCATGCGAGTCTTTATAGTGTCCAGCGGCTGTGTCAGATAAACCGTAATTAACCCAGCTAGACTCCCGATGATAAAGGTTTTGACAGTGCCTATTTTCTCTCCTGGGGGCGTCCGTGATTGTACAACCTGCTTCAAGAATGTGTAGGATCCTAGTCGGATAGCGCTGCCTGCGGACTGTCTAGCGGTAGTAGGCCAAAATCCTTGAAAGAAACCACTCAACCCGTGGTCCCGGGCAATGATGGACATAGCATGGAATGAGTTCCGAATCCTAGGCTTCTCTAATCTGCGGTCCTCGATACTTTTCCAAGTCAAGTCAGAAAGAATGATGATCGAATAAACAAATAGAAGAAGGATCTAGAACATACATGATTGTCTTGATGCGCTCACTCGGTGTTACAGCCAGTAGGGACTCGGTCGCCCCAGCACCAAAACCTGCCAGAAGAATTCCGGACCTGGATATATTTCCATCATCATCAGTAAGTAACTTCTGATATCCGTCGAAAGAGACGAATCCTAACAATCCCGAGATCAGCAAACTCGTAGAGTGTACTTATGAACATGGAAAGATTTACGGATACTTGTTTTAACTGAGTTGCCTATGAGAAATGGTATACATCCTGAGTACCACTGTAACCCGAATCTCGGCCAAGGTACATTCTGCTTATTCCGTCCTGTGCCTTGATTAAGCTGCAGACGCGTTTTCGCAACTGTATCAAATGATCTTGGTTAGCGATGCTATTCCCTTCTCGAAAGACTAAGAACCATTGCATCGTACATTCTGCAGGATACGTAATTGCTGGCATCTCAAGTTAGCCACTAAATGAATGGAGAGAGGACGGCTGGTAACATGCCGATCTCAAGGCCACCAGCCACGGACCCGGCAACCAACGAGTGAAGAGTATCCGAAGTCCTGTGTGCCGATCGTGTGACGGATTTATCATAGAGGGACATGGCTATAAATCGATATAGCCGTCGGGCATCGAGAGATACAGGCTGTTTCTGTTCAAAAGCAAAACGACATTCCAACAACACTCTTATCAATTTCTAGCTGATATAAGAATCCCCGAAGAGGACAACAGTACATACCATCCCAATCGCTAACTACCTTCTACTTACTTACCTACCAAGGCTGGTTCCCCAGATTTCCAGTTTGGGACACCCGCGTACCGCCTACGAAGGGTCGGGTCGGACCGAGAGGCCTGTAGGTCACTCCGATCGGTTAGCCGGGCTCCTTGTCTGCTCCCGATTCCGTCACTGACTTGGAAAGAGGGCCTAGGACTATGGTTGCTCTCACTGTTCCATTTGTTCGCAAGACCATTCATACATAAAGGATTCGGTTGAGATGGGCAGTTCCGTGTTTTGTGACTACCTACTAGATAGACAGACACAGTGCACCCGCGATTGCATATCAATCAAGCATTTCAATCCCATTACTCTATCGTGTATTATTTTCAAGAGAGACTCGAGGCCCTCCCTTCTTCTTATCTAAGCATCATAGATGTATCAAATTACAGCAATCTGTGATGCTAGGTGGTGGCTTTGTTTCGCCTTTACCTGCATGGCAATGGTATGATGACAAACAAAATGGTCCAAGTTAGAAACAGGGTTGAGGCTAACCAACTCATTATGATTGAAAGCTGGCCATTTTTTCATTCGGTGTGGTCATCTACAACATCTTCTTCCATCGAGCTTCCAAATTCCCGGGACCTACAATTGCCGGTGCGACCAGTTTCCGATATCACTGGGCCATGTCTACCGGTAACGTCGCGCCGTGGCTCCGGGAGCAGCACGCCCGATACGGCGAGGTCGTGCGGATTGCCCCAGACATGATTAGCTACGTCAATCCAGACGCTTGGAAAGATATCTATGCCTACAAGCCCGGTAAAAAAGAGCAGAACGGAATCGACTGGACCATCCCCTGTCGCGATGATGATGTTCCCAGCATGTTCTCGGAGCCCAACGATGCCGAGCATAACCGTGTCAGACGTCTTTTCTTGCCTGCTTTCTCGGACAGGGCGCTGAAACAGCAAGAACCTCTGCTGTCCAAGTACAGTGATCAGCTTGTCCATCTCATCCGCCGGGGCATCGATGATAACAGCGATCAAGAATTCGACGCGGTCAAGTTGTACAACTTTACCACCTTTGACATTATGGGAGATCTCACTTTCGGTGAACCTCTTGGCCTGCTGAAGAATTCTTCGTATAGTGAATGGGTTCAACACCTTTTCCGCGACATCAAGACTGTTGGGATATTCCTCTTCATCTTCGACTTTCCACCACTCCCGTGGCTAGTCAAGAAATTCTCACCACCTTCCATCCAGAGGGCACACGAGATCCATAAGCAGCATACTGTCGATCGTGTTAATCGCCGGCTTGAAAGGGGTCTCGATCGTCCGGATATCTGGAACCTAGTTCTCAGCCAGCCAGAAGGACGAGGCCTAACACTCCCTCAAATGCATGCTAATGCCGACATCTTCATGATCGCCGGTACGGAAACGACCGCTACACTGCTCAGTGGCCTGACTTACTTGTTACTGAAAAACCCGGAGAAGCTACAAAGGCTTGTCGAGGAGATTCGTGGCAGTTTTGGATCTAGTGAGGAGCTTACAGTTGAGAATCTTGCTAGGTTACCGTATCTCAGTGCGTGCCTCAGCGAAGGGTTACGCTGCTATCCTCCTGTTCCCATTGGGCCATCTCGCGTCACGCCCAAAACTGGTGGCGAAGTGCTCGGGGAGCGGGTTCCAGGTCGCGTAAGTTAAGTATCACTCGCCCACGCAACGATTCGTATCGTCCTTCTAACCAACTTTTGATGCCATCGATATAGGTTCGACTTACGATACCACAATGCGCAGCGTACTACTCCGACTTGAACTTCAGAGACCCGTACTCGTTTATTCCAGAGCGATGGCTACCAGGCACTGGGTATGAAAGTGACCGTAAGGGCATTCTGCAGCCTTTTTTGATTGGTCCCCGAAATTGCATTGGACAGAAGTTGGTAGACCCGGCAAACCCTCCATCCAAGAACAAGTCTTGATTACTGACACGGTCACTTCTTAGTCTGGCTTGTCACGAGATGCGTCTGATTCTTTGCAAGGTACTATGGCACTACGATATGGAGTTATGCTCCGACAAAGGAAACTGGCTCTTGGATCAAAAGATGTATATCTTCTGGGAGAAACGCCCATTGATGGTGAAATTCACCAATGCACGAACGAAAGTAAAAGCACAGGTTGAGCGGGATTAGCTATACTTACAATGAATGTACTGCGAGATCTGTTCCAAGAGCTCTACCGCATCCTATAACTGCCAGTATTACCTACTATCCAATAGCGTGAATATCTAATATCTTATGTATGGGCATAGACAGGCCAAAGCGGTACGAAATATATCTCATCGTGCCTAATGGTGGTCAGCCAAACCGTTGATCTCGAGACTTACAGAAACTTGTGATGGATCTCTCTCCAACTGTAACCCGTAAAGATGGCGATAAGTTCGCCTCGATGGATGAGTGAGCAAGGAAGTGGGTGCGCAGGGGAAAAGCGATCTGTCTAACTCGATCAGGGAAAGGATGCGGCTGATGGTATGTATGGATACTCCGGGATTTCGGATATCGAATACAGTATAATAAGCGATGAGATACATAACTAAATTACCCTAGTGCCCGGATACTGAATTGGGTTATCCGTACACTGCTAAAACCTTCTGCCGCATGTACCATACCCTCCTCACTTCGCGTACTGATCCGTCCGTGGCTGTTTTTCCTAGATACGTCACGCATCAAATCAAGCGTTCTGTGTTCTCCGTGTAAAGAGATAGATAGGCTATTGATCGTCGTCGGGCTGTCGTTGTGTCAAGGTAGCAATTGGATGTGCATGAGATCAAGTATTCCAATAGTTACACGAAACACGTTAAATACAACGTACCTAAGCGGAATTGAAGACTAGATACAGCTCCCAAAGTCCTCACCTTGGCCATCTTACTTATCGATTAGAAGCAACCTACAGCAAACAAAAGATGAATCGAGGTCAAGATCTTGTCCTTCTCACTGGCGCAACCGGACATGTGGGCTATGCTGTGCTTGTCAAAACTCTACAAGCAGGGTACAATGTTCGCGCAACACTACGTGACATGAGCCGAGCAGACGCTATCCTCTCTTCTGGTCCTGTCCAAGAAGCCCTCAGCACCCAAAACCTTGACCTCTCATTTGTCCACGTCCCCGACTTCACGGCACCAGATGCCTTTGGTCTTGTTCTCTCAAATGTGACCCACGTGGTTCACGTTGCGAGTGCTCTTCGTCGAGGTACAAGCACAGACTTGAAGGAGGCTATAATTGACGTGGCTGTCCAAGGGACGAGAAATATCCTGCGAGCAGCCCAGAATTGTCCTTCTGTACGAAGAGTCGTCATCACATCTTCAACCTCGGCTATCGTGGACCAGCACCCCGTGGTATCGCAATCACCTGCTGATCGCTGTGTCACGCCCCTGGATCGCCATGCTGACTATGATGCTGAGTATTACAAGGGCGACTCACTCAAGGCTTATACTGCAGCCAAGACAGCAGCTCTCAATGCTACAGATGCTTTTCTGGCCACAGCTGATGGTGGTCCAACGACCTTACCACTACATTTCGACGTTATCAACATTATGCCATCTTTCATGTTCGGGCCCAAAGGACTAGCGGCAACACCATTTGATGTGACGAATGGCAGTAACATCTTCGGCATTGGTCTCGTCATGCGCCATAAACCATGGGATGGTATCAGGCTCGAGGCAGTTTGCTGCCATGTTGACGATGTTGCACAAGTCCATGTTAACGCCCTGGACGATCATGAATTGCTACCACTGAAAGCCGGAGCGCATCGGGATTTCATACTAGGCGTCAAGTTTAAGCCAGAGGAGGTTGGAGAGATTGTCAGGAGGAGATTTCCCCGAGAGTGGTGGGAAAGTGAATCGGCGACTTTCGGAGCGCGGGGCACGTATGAATGGTACCATACTGATTATGATGTCGGCTCAGCAGAAAGACTACTCGGGAGGCCTTTTAAGGGCTTAGAGGAGCAAATCTATGACAGCGGAAGTCAGGTCCTGGAAAAGTTGAAGGGGATGACGATAAGAACCTAGAACTAGGTAGCATGTGTGTCTTTATCACTGAGATATACGGGACAAGACTTTGATCTGCACATAAAGTACCTTGGTTCGCCTGCCAATAGATGATTCATATACTAATTCCTTTCTCATTTCCATTCATTCTCACTTCCAAGCCCTGTCTTGTTTTTGTTTCTCAACAGCTCACATGGCAGACAGAACGTATTGATCTCGCATATCAGCAGGCTTCATTTTCTTGAGAGATATCAAGCTTATATTCAATAACTACCTAGCAGTTGTAAGTAACGAACGTTCAATTGTCAAAAAATGGTTGCACAAGCGCCATAAACTTCTGAACTCTCCCAGAACCCGAATATGCTCTAGCTATCCTAGCCCAACAAACCTGTGATGAGACTACCATCTGCCGCAGCCAGTTCAGCTATCAATGATTTAAAGCTGGCGAACAATGCCTGCGCCTTATCGTGATCAAGGAGCTGCGACTGATAGTACATTCGAAGTCGCAACTGGCCCTGCTTCTGTAAGGTGGACAGCAATATGGCCCAATTGCTCTTGAACTCATACTGCTGCAAGTCTCTCCTCATTTTGATCGCGGTAATGTCCGCCTCGGCTTCATCCCCAGTCCAAGATTCATTACCGAAACCGTACAGCTCCGACTTCAAATTGACCATCGACTGCACCCACGGGTTGCCTTCAGCGTCTGGATGGATATTTGGAACCATTCCTTGCTCCCATTTGGCTGTCTTTAGCACCTCTTCCTTTACCCTGTTGAGAAATTGTTCAGTGCGCTCTTGGGTGTCGTTGAGTGTCACACGGAACGGCGTCCCTGTTACCAGCGGTCCCATGACTCGTCTCAAGTCCGTGAACGAGTCGGAAGATCTGCCATGGCGAGCAAGCCCGAAGGTGATGTCCTTGAGACCCGAATGCTTGGACAGTGCCATGGCCCATGCGGCCAATATGACATGGGATGGGTTTATTTGACCACGCGTTCCCCGTGACTGAGATACAACTGGGATCGGAACAATCTCAACCATCTCACCATCGAGTTCACCACCTACCACAGCCTCGCTGAGTGGGTGTAAATTTGCAAGCGTGGCACCTTGCATGTACGACGCCCAGTATCGGGAAAGTTGTTCATCGAGAATATGCGCGCGATTATGCTTGACAAAATCACCATACCAAGGACGCTCAGGATTCTGCAGACTAGCATATTCCGTCGGCTGTTTCAGTATCTGGAGGATCTCCTTATCGATCAGATAGCGAGAGAAAGCATCGCAGTGCGTGTGGTCGAGACTAATGACAAAAAAGTTCTGCCCTTTGTGTCGCTTGTCCTTGAGGACAAGGCTGTATCGTACCGGTGACGCCCCAAGGCGTTGTTTCTCAGTCATTGTTTCATCGAGATATGCCTGCAAGTCTGTAGGATAGGTCCAGGTCGAAATGCTGTGCGAAAGCTGGACCTGAGTAAACTTTCCCGTGTCGTCCTCTATCATGACTGTACGGAAGATTGGGTTTTTGGCTTCCAGGTGTTTGACTAGCCGAGCTAGGCCTTGTTTCAAATCGCGCCCTTCAACTTGGTAGACGTAGTTGATAAGGCCGACATGCCCATTTAACCCCAAATAAAGAAAGAATTCTATCAGCATGAGAGATTCTTATCAGCATAGCTCCATAAAGGCAACATGGTTCTTGTAAATTCGTCCTTTCTTCGTGATTGAGTAAAGGAGAGAACCTCGCTCACCTTGAATCGAGCTGATGGGTGCCATCCGACATACGGATTCCGGCGCTATGTTGACCTTGCTCAAAGCCTTTTCCACCACCTCCAAGTTGACATCGGTTTTGAGTAAGCCTATCGAATCGTCCGCTTCTCTGTCGATTGGTCCGGAGCCGTTTTCGCCTCTGAGTTGCGGGCTGATGGCGTTCCAAAAGTCTTTTACAGTTGAGTCTTATTCTGGTTGTCAATCATAGGCGTTCACAAGGCAGGCCAAATGAGTAGGTTGATACATACTGTCATAAAAAGTTTGCAGATCGACATTAATCGCTGATTGTGCAGCTTCGGATAAGAGTTGGATGGCTTTGACCTAGTTTCGTACAACGGCATCAGTGACAGTATCAAGCGAGTCTGGACTAATAAGTCTTGCGTACTGAATCACCTCCCACTTCAATACTGAGTTAGCCAATATGATTGATGCCCAACTGATAAAGAGAAACGTACAGTCAAAGAATGAATCTTCGTCATCAATTTCTGCCGGTTGTATCGAGAGCACCTTGGCCCAAGTGTCTCGCAACTGGTCCAATGAATTCATTTTGGTGGAGAATGTAACTAATAGAAAGAAAACACTGAAGCTCGAATGACCAGAAGTAGGCTATATTTCTAGTAGATGAAAATATAAATCAAGTTCATAAAATAAAGAAATAGAAGCATTTAATAGGTACTTACTATCAGAGTTGGATGTAGGGTACGTAGCCACGACCGGTAAGCCTATAAGTGTAGCCGGATAATGGGTACCTAGAGGTAGGCTGGGCTACAGGGACATTCCAGCGGCTAGCTCTTGGTCTGTCCAATCAATTTACATTCATTCAATGTATCCCTTGACTAGCCCGCTAAGCAAGGGGGGGCCGTGCCATTCGGCTACATGCAGTAATCCATGTCACTACGTACGTAACGTAGACTCGGTAAAGTCGGCATCGGTTGCAAGTTAAGTTACTTGCGTGTGTGTGTGCTCGTTGGTTCGTAGGTATTTTGTTTATTCCCGCTTGCCTGAATTCAGTTTCCGACTCTCTGCTTTTTGTTTCTTTTCTTTTCTCTTCTCAACCTCGAATCCACCTGATTTGTATTTCCATTTGACAATCCGAGGAATAGGCTAGGCAGTATGCGTGGTCTGAATAATATTGCTGTTGCCCTAGCGTTGTCGGCTATCTGGTCTTTTGGCCTGCTGGATCTTGGACATCATGGCACGAGTGGCTCCTCGCTACTGTTGGCGCTATTTCGAACCTTCTGCAAAGCGTATCCATTCGTCGTTATCAGTCACTTCGTTTGGTCTGCAATCATTGGGCCTACTTTCTTTTCACCTTTACGTCAACTGCCCAATGTTCCAAGTGATGGTTGGTTGAGCAAAGAAACACTGAGGTTGGTCACTGAGCCACGAGGTGTTCCACAAAGCGACTGGTATGTTAGTTAGTATCCAACCATGTCATAGATATGAGATTGATATGTATTTTCTAGGATCAATTCATTGTCCAACAGGCCAGTCGACTTGGCCCGCTACCGCAGTTTCCTGGGCTTCGAACGATTACTCATAATCTCCCCCAAAGCCCTGGCCGAGGTCCTGACTACCAAGAGTTATGATTTCCGAAAACCAGGCCTTATTGTGTCCGAGCTGAAACAAGCTACAGGAATGGGAGTTTTGCTCGCTGAAGGTAGCGAGCATAAATCTCAGAGAAAGACTTTGCAGACAGCTTTCAACTATCGGCACATAAAAAACCTCTACCCTGTTTTCTGGCATGTTGCCGGAGAGTTTGCGACAGTTCTCGAAAAGCAGATACTTGGTGAAATGCAGCGGACCTCAGATACAAGGGCAGTCATAGATATCGTTGACTGGGCTAGCAGAGCTACTTTGGATATCATCGGCAGGGCTGGCATGGGCCAGGGGTTCGATGCCATCCAGAATGATGATAGCAGACTGCACCGGGCATATCGTATGATATTTGAACCATCTCGGGGAGCTATTTTCCTCGCTATCCTGAGGCTCATCTTCCCCGAGCGGCTAGTGAACTGGCTTCCAGTACGACGAAACAAGCAGATGCGCCATGGCATACAAGTCATCCGCTCCAAGTGTCAGGAACTCATTCGCGAAAGAAAGGAGAAAATCAAACGCCAAAAAGCTGGAGATGATAACTCTGGAAATGATATCCTCACCGTGGCTCTCTCGAATGGTGGATTCACTGATGAACAGTTGATCGATCAACTCATGACCTTTCTTGCCGCTGGACACGAGACAACAGCCACGGCTCTAACTTGGGCTATCTATATTCTCTGCAAGCAGCCTGAAGTACAAACTAGGTTGCGAGAAGAGATAAAAACGCATTTCCCCAATCCCAAAAGTTGGCCAAGATCCGAAAGACTCAGCTCAGATACGCTTCAACAAGCCATTGACTTCAAACTGCCATACTTGAATGTAGTGTGTCTGGAAGTTATGCGGTACTTCGCCCCTATTCCACTCACAATGCGAGAGGCAACGTGTGACACAACTATTCTTCATACATTTGTACCTGCTGGCACCAGAATAATTCTGGCACCGCGAGCTACGAATCGCGACTCTGCTCTTTGGGGCCCCGATGCAAATAACTTCAATCCTGACCGTTGGTTATCACCCAAGAACGGGAATGGAGAGGCCACTGAGCAATCCAAGTTTAGCACAGGGAACCAAAAACGAGATTCAACTGCAGATAGCTCCGCTGCACCAGAAGGCACCAAACAGGACGTCCGTGGCAGAACTCAGGCACGGAGCAACTATGCTGACTTGACATTCCTACATGGACCGCGTAGCTGTATCGGGCAGTCATTCGCCCGGGTCGAGTTTGCTATCCTATTAGCTACTCTAATTGCGAATTTTGAGTTTCAGATTGAAGATGAAAGCCTGCTGGACGAAAGAAATATCAGGATCAGTAGAGGGGCAACATCTAGGATAGTTGGAGGCTTGAAGGTTAGAGTGAGGCCAATAGCCGTTGTATAGCACTGGTAGTGGTAAGTTTGATGTTCTGAGATTGATGTGCATTCTGTTATAATGATGGTGTTGATGATGACTGGCGCACTCCTTGTCAGTCTGAACTTCATCCTGAAGATCTCTATACCACCTTCTCAACCGAACCCCTTAATTTATCCAAGGCTTTGCATACACTTTTCCACTTTATCTCTAAAGTAGTTCAAGATGAACCTCCGGTTAAGCTTCATCGTCGGAGTGACTAGTCCCTAACCCAGATTTAGCAAGGTCGCGATATATTTCGAGAATGTAAGACTGTGAACATACACTCTGTGGGGTCCATTCAATATCCGTTACAACAACCCCGGCTACAGTCTCAATCTTGGATAAGCCGGACTGCCTGGCTATAGCCTGGAGATCGTCGAGGACATATGCCGACATTCTTTCGCTGCTCAAGGTACTATCATCATCATCACTAAAGCCAAGCTCCTGGGACTTATCCTGCAGGAATTTTGTGTTTGGCATGATGATGACAATTGGCCTTGTATATTCGCAATCTGCATGTACCATAATTTGGAGAATGGCTTGAGATGTCCTGTAAATGGATTCAAGCTTTTCCAGGGCGATATACTCGCCACCTTGCATTTTGACAAGGCTCTTGATACGGTCAATAATCTTGAGATGACCACGATCATCAAACTCGCCAATGTCGCCTGTTTTGAACCATCCGTCCGGGGTAAAGGCCTTTTCAGTCCCTTCAGGATTGTTGAAATATTCCTTGAAGACTGCTGGTCCGCGTACCAAGATTTCGCCTTGATAAGGGCCGACGTCCGCATCTGCGAAATACCCAAGCTCAGGAATAGAAACGAGCTTCACATCCATAGCGGGTGAAGTGGAACCGATTGCGCTAGTTGTTTGCTCAAAAGGAGAGCTCAATGCACCATTGGCACATGTCTCGGTGAGCCCATATCCTGTGAGCATCTCTGCCACTATCAGTGAGAGGAACTCCTTAGTGTTATCTGCGATGCCGCTGCTGCCATTGAGGATATACCGCAGTCGACCACCTGTCATTTGACGAATTCTGCCGAATACCAAATCATCGAATACACCTTTGCCAGGTAGACCATACCTGATGGTAAAGGACTTGAAGCTCATTGCAGTCCAGAACACCGTTTTGGCAACAAGACTGGAGCAGTTAAGCTTGGAGAGGACAGCTTTCCTGATGGTCTCCCAAATCTGCGGGACTCCAACCATTATAGTAGGCTTAAACTCAACCATGTCTCCATTGCAGTCTCGGAGAGACGCATCAGTAAGGGTCTTAGGGTTACCATAACCGAGTGTGCCGCCGATGTACATGACCAGATTCTCAAGTGCCATCTCGAAGATATGGGCTAAAGGCAAATATGCAAGAACACGTTCTTGGTCGCTAACGAAGTCATCTATACCACCTAATAGTCCAGTGACTGTTGAGAATCTGATTAGCTCTACTTCAGCATGTGTTTTGGAACGGGCGATTGAAGCCTTTACTTACTGCCTGCAAGAAAGTTCTCGTGGGTGATGCAGCAACCGTTGGGAAGCCCTGTAGAGCCAGAGGTATACATAATACAATAGAGATCAGATGACTTGACGGGGATCGGTTCCTTTAAATTGTGTCTTCCAAGCTGGATAAGTTCCTCGTACGTGATTACGTCAAATTGCGGGTGCTCGTTCCTAAACTGTTCAATTTCGTAACCACCGGAAAATATGGAATCTGTATTGACAATGACGGTTTTTACTTGGGAGTTTTCGAGTGCAATACTTGCAGTATCCAGAAGATGTGGATCAAGATATATCGCCTCAGCGTGAGTTTGCGACAAAGAATGTTGAATATCCTTTGCACTAAGCGTGTCGTAGCCTGTGACGATGGGAATCCCTTGGGAGGCACATCCGTGTGACATGGATATCCAATTTGCGCTGCCCATATAAATAAATAAATAACATCAGACAACTGCCGAGTCAAAGTCCCCAGGGGCCTTTGGAGGGAAGACATACCTAGTCGTACCAAACAGATATACCTTGTTACTGCTAGAGAGGCCCAACTTGCGCAGACCAGAGCCGATCTGGATGGCGAGCAGTTCGTATTGTGAATAGCTCAAGTAATTGTAAGGGCCCAATTCATAGTATATCCATTCTTTTTCTTTGTCTTGTATTATCTTGAACTCGCGGTGCATCTTGATGAGTCTGCGGCTACCAACAGCCTTGTTATCAGGGTACAATTTAGCGCTACGGCGCACGATATCGAAGACAGTTAGCACTCCTTCTGAGGGATGTCGTAGGAGGCCATGTTTGGCTCGAGGATGACGACGAGGAAGACTCTCGCCTGCCACCTTGAGATAGCCCGGAGACTCGATCGTATAGGGCACTGTATGATACATGCTGTGAGAGTTTCTCTTCCCAAAGTGCAAAGTGAAGAAGTGAGAGAGGGAGCCGGCTACTACCTAGGCACAGACAGAGAGACCCCGAATTTTATTTAGATTCGACTTCACAGCAACTAACGTTAGATAACTATCGGTTATCGGACCCCTTTCCGTTGATCAATTCCGATAGATGTAGGTATCCGTATAAGTATGTATGTACATGGATACCAACAACTTCGGAAATCTCAATTAGTATTAGTTACCAAATTTCATCGGATGCAGCACTGAATGCAGGCATCCCTCCATGACATGGGGAACTCTTGAGTATTAATAACCCAGCAAACGCCTTACTTGCTTCTTACTTACTGTCGTGACCTACGGATACTCCCAAATCACTACGCCCCATGCCACTCACTGACTGAACTTCCGTCCTATGTTCAAAACCACGACCTCGGTCCGGCGTAGACCGGGTCAAAGAAACAGCTTGTCGACATTAACGACCAGATACAATGATCAAGGCATTCAAGGATACAGCTTAAAAGACAAGGAACACAAAATCCGAAGGCGAAAAAGATGTTGGGAATTTCGACACTCTGTTCTAAACAACAGCTGGGCGTTGCCACTATCGCTGGCAATTGTCTTGCCTGTTATTTACGCATTTCACCCTGTTGAATCCAATTTCTTTGGTCATTTCATCCTGTTGTCGTATAGACATGGTTCTGTAACTGATGGGGTGGCATTTCCAGTAGCCCAGTATCAAAAGGGTCTATGGGACTTGGCTTTTGTTGCCTTTTATGCCAATGCTCTGTTTCTCGCCCGCAAGTTTATCATGGAGAGGCTTCTACGGCCTCTAGCGCGCAAGAATAATATCTTGACAAAGGGGAAGCAGCAGCGGTTTATGGAGCAGATGTACACGGCGTGCTACTTTGCTGTAATGGGTCCTTTTGGACTATATGTTACCAAGACCACGCCTGGACTGTGGCTTTTCCAAACACATGGCATGTACGATTCGTACCCTCATCGAAGCCTTGGGCCAGCTATCAAATTTTATTACCTCTTCCAAGCAGCCTATTGGGTACAACAAAGCGTTGTACTGGTGCTTCGTCTAGAGAAGCCTCGAAAGGATCACATGGAACTTACAGTACACCACATTATCACCATTGCACTCATTGCCCTCAGCTACCGGTTTCATTTCACGCACATTGGTATCTCCGTGTACATTACTCACGACATCAGTGACCTTTTTTTGGCAGTGAGTGATGCATCTACCGAGCGAGCTTTAAAACAAAATACACTTCTAACAATGGCTTACTGTATACAGGCTTCTAAATCACTTAATTACCTTGGACACCGCCTCCAGACACCAGCTTTCTGCCTTTGTGTCATCGCCTGGATTTACTTGCGACATTATACCAATTGGCGAATCCTTTATTCAGTCTTGACGGAATTTCGTACCGTTGGTCCTTTCGAGCTTGACTGGGAGGCACAACAGTACAAATGCCGATTATCTCAGTTCATCACTTTTGGACTCTTGGCTGCTCTGCAAACCCTCAACATCATATGGCTCTATTGTCTGTTTAGAAACGCCTATAGATTGCTATTCCTGGGTATCGCCAAAGACGACCGATCTGATACAGACGAGTCAGAAATCGAGCATGGGGACTAGGTAAAGGTGTATTCCACCAACTGTACGTGCTGGCTTTGGCAGCACGATGCTTATATTAATATGTTTTCTAATATCTCACTATTTTACTCTTCTTTGCAATGGATCTTGTTCTCGTTAGAGCCAACACAACGCCCAGGTTGTAGTTGAGATTGTTGCCAGCCAGAACCGTTTGCAACAGCCTCCGAGTCTTCTTCGTCACTTTCGACATCGCTCCTGACGTCTTCTGCAGCCCTTCCCCCCAAGACACCAATGGCGACTTTGCAAATGAATCCGAACCAGATCATCATCAAGACTTGAAGGACAAGGAGATAAGCCAAGATGCTGACCCTAAAGTTGTCACTGTGACAAACTATACCCTTGGGGTAGAGCCATGGTTCAATCAAGTGCCACCAGTCGTCAGGAACAGGAAGAGGACCGTGGAGGTCACTGGCAGAGCCCATGAAACAAGACGGCTCGATTATTCGAGGAACATCTGAGTATACACTCCAACAAGTCATGAGATACAAAACATGGCGGGACATAATCCATGTTATGAAGAAAATACAAAAGACTACATCGCAAAGAGTAGTAAAACCCAGATATCTCAGGCATTTGGCAAACTGATAAATGTTAGCATTAGTTAGTTCTACATGTTTGTTAGTTAGCTGGAGGAACGTACCGGGAAAAGTATCTCAATGGCATCCATCATTACCAAGATCAAACTTCCGACTCGGGTGTGATGGTAAACGTAGCATAATAGAATGAGCGTGATAGTAATGAAATGATGTACTACATTCAACCAGTAGTCCTTTCGGCGAGCCTCAATGTTGACTGAGATGACTTGCTGTATCCAATAAGCCAGCTGAGTCAAGATGTAAAACTTGATTAACCCATCAACGTCTCTTTGCGGCCAATCAATCCACAGTTGATCCATGTCTGAGAAGTGAGGCGATTTAGTCCAGATTAACTGAAACCCGTTAGCAATGCCAATGCCCATGTCTTGTATGGAACGAGAGTCCAAAAAGTACCATTCCCAAGGGCCAGAATACACTGTAGTACATGAGAATCCAGCCCTGTTCTGAGAATCTGACAACCTTTCTTTCCTTCGACACTCCCATTACTCTGGCGAATGGAGCAAGGAGGTATTTCATACATCCTTCTCGAAGGCCAACCAGAGTGAGCACCTCGAAAAGGACGAAGCATACATCGCCATTGCCAATAGAGTATAGTCCAGTAGAAGGCTGTCGATGGGAAAGCGAAAGGAATTTCGACGTATAGGGTTCTGCTTGAGGTATAGAGATGTGGATGAGTAACAATACACCAGCCAGTAACGTGAAGCCTGTAAGTAAAGGTAGAATATTAGTCAAGGGCTTAACCACAAGGTCTTCAAAGTGAGGATGGTAAGAGTGATCTATCCAAAATTGAGAGATCCATTGTTACAGAAAGCACAGCTTTAAGTCTTTTTTTCTTTTTTTTTTTTTCTTTTTTTTCTTTTACCTATTTTATGATTGAGAAGCCGCGAGATTATGGTTCGTGGTGGTGTTTGAACCGTAGTGGCCATGATGATTCGGGATTCGGGAGCGAACCACGGAAAAGACAATTGACACAAAGATTATATGAACGTCAAGAGTGTAAAGTTGTATTAAGAAAGTCAAAGATGATTCCAAACCTCAATTACTTCATCCTGAGTAAGGAGAGAACGTGTTAGGGTAAGGGCAGTTAACGCGTGCGTGCGTCGGATACCCAATATGGAATTCCGAGTCCAGGGTTCAATATGAGCAAAGCAAAACAAAACAAAACAAAACAACTAGAGCGTCACTTGTGACAAGCATGCTACTCACGGTGTTCTCTACCCATGCAGAGATATCTATCACTATACATTGGTCTACAATACAGACTCTAAAGCCATGGACTTTGAAGGCTGCCCTTCGGATGCTTCTTTCGGTCCCTTTGTTAAAGGATGTCGAGGCGATTTTGATTTCACTCTGAACTTCGAACTGATCATTTTCTTCATAGCCCCATCATGTGTATTCACAGCGTTGACCTTTGTGCGAATCTTCGTACTTGTCTCCAAATCTCAAATCATGACGGGGAATCGGATCCCATTAAACTTGATAAAAAATGTATACTCTCCAATTCAAATCTGAGAAAATTGTTTCCGTCTTGTGGCTAATTGTCTCCAATTTTAGATCGTCAACGTTGTCTACACTGTTTTGCGTATCGCGCTCCTTATTCTGAGCCCCATAGGATCTGCCAATAATGAACTATCCCATCTTTTCATTTCAGCTCAGGCTCTAGGACTCGTAGCCGGCATGGCTACAGCAGTTCTTTCTTACTATGAGCACTTGTATTCTCGGAGACCTTCGATGCTGCTCAGTATCTACCTCTTTTTGAGTCTTCTACTGGATATTGCCCATGATCGAACCCTATGGCTCAATGCATACTCATCACTAGAGTATGGATTTTCGTCCGTCTTCTCAGCAGCTGTTGCGATCAAAGCCTTTTCCGTCTGGCTAGAATCTCGCCCTCTGTCAAAGCTACCTTGGAGAGATAGCCATGTCAAAGAAACTCCAGATTCAACCAGTGGAGTGTACAGTCTGAGCTCTTTTATGTGGCTCAGAGGCCTGCTCCGCCTCGGATATAGAAAGGTCCTCGCCTTGAGTGATTTGCCGGCACTTCATGGAAACATGCTTGGAGAAGTGTACGACAGATTTCGCAAGTGCAGTGTCAATCACTTTACCAGGACAGAACAGTCGCAGGAACGTGGCAAGTATAAATTAGTCCATACCCTAAGTACAACCTTGACCTTACACCTACTCTTGCCTGTGTTGCCTAGAATCGCTCTAATCGGCCTTTCTATTGCGCAAGCGTTTCTGACGCAAGCAGTTCTTCGGTACTTGGAAGAAGATCAGCCTCACAGTTACAGCTGGGGATTGATAGGAGCCACCGTCTTAATTTACGGCGGTATATCTATTTGTACTTCTCTGTACTGGTACTTCCATGAAAGACTCCTTTGTCTAGTTCGTGGCTGTCTTGCAAGCGCGATATTCCATAAGACGTTGGAGCTGAGCTTGACCAACAACGCCAGATCAGCATCAGTAACGCTTATGAGCACCGACATAGATCGAATTCACAAGGGCTTCCTCAACTTGCATGAGCTCTGGGCAAATATCGCCGAGGCAGGGCTGGCGGCGTGGTTCCTTTGGCGACAGGTCGGCATCGCATTCATAGCACCGATTGGGCTAGTATTGCTCTCCTTCCTGGGCGTCTCTATTGTAGGGAATTATGTTGGGCTCTATCAAAAAGTATGGATGGGCAAAATACAGAATCGCGTGGCTATAACTGCCAACGTGATATCCAACATCAAACACCTCAAAGTCTCTGGGATGACTCGACCAGTTGAAACCATCATCCAAAACACTCGAGAATCTGAACTACGAGCTAGTCGTGGGACTCGCAGGCTCCAGATTGCGTCGCTCATCATCGCCTTTGCGCCCGATTTGACTGCACCGGGCATTATGTTCGCAGCCACCAAGTCACAGGATTTCAACTCTCAAAAGGTCTATACTGCGATTGCCCTTCTCACATTATTGACTGTGCCGCTTGGCAGTATCTTCCGCTCTGTCTCACCCTTAATGTCGGCGTTTGCATGTCTAGAGCGTATTCAAGCATTTCTTGAACTTGATACGCGGAATGACCCTCGCCTGATTACACATTCGACTCCAGATACTTCATCGGCCTCAGGCGATGAAAAGGTCTACACTGAGCCATTGCATATGCCTAGAGGCTCAGCAGCCAAAGTTATTGAAGCAAGTTTTGGGTGGCAGGGTAAAGAGCAGGCATGTTTAAAGAACATCAACTTGACTGTCAACTATTCTGCCTTGACTGCTATTATTGGGCCTGTCGGATCAGGAAAGTCGACGTTCTGCAAAGCCTTGCTCGGTGAAACGCCATTCGCGGCTGGAAAGGTCGTTCTGGACCGCGATGCTAGCTGTAAAGTTGGCTATTGTGATCAAACACCCTTTATACGAAACTGCAGCATCAAGGAGAACATAGTTGGCTTCTCTAACTGGAACCCAGTCCGCTATCTTGAGGTGGTTGAAGCGTCGATGCTCTCATACGACCTCAGTGAATTACCCGAGGGTGATGCAACGATAGTGGGAAGCGGAGGCATGACATTGAGCGGTGGTCAAAAACAGCGCATCGCTATTGCTAGAGCCCTCTATCTTGACACGAGACTCCTGATATTGGATGATATTCTGAGTGGTCTTGATACTCAGACGGAACACCATCTTTTCCAACATGTTCTAAGTCCGAATGGCCTCCTGAAGAAGAGAGAAAACGCGCCAGCCATAGTCTTTTCCACTCATTCGGTCAAGTACGCCCGGTGGGCTGATCACATCTTTCTACTGAATGAAAAAGGTGAGATGATCGAGCAAGGTAGCTGGGAGGAGTTGTCAGCCTACCAAAGCCATTTGCAAAATCTGTGCATTCAAGAGAAAGTACAAATGACGGATCTGAAGCAGCTCGAAACCGTGGAAAGTGAGCAGCCACTGGAAACCACAATGTCAGAGACTGGGCAAACTCGTTCCAGCCGCCGCGGTCCTGATAACCAAGAAACTATCGCTAGTGGTGCGGATAATTCTGCACGTCAAAACGGCGATCTTACCGTCTACCGACACTATTTTCGAGCTGTTCCTCCTGTAGCCATTATTTCCTTCGTCACATCCTGCTTGTCCTACGGATTCTTTTACAGCTTTCCTAACATTTGGCTAAAATGGTGGCTATCGGACGCCGATTCAACCAGACCAGATCATCCCAAGGCCTTTTGGAATGGTATCTATGCTATGTTCCAAATGCTAGCTCTTCTCAGCGAACTGCTGACCATGTATCTGGCGCTCACCTACTTCGCTTTGATATCTGGAGCAACGGTGCACTTATCTGCATTGCGGGCCATCACACGAGCACCACTATACTTCTTTGCCAGTGTAGACCTGGGAACAATTACGAATTATTTCTCACAGGACATGACTCTGGTGGATGGCGCCCTCCCTGCCTCACTAATTCAGTTTGCTAGCGATGTAGCAGCTTCTCTTGGGATGGCCGGTAACCTGGCAGCGTCATCCCCATATCTAGCCGCCTCGTATCCTCTCTGCTTTTTCTTACTTTACTTTCTCGCTAAATTCTATTTACGGACATCTCGTCAGCTTCGCCTCCTGGATCTTGAGGCCAAGAGCCCTCTTTAGTATGTTCATGTTTGTTGTTGACTCCTGTCGCACTTAATCTGACTTGAATCTCGCAGTGCGCACTTCCTCGAATTAGGGCATGGAATCGCTACTATACGTGCAGCTGACTGGACAGGAGAATATCTCGTACAGAACCGGCTGTTGCTCGACGTCTCCCAACGCCCTGCCTATCTCTTGGCCATGGTTCAACGCTGGCTTCTATTTATTCTGAACGCATTTGTTTTATTACTGGCCCTCTTTACCGTTGCACTTGTCACGCAGCTCAAGAATCACGGAACGGGGTTCGCTGGGGCAGGCTTAATATCTCTAATGCAAATTGGCCAGTTTCTCACCAACGTCGTGAGAAGTTATGCGACTCTGGAAGTTTCAATGGGTGCCGTTAGTCGACTAAAAGCTCTGGCTGAAAGCCCACACCGTGAGTGCATTGAGGGCCAGGAGGTTATACCACCTCAGGGATGGCCTTGCAGAGGCTCCATCAAGATTGATGGGGTTTCCGCATCCTACGAGTAAGTCTACCACTCTCTTCCAAGTCTGGCAGTCGGTACAGTTCTCACGCCCCAAAAAGCAGCCAAAAGGATCAAGCAAATGAAAAGTCCTTATCACTCAGGGAATTGAATCTTCATATCGAGGCTGGTCAGAAAGTGGCCATATGTGGCCGTACAGGAAGGTGTGTATAACCATCAAGAAATTTACTTGGCATGCACAAACCTGTCGATAAGAGGTCATAAACTAAGTAATTACTAACGTACTGCTTCTCATCTTTTAGTGGAAAATCTTCCATCATACTACTTCTTCTCCATATGCTCAGACCGCTGCGCAATACTAGAGAGGATGCTATCACCATCGATGGCATCTCCATTCAAAATGTTGATCCCCCGGTCTTGCGGGAGAGAATATTTGCTGTCCCACAAGATACCATATTCCTTCCTCAAGGCTCATCATGGCTGGAGAACATGGAGCCTTTTGCGACCAATGCTGCTGAGTGCAGGTCCGTCTTAGAGGACGTCAATCTATGGGATGTGGTCATTGCACAAGGGGGAGATTTAACCGCGGCTCTGGACTCAGATGCTCTTAGCCAGGGCCAGAGGCAGCTTTTTGGTCTCGCTCGTGCGGTGTTGAGAAAGAGAGCAAAGGCGCAATCCATGTCAGAACCAGCGCCGCAAGGTGGGCTTCTCCTACTCGATGAGCCTAGTTCTGCTGTCGATTTTGAGACAGAAGGGGTGATGCATAGGATTATTCAACGTGAGTTCTGCGAGTACACGGTCATCATGATTACCCACAGACTTGAATTTATCACTCGATCATACAGCATAGGGCAGGTTAGCGTAGATACCCAGCAAGGCTTTTTCGACCGGGTGCTTGTAGTTGATGCCGGGACTATAGTTGAGGATGGCCATCCAGCTCAGCTTCTGGAATCGAAAGAGGGAAGATTTAGAGCACTCTGGGAGGCGTCAAGAGTCTAAATAATGTGTAGGATCGATCCATGTCTCCGGTCGGTTGGCGTCCTCCCCCCCACCTCTGTCGGCCGGTTGATTATCCATGTTGATATGATGATTTGGGTCCCTTTGGATATTGGCTGTTTATAGAGAAAGGCACCACACACAGCAGTGCGAAGAGTCGTTTGGAGCGGTGGATAAAGTCGAAGGGCCTCATTGATGACGCTGTTGAGCAGCGAGAGTCGAGCTATTTTATCCTAGCCGAGGTTTCCATGACTGCTGGGTTGGTAGATGGAGACCTTGACTTAATATACTTGTACTTGATGTCAGAGTCATGTCAGTAGTCTCTCGTCAATCGAAACCGGATCTGGGTAGGGATATCCTTTCGTGAATTCATTATGGGAATTTACGTAGATCACGAAGGAAATCATCATAAAGATAGCAACCGCAATAATTCCCTCTCCATGGCGCATCCTCCATGATTCTTCCTCCTCGGGGATTGCGGGCTTGACGATTCTTAAAAAGTTCATTATTGAGTTTTTTATGTAACAGGTTAAAGAGCAGTCTGTAAATTAGGAATTATAGGATAAGATTCTGAACAGATCTATTATGTAAGAGAGCAGGAAGAAGAAAGGTATAAAGTAGCTTCCCAGAGTATGAGGGAAAATCTTGAATTATTGGCTATAGAAGCATGCCTTAGGAAAGGCTCGCAAAGAGGCATTGTCAAGACACGATCTTAGTCGAACATGTGAGGATCCTATCCAGCGAAGGCCTACTTCCGTCTCATAAGTCGACTGGCTCCAGTAACCACCCTTTCCTCTGAGGTGAAGTGCCCATGACCGCTGGGTAAGCAGATGGAAAATAGGATCAGATTCCATCATTAAACATCCCTGGCTTGAATATGCTTGCAAAAAATGTTAGAACCACCCCGGAAGTCTCTCCCTAAGGTAGACTTACAAAATCAACCCTCGTATCCTACCAACCATGGACCGGGCCCTCTTATCGGACTTTTTCCACAATGGCCAAGATGGCCAAGATAGCCAAGATCGTGCCCAAGACGATGAGGAAGAGAATTCCGATCCGTTCCCTCGTCCCTGCCCACCACGGCAATGTCTCATCAGGCAGTGCGTCGAAGGTCATTTGCAGTGGCTCGACGATGACATGCACTGGCTCTGGCATAGGCTCGCGAGACAGTATAGCTGACTCGTAGGGTGGCGGAGACACATATCCGCTAGAGGCCTCTGATGAGCCTGGAGGAGTCGTTTGACTAGAACATGATGACTTTTCTTCCTTCGACATGGCGATATGATGTATAAGTCGAGTTATGTGCAAAAAAGGGTCCGAGATGACAAAGGTGATGAACGATGGGCAGAACAGAACAGACATGGTGGGGAGAAATGAGAGCCTACTTATACTGAAAGTCCCAATGGGTTGAAACAGCCTTTTTCTCTTAGGGCAGAATGATAAAGCTTGACCTTGAGCACGAGAGGTAAAAATTCGTTCAGTGCCTCATCGTGAAGCCAATTGTTGCGTGACAAAAATGCGTATATGCTTTCAGAGTAAACTTAGCGGGTCTTTTAACCAATGAACATCAACTCCCTTATTCTAGTTCTCATCGTTTGACCCCAATTACCAAAGCTTATAGTTCATAATAAGGCCGAATGTGTAAATTAGATCTGGGTTTAAGGCTTGATGATAGAGCTAAGTTAGTTTCGTTAGAACGAGCGAATGGGATAATCTATAAGACTGGGGAGAGTTTCAAGAACCAATCAGAAGTCCTGCATCTTCCTGAATAGGGAAGCTTCCTCGGGTTCCTGTTAGTGTCCGTTTTGGCTTGGCCAGGACGACAAGATAGAAACAGCTGGTAAAAGGAGACAAATAGACTACTGAGAATTCTAAACCCGTCTCAGCCTCTTGAATTCTTAGAACTTTATATCAAGTTTTACCAAGTTCACATTTATTTTACAGATCTAGGGGTACCTCGATAGGCTAGGAGAGGCAAGAAAACTGCAGCCCTTAATCCTAAGAAATAAGAATACTTAAGTAAATTAGCCTAAACTTTAGGATAGCTTCATGGCTATAATGTACAGCCACGTCCTTGTCAATAGCGCCAAAACAGGGCTACGCTGAAGCCATCCGGTCGCTCTTCGTAACCAGACACTACTGGAACATACCCTTCGCTGCACCGATAGCCTTTTCGCGTACTTCAGGCTTCAAGTTATCCATGACTGACGATCTCGGCACATAATCGGTCTGAAAGACCTCTGTAAAGGCCCGTCAGTAACTTATTGACTGATTCAAAAAGCTCTGAACAACTTACCACCCGTGATGCCATTGCTGTCGTGCTGCATGTGAAGAATGCGATCGGAGTCGGACCATGCGGTCAAATGGATGCGGAAGACCTACAATGAAGATTTAGTTCAGGTGCTTAAGCCAAGATGATGGTAGTAACTTACACTGAAATTGGGTCTACCTGGCTCTGGGTAACGGATTCCAGCCACATCTAAGCTTTTCTCGGCATGTTCTTTGCCTTTGAAAATAGTAGAGAGATCCTTAGCAGTCACACCAGACTGCGCAACAACTTTGCCGAGAACGCTGATATCGATATTAGTGGCTGCCATGATCTCCTCACCAACCAGGCGGCGGAACCAAGCAGCAACCTTTCATAATGTTAATTCCGGTCAATTTTGATAGACTGGAGATTTGTACTGACCTCCTGAACGATCTTATCGTCAGGCGAACCATCCGTCTTGAACTCGGAATCAGACTGTTTGATGAGGCTATCACTCTTAGAAATTCCGTTGCCATGTACCTGAACGAGTGGACTCTGCGAAAAGAGAGCCAGGATTTTTTCATAAGTCCTCTCAGGGATTGGAATACCGGCGATAGACTTGGTCATACCAGCGATCATGATTTGAACGTTTTCATCAAGTTTGCCAACGGTCTGCTCGTTCAGTTGTCCGAAGACAGGGCCGACATCGACAATCACGTTGTCAGAGTTTCCCTTTATGAATATTGGCATAATTCAAGACATGAGGAATAGTTAACAAGGACTTCGTACCTTTAGGTGCTCGTCGACCTGACTTGCGAGTGTCTTGATGGTTCCATCAGGGCCAGCAAAGGCCTGCTTGGCAAGTGAGGCGGATTCAGTAGCCATTGTAGGAATATTTGGGTATGAACGATATATTGAGATGATTAGTAGGAGAAATGGAGGATCGCTGTCTGCTTCAATGAGAAGTTGATGGTCTAATATTTGGGCAAAGTAAGTGCACAGCAGCCGGTTTTATAGAAAATGAAAGGTGAGTCTGCGGAGCCAGAATGGTTTGGGACCATTTTGTAGCAGAACGATGAGATACAAAGAACATCGGACGAAGAACATACTGCTTAACCAAAGCAACTATCTACACGGTTCAGATCGCCCATTCCAGACCCCGTCGCTTCACCCGATCCTGCGTCTCGGCTAACTAAGGTGTCCAGGGCTGAATCCGATTGGCCCCTAAAGGTCTAAGTCGATAGCGCATAAACCAACGATCAGCCCTTCAACGCCGCTATGTCAATTCAGCCAGCCCAGGCTCCTACTATTAGAAAGAGAGTAGCCTGTTGCGCCAGCCTCTGCACATCCCTTGCATATATCACACGGGAAGTTCGAATCCAAAACTGGCTTGCTACAGAATGGAGGAGTCCAATGTTACCTGTGACAACTGGTAGAACCTGGCAGTCTAATGGATGAGATGTTGTGCAAGCTCTCTACAATCGCCTCATGCCGTTTAGTGCTTCATCAGAACGGAACAACTCCTCGTTCGATGTTGTATATACTTCGAAGATCTAAGTACGGTTAGCCTTGGTTGGCTTGTATAGTGCATAGCAAAACTACCTCTGTTGGAATCCATTATGTAGCGGTTTAACATGCCAGCCAGTCACATGTAACAAGACGCAAAAGGCGTATCGACTTGTTACAACGTCCCGTAGTCTGCAACAGCCGTCATATCAACCAGGCTTGACTTAAGTTACGTATATACTAGAGTTCAGCCAGCCAGGGGCACTGAAAGATTCAAAATCAACGTCAATGAGTCTGATCTAAGCCCAGATAAGTGTAGGCTTGACATATATATTGGATTAAGATTCAGCTGCGAACGTCCCAAATCGTCCTGACCGCTCATATGGCATCATCTGCGTTCAATCGGTGCTGGACAAGCCATATTCTTTTCGGCCAGCTATTCTATTGCCATGGATCTGCAGATATCAAGGCTCGATTCCAACTGGATAAAGCTTGAATACAGCCAGCCACTATACAAATAGGACCCGGAATAGACATGAGCCGTTCATGTATCGTGCATCTAGGTCAGTGCTTTGCAGGTTTATGGTTCGATTTCAGCCAGCCATGTCTGCTATGTGATGATCCTCGAAGCCTCCCCGACACGACCATTGCCAAACATTGACCGAGGACAAGTCTAGACCAGCGATCAGCACCTATGATGAGACACCCATGGAGTCTTGAACGAATATGAGAACGCCAGCAGAAGCCACGCATGGTTGACTTGTTGCGAAAACACTGTATATGCCAGCAGTAGAGTGAGCTGCTGAAAACAACATATAAATATATCACTATCCTCGCCCTTCAACCAGGTTTTCTATATTTCTATTCAAGGTTGAGTCAATCGACAAAAGGAACCTTGACTTTTCTACTCTACCAAACCATTCTTGTTCTGCTATCAAGAATACTTCAAGCAATCATCATGGTCAACGCACTTTTGGCAGCTGCCTTCCCCACCAAGGATGGCAAAGTTTTGCAAGCAGGCGATCTTGTGAAGAACTTCGACTTCAGTAAGGTATTTACTTCTGCCCATGAGATCCTTGATGCTTAAGTTGCCTTTATTTACAGCTCTTCACAGATGAACACGAATGAAGACACCAAGGAGGACTTTCTCAACTGCGCCCTTGCTCCTTCGTTCAAAAAGCTTTCATCTGCTCAAATCCAAGCACTCGATGATGAGATGAAGATTATGATCACTGGCCTCACTAAGCAGCTCGGGAAGCTCTCCCCTAGCGACCGCACTTGGGATGCCATTGTGTCTCTTTGTGCCCAGAGTCCTTTCCTCGCACCCTTGGATGACGGAATCGCAAGGTCTGACAGTCTCATCAAAAACTCGTCTAGCGCTTTCAAGACTGACGGCTCTCCTGACTCGGGTATTGTGAAAGAGGTATCCCGCGCAGCCTGATGATCGGTAACATGTGGAAAGCTAACACTGAAGGAATAGGTCACGGCTTGGTTCAAGGGACTAATCCAAGACGAGGATGTCCTTAACAGCACAAAGATTGATATTAATGTTCTCGGTCGAATCGTTGCTCAGTCTGGTGCAACTGTCGATTCTTTTGAGTCTTTCTTCCATAAGACTGAGGAGCATACAAAGACTGTCATTGATATTGGAGTTCTACGATATCCCGATATCGATAACCCATACTTCAAGGTACTAGATGATACGATGTTCAATTTTCGAACTCTGCTGATATAACCTTCCAGATCTACCGAATCAAGTTAACCGCCTGGTCCAAGTCTACCCGTACACTCGCCTGGCAGGAAGATCGTAACGGTATTCAGGGAGGTAAGTTCAACTTACGAAAGGAGCTTCAAGGGGTTGTGCTAACATCATTACTTCAGAGTTCAATATGAGGAAGTACAAGCCTCGATCTAGCGTAATTGACAAACTCACGGACGCGGCTAAGGTTGGAGCTGCAAAGCAAGCAGCAGACATTCTCGGAGATTTGTAGGATGTGACGGGCTTGTCAGGTCTCGTAACAGCGTGTCTACACCAAGTCAAGTAATGGCATAGCAGCGAAAGCTATAGCATTATATAGACACCAGACTTGAATTCACTTCTATGAGTAGGTAACGTTCAAAACCTGACTATTCTTTGATTGCTTGTTGAATGAAGGTATCTTCCATATCATGCTTTGTCAACTACCACATGAAGTGATTGTCCTTTCAAGATAAGGAAAGATGTAGTAAGTGAGGATGCAAGCAGCACATTCAAATACGTCTTTAAATCACGCAATTACCGTAACGTGACGGAAGAGCCAATCAATTGAAGCAATGCACAATAGCATAAATTTATTATGTGTTAGCCTTGAGCCATCTTCTGCGTATGTGCCTGGCTCACCCTGAAGGAGGGTTTTACCTCCCTTGACCCTGATGCAATAATCACTCCTTCCATGATTCTTAACAAATTGCCGCCTGACCGAAAGGACAAGGTACCTACTAAAGTTGGTATCCTTCTCAGCTTCTCCTTTCTTCATCTCTCTCTTCATCTTCGTGACATGAATTTGAATATCATTTGTCGTACAGAATCATATCAAAAGGCTCTAACACGCAAGGACCCGGCACTTAGGGCCTAAGGCAATATCATTTCTTGAATCAGGCAAAAGACACACCACAGACACTCATTATGCGCCAAATCAAATATGCCACCACGATACCCCAGATCTACGATACAACCATCATCATTGGAGCTTATAGAGTGATTCCTCGCGATGAAGAAGGCAGTGGCTTTGATATGGGCCAATGTTAGTGGAATGATGCCCGCATGGACCAGAAACGTCTCGCCCAACTCGGTGGCCATCAAACATGGCTGAGTCCTCAGGAAGCTGAGGGTTTTGTTCAAACCTACCCAAGCGAGATGATAGGCAGAATACTTCTGCATATCCGAGACGCTTGTGATAAAGCAAAGGAAACATATTTGCCCACCGAGATCCTCGTTATCCTCTACGGCTTCGGAAACCCTGCAATCGGCTGTCATATGGATTGCACCAAAGACTTCGTTGGCCCTGAGGCAATAATCACTCCTACCATGATTCTTCAAGAATTACCGCCAGACCGAGATGTCACTTTGGCCATGCGCATGTTTTCTACGATTCCCTGGGGACATATCTACACGTTGCAAGGAACAGATCTTGATAAAGTTAAGAGGGTTCATCGAGATGTCTACAAACAAGCCGGCGCGGATGGAACACTGATCAAGCAAACTTTCACCGAAGAAGACGTCTTGGATTATCGGCGTTCCAAGGCATCGGAAATGCTAAACAAGTACCGTCACTACGAGCTTGCGCTCTGGATTCAACAATGCCCCAAAGACACAGATGGCACCACAGTAGTCGAGGACAGAATATCACACCTCATGGAAGCGTATCGTTGGGAGACAAGGCTGCATCCACTGAGAAGGCTGCATTTGATGAGAACGGGAGCAGTGTTGGTAACGGCAGTGCACTTTCGGCTGTCAATGGCGTTCTTTACGGATAATATGACGGCATACTTCAAGCTCAAACGCCCTATGGACGAGACTTGCCTCCAGTGGAATATGTCTCGGTGGCTCGAACGCCGAGCTAATCTCACACGCTCGAATGCATGGTACGAATTGTTCAAGAAAGAGGAGGAGATCGAGACCAGGGACGGATTTCTGTGGAGTGGATACACACGATTCCGCCTTTACCTACGTGCAGCTCACTTTGAAACATACTTAGCTGAAGAGCCTCATGCATATACACCAGAAAGCATCGAGAGGGTCTTAGCTGACATCGGATGTTTCTTTGAGTTCATCCTGAACAAGGCCGAGAAAATTGCCAGCGCCTGCAAGAAGATTGTTGACGAGGCGGAACATGTCAACGGAGATGCAGAATTGAGGCGTATAATTCAACAGCTTCTCGACATAACCTGTGATCAATGTGCAGTGGTCTACCCCCGGGAGGAATAACGAGAGCAGAGATAAGGTAGGTAGTTATAAAGAGCGATTACTCAGGACTCCCTTACACCAACAGTGAAAACACGATAGAGATGTAGTCTAAAGCTCTACTAAGTTATAATAGATTTATCTGAAAGTTTACCAAAGTGATATAATATTTACCTAAGCTAGATAATATTTTCCTAAGTATGGCTTAATTTACCAAAGTCTTTCAAATCCTTAGAATAAGTTCAAAGTCTAACCGCCTCCCTAGGAATCGTGTTTCACTCTGTGTGACCATAAAGGAGGGCAGATGTGCAACTCGTGTCCCTTACTACTGCAGCACAGCCTCGAGGCAAAGGGCCCCCAAAGGAAGAATACGGCTCTGATGAAAGCCTGGAGGATACAGAAAGAGAAAGCCCACCGGCAGCTCAATCGACAGTATGGAGTAGTGCAGCCTTACTGTTATCATACAAATATGATCTATTGTGTCCCGAGGCCTAGGTATTTCTTACATCTGTTACACCCCGATTTCGTCTATTGGTTTTGACCCTTACGACACTTCTCCGCTCAATCCCTTCCAATGTCGACCGAAGTTATCGTCACCGTCGTCTACTCCACTCTTGGCTTGGTGGTGTCGTGTGTTGGGTTGTTCTTTGCGTATAAGTTGTATCAGTCCAAGAAGTGGCCGCGTGTGAGGAAGGCTTTTACATGGATGAATCCGTTCTGAGGTTCCTCATGTGTCGTTGCAGGTTGGTCATGGTCCATTCTTCAAATTTATTTGATGCCTTTGAGAGCTAACTGATTGTCGACAGTTGTATCAGGTTGGTTGATGAGTGTATGTGAGCCGAGTGAGAAAGCCTTGTTTGGTGAGGGGCAGTGGCTTGGGAACGCCAGTAGTGTCATAAGGTCCGTGAGCCATGTTGAGGCATTGAAAAGCAGCGAATCGTCAATTTGTATCATATTTTTCATCAAGATATTACGATACACGTTCAGCATGTTCAAGCACTCGAGAATGGCTCGGTTCAATACATTGTTGACTTGTTGCAGGTGGTAGTCGGAGGACATCACCATTCGTCAATGTCCTCTCTGAATCTGTGTGGGACAAGGCACTGGGGGACAAACAAGTCAGGCTCAACTCATTAAAAGGTGATGAGATGTAAACGCGAACCTAGGAGGTATATGAGATGTCCTTGGAATCATAAAAAACATCGCGGTTGTTTCGACATCGCTTTGGGGATTGGGCCTTCGATGTAGTGCTAGGTAGGCGAACCAGGCACTTAGACAAGAGATAATCAGTCCAGGAATTGTGCTGACGAGGGTGATGATAGCATCTGTTGATAATTGAACCATACTGAAAGGATGCGACTGTGGATTGGAAGAATATTGAAAGGTGCTTTGGAAGAAAGCTTGGTGTTTGCGGGTGGTTGCTGTCATGTCATCACTAACTTGGCTTCAACAACCTTTTATATCCAGAATGATACAAGCTGGGGCCTGTTCCCTGGGAACGGCACGACACCGGCCCATCCGTCCCATTAACTTACTCCCGCCCCATGCCAAGCCTCCACTGCCAAGGGTGGGTACTAGTCAGGGTGTACCAGTAACAGTCAGGCTGCTCGAAGCCAATCGTTTCGCTACGACAAGCAAAAATACTGATTGGCTGTCACTAAACATCACTAAGTTAGAGATGTTCGGCGTTGACACTCTGGACTGTATTATGCCCTGGGTGATCCCCTCCATCAATTGACTACTTGCCTTGGCGGATGACGATGATGATGGGGGAGGCAATTGGTGGAGCAAAAGACAAACTGTGGCTGAGTCGAAAATACAACTAGCGTCAAGCATGCCCTGTCACTTGCACATTCAGGTCAAGTTAGAGTAGTCGTTGACACTCTACCTAGTCGTATCCATTGATCGTAAGAGGCAAAACCTCCATGCCATCTTCGTGTGCACGCTGAAGAGTATCTAGACACGTTATCATAGTCCAGGACGAGGATTTCCTTACACTGGGATGAGCGCTACAGATAGCGTTGACGGGAATAACAAGCTCGAGGTGGGCCACTTTAGTTCCCGTCTTGAACGTGGGGAGGCCTCATCTCCACTGTTGGTGATATATTTCAGCTTTAGCTCTAAGAATCTGGTATAGATGAGCGACATGCAAGAGCAGAAAGCATAACCAAATTTTATTCCTTGCAAACATTGATTCTAATATATATACAATGAACAAGATTTTATGACACAAACTGCTCCCAAACACCCGATAGCCTGTATTCATCTTGTCACGCTGCAACTGAGTCCGGACATAGCAAGTTGTTTTGACGGTCGACTTGTGCTGGTGGTAGGACTTCAATTCGTCTGTGTCCTTGTTCGTTCACGTTTTGGTGGGCCGTAGGTGGTAGCTGGGGTAGGTTTTCACTTGGACGTAAGATCCCAGTGGTAGATTCGTACATGGACTGTATCTCAAGGCTATGGATGAATTAGACACTGAAAACTTAGTAAGTTGGCAATAGTACTTCGGCTGAGTTGCACTGATGTGTGTGATGATAAATTCGATAGTGGCAGTCTCAATGTCGTTACAAGCTTCATGGCGGCGCTGAAGGGCAAGATATGCGAACCAAGCGCTTAGACATGATATAAGTAGACCTGGTATTGTACAAAGAATAGTCACAATTTCTTCTTTTGAAAGGCTACTCATGACGAAGAGATAAGTGTGTGGCTCACAGAAAGTTTCCATGGGAAAGGAAATTCCACGCCCAACTCAAGTCCTCTTATAGATTGATGAAGCTAGCATTGTCCGGAGGCTGAGTGCCGCTCTCAGGATGTGCCCTTCACAAGGCATCACGGAATATATACACCCACCCAGTGGAGAGAACGAATTAATAGAACAATTTATAGGGAGGTTTCTATTGGAATGTGACGGAACTTTTGCGTCCTGATTGAGAAGCTATGTCTATGGGGTCGTGCTGTACAGTGCCTACAGTGCTAGTTGGATGGGAAAGCGAATCAAACTTCCATTGGATGGATCAGACTTGGCTAGGGGACTGTTGTCGCTCCCGCGGGCATCATCACTTACCCCTGTGGCCGAGATGTTTTCTCATTGCTCAGGAATAGAGGGTCTACTTGTCACATTCAGGTCTGCATGGTGGAGGTAGCGCGACGATTGGCGTGGGCTATTAACGCGTCCAACGTCACCACTTAAGCGCGTCATGTCGCGCAGCCAGCTTGAGCCCCACAGTCTCAGTCTCGTCTCAGTTCCCGTAAAGAGGTTGATCTATCTCACCTCATCCTCTCTATTTACATCTATTGTAACATTAACCTAATTGTTTCGATTCCCGTTTATACACTCAAAACATTGTCCTCTAATAATCAAAATGGCCCACAAGCGCAAGCGATCCGTCTCTGAGCTCTGTGCCTCTCCCTCATCAGTCTCATCCTTCGACTCTCCTCCTCGACTAGGCAACTCCATTACCAATCCTTTCGCGATCATGGCATCGACGCCTATTCATCTTCACAGTCGAACCATGAAACGATTTCGCGATAACCGACCTTCAGAAGAGACAATCCATCGTAGGTGTAGACATAAATAACCATGTACTGCATATATGCTAATTGAGCTTAGAACGTACTCTCAACATGCTTTACTCTGCACAGAGCCACCATCAACCTAACAAGCTTCCATCTGAGAACATACAAGCAGCAGCTGAACCTACCCAACCTGAATCAAACCAACAATCTCTCCATCGGTTCTGGAACATCTCTTCGGCTCCTTCAGCTCCGACAACCTACCTAAGCCAAACACAACTCACCCCCTCGAACTGCGACGACTGCGGTGCTAGTCTCAACAGTGGCGACGATGGCATGGATATCGATGGTATCGATAACGAGGATCACTCATGCGGTGCCTGTGGCAAGCATGTTTGCTTCAGCTGCTCTGTGAGCAACCTCGGCGAACAGCGACGCTGTCTTCAATGCGCTGGTCCAAACGACCGACCTTCACGTGCGACTTGGAATAAAGTCACTGCATCGATGTTTTGATTGGATATTGTATGGAATTGGGCAATGGAAAAGGATTAGCGACACTTTGGGTTATTATAACGGCGTTCAACTGGGGGCAGCATACAAGGGGGATACCATTTGCACCATTGCTTCGAGTAGCATCATCGGTAGGGTTTGCGCAATATATTTATGTAAGTAGTTAGCATCACACGTTTTCGTGTAACATTTGACGACAAATGCATGTCAAAATCATATAATGAAGCATCATGAAGCAATGCACGTCAAAGAGTGATCTTATTAAAAATGAGTATGACAAATCGAGTCTATAAAGCAAACGCAACCACACAATAAGGATGTGAACATCTAACCACGTCGGCGAGTGGTAGGGCTCTTCTTGGGAGTGGCAGTGGTAGAGGAAGAGGGTGTCAGAACAGCAGGCTTGGCCGCAATGGGGGCAGCAGGTTGCTTGCCCTTGGCCTTCGCGGACGGAGCGTTCCAGTAGAAGATCATCTGGAGAGCAAGGATGGCGTTGAGGACGAAGCCGGAGACGAATCCGTACAGGATGAGCTTGTCGTCAACCTCCTGGAGGGTTGTGAAGATTCGGGACAAAGATCCAGCGAGGTAGTTGAAGACCTGAATTATCATTAGTGATTGTACAATGAAAAGCATCAAAAAGGGTTTGACTTACAGCGAAAGCGCTGAGCTGACCAGTACCACCCTGCTGGAAGATGGTGAGGATCTGAGGCAGCTTGCTGGCAACGCCCAGAACACCAGCACCAGCCTGAAGGTAGCTCAAGGTCTGCGCATCCACAACATTCTCAGCAAACAGTGTAGCAACAGTTCCAGCAAGCGCAGCAACAAAGACAGCAGCCAGACTAGCACGGCCACTGTAGTTCAGAACAAGCACCGAGATGATAACATTCTGGCCCACGATCAATGCAGTCTCGCCATAGGTGCTGAAAGGAAAGCCATTTCGGAAGTTGTAGGCGAGCGAGATGATGTACGACGCCGTCTCGAGAAGGTATGAGAGGAAAGATACACCCTCGGCGGACTTGGAGTTGATGAGCTTCAAGATCTGGGGGACCTTGACGATGGACGAAGCGGCGATGATACCGATGCCGAGAGCCTTGGAGACGGCAAACTTGATGCATTCGGCATCCTCGATGTTGACGTCGAGAAGAAGAGATTTGTAGCACGTCTCGCCGATGATGGAAACGCCCAAGTCGCGAATCGGCGCGGGAAGGTTATGCGTGATGGGGGTGATGGCTGATTTGAGGGCGTCCATGGTGGTCTGATTCAGTATTACCAAGAATAAGGCAGAAGAGAAGCTGATCAAAGCTCAGCGATTATACAAAGAAGTATTTCAGAAGGAGTGTGAAAGAAGTAGACAAAGACGTCACAAAGCTCGGAATTGCTTGTCTCAACTTTCAGAAGAAGAGGCCAACGAAACAGTACGATGAAATTGGAGATGGCCGTTGCCTCATTGGAGTTAGTGGAGTCAACCCTGGTTCTGCCCTACGACAAAGTGGCTTACCCTACATCAGCGAATTTCACGGCCTCTGCTCCGGGTTTTCGGAACAGATTTGCTTGGTTGGGCTGTCAATTAAAAATGGTCCCCTGTCCTCGAGTAAACAATGACATCAGTGCCATGTTTGTTTCACAAGATGCTTGTTGATTCTCACGTTGTACATACCGTCCGTCCCGTTTACAAAAATATCCGAATAAAAACTGATCTATCAGCCTCGAATGACGCTGAGGGAACATGTAAGAATCTTCGAGATTATTCAGCCCATGCCAAATCATCTCACAGATCTTGTTGGTGGGGGTTCAGCACACACCGTTTCTGCGACACAAGCAGAAAAGTACAGTACAGTAAGCTCAGCCTCAAGAGGGAACCAACCAGGTTTGAAAACAGCTATTTTCGTGTTATGGGCTTAGATTACCTTACACAGCCGTAGACCGTTGCGAAAAATGAAAGTGAAGGAATCCACTTCTATTTCGACTTGTTGGACTTTTGTACTGCCTGCTCCTCGTGGGAGGGATCACCCGGGGCGCCTACAACAGTGATGCACGTGTCAGGCCACGAGGGGCCGGCAGTGAAGGGCAGCTGCAATGTGATATGATGTCTGTTTGCGTTATGATATGTCAGTTCATGATGCGTTGTGTTTGTTTGTCGGAAGTACATAACGCTGTTGTTGTAGATTCCGATGGGGGACGGGATAGTTATAAACACCGCAGAGATGATTAACAAGACAAAGGAAGGGCAGTGTAACAAAGAGATTAACAAAAGATCAACATGAAAATAACTTAGGTAGTAGGTAGCTCCGGATGATACAAGAGTCAGCTGCTTATTGTGCTATACTGCACAGAGTATCTGTTAGTGAGCAACCTTTTGTCAGCCACCCGCAGTCTCCCAGGCACATCCATGTAAGAGACCAGTCAAATCATGGAACCAACTCTTTTCCTCTCACTCTCACAAGCACCAGCAGCAGTAGCAAGCGTCTTTTTTTTCTTGTCTTTCTCTTCCTGTCTCTTTGTGCCTTGTTTACCGTTGCCTTGTTCCTGTGCTCGTGCTCTTTTTTCCCTCTCTTCCCCTTGAATACCTACCTAAATAAAAAAGATCCTCGTCTTTCTGCCCACTTCTTCGGCAAGTCTACCCCGGTCAACTCTGCCTGGCATTGCCTTGCCTTTTGACTCAGGTAGTTTAGGTTGACATTGTCATTTCATTCATCAGCTGGGCTCCATTTCATATAAGGTATTGGATCCCAACCCGAACCTGAACCTGACGGGACTTGATCGGGTCTGTGCTACTGTGCACTTTTACGACTTTTTATCGTCGTCTTTGTTTTTTTTACTTATTTCCCTCCGTTGTTTCTCAAGAGTCTTGTCGAATGAACCATCGTCCTCGTTTACGGCATCATTACATCTTGTCCACCTTGGATATCGATATCGATCCGCTGACCGCCATCCACGTATCCCCGCCATCTGCCCTGGATGTGAGCGCGCCTCCATCGTGATCTTTTCCTCGGCAACCTCTCTTCTCATCTTCATCTTTAACCTCACTATTCGTCTTTTACTCTTCAACTATGGCGGCCCCTCCAAAGACAGAAGCCCCGCCGGGCGCAACATCGTCAACCCCGCCGCCCCCGGCTATTGAGTATTCGTATATGTATGAGAAGGATAAAAGCCCGTCAAAGCTATTAGATGCTCTATTAAGAGCTATTAGTCGTCATATTGTATGCGCGCACTCTTTCTTTAACCACTATTTCCCAGAATTTGTCGATATTCGAAAGATCGCATACTGACCACCTTACGTCATAACAGATACTCGAGATAGGCGATAAAACCGTTTGTCACCTTACCCCGGAAAAGCTGGCCGCCTTCTACAAGGCGGTTGGAGGCGATTATGACTGTAAGTTCAATAGCGACTTTGTGCGACATATGCCTAACGTTTAAAGCTCTATTTGAAATGCCACACGAGTCCATCTCATACATCTGGCAAGTTACTGGATGTCAACACACACTACAGCCAACCGACGACGATTTCGCACCCCCTTCAATACCTGCCCTTACCGCTCGAGGCTTCTCACGATGGGAATCTCTCGAGATTCTTCTCGGCCCCGAGGAGCACGTTCCTTTCCTACAGTTCGCCGTCAAGAACTGGCAGCTAAAGCATCCCGAGACAGGCGCAGACTTTCCAGCCGACCTACCTCCAACTGTATTCCCAACACAAGCCGACGCCGAGGTGGATCGATGGCATAAGTCGTGCGCCGAGAAGTTACGAAAAGAAGCAAACGCTCGAGAGAGGGAGGCATACAGAGAAGCACGAGATCCGACGGGGCCTGGTGAACCTCCTGAAGGGCCAGAGCCCAAGTTCGCCTACTCCCACGTGAGAGGAAGTGCTTTTGCTGGAACCCGAGCCAGGCCTGAGCGACCGTTGTACAATCATGTGCCGGGCAGACATGCAGGAGGGCGGCCAATCAGACCTTCACCTGAGAGGTACAACAGCCGCTCTGACGAACATGCCCGACGACGAAGCTTCTCCGATTATAATCAGCAACCTTCGCCAGATGTACCACCACATGCATCGCATGCGCCCCCGGGGTCTTATCTAGGCCCTCATGCGAAGCGGCCCGCACCGCCCCGTCGACACAGTCAGCCCAGGCACTATTCTTCAGACTCTAGTGATGATGAGCCGGTTCCTCCTCGCGCAAAGAGAAGACCTGAAGCAAGCCCGCCTTCGCCGACGACCCGTCGATATTCACCTACGAATGATCGCCCGCTTCCTGTTGCTAGCAATCCACCCCCAACATTCCGGCCTCATCGCGCAGATGGGAGAGCTTCAGACGATTCCACCCGCCGAAGATCAACACACAGCCCCAGCCTGCGAGAAAAGCTGACCGAGAAAGTCTCAAACATTCTCCCCAACGGACTCAGCAGCAACCCAGATCGCACCAGAAACCCACCTAGAGCCCCATCCTACAACACCGACTCGTCCCGCGGACGTCGAAGCCGAGACCGACTTCCTCCATCTCGCCTCAGCAGAAGCTACTCCGACATATCAGGAGCTTCCTCAGAAGCAGAGTCCAGCGACGAAGATCTCAAGCGATCAAGGCGGATGCGTGAAGAGCGAGATAGAGAAAGGGAACGAGACCGCGAGCGAGAACGCAGGGGTCGACAGCGGGATCTTGGCCGGGAAAGAGAAGAAGAAAGACGTGATCGGTACCTGCGCCGACCGGACATGGAGAGACGGACTAGCAGCCATGCGGATGCCGAGCGAAGACGCGACTATTCCGGATGGGACCCGCGATCTGAGAGGAAGAGATGGGAGAAGCGCATGCCGCCTGATGAGCGGGGGACCAGTCCCCTTGGGGTTTCTGGGAGACGGTATGCTGAGCCGGCGTACCCTTGATCTGGGGTATGGATTTAATACCGAGATTGGTATGCATGAATGTCAAGTGTTGAGCACTGAGAGCGATATTGAGCATTTTGGGATTTCATACTTGTATGGATCTATCTTGGACATAACGAGATATAGGGTTTGCAGAATATGGCGTCTGGATAGAATGAGGGAGATAATGACTATGAATACATATACTCCATGGAGCAATAAGCATTTATTCCTATCAAGTTACTTTACTCACTTTCTCGACATCTAGTCCTACAACAGTCTCTATAAAACTCCAACTATAGCATTGTTTCTTTTTAATATCACCAAAACAGCCTCTCCTCCACTGAGCAACCCCACGGTTACGCCATGGCTCCATTAAAGTGCCGCGATCACGGTAGCTAAGCCGGTCCAGAGCGGGCTTCTCCCGGGGTTATAAGCTACAAGGGTTCCTCAGAGTCTGGCCCCTCACCAAGCTCAACCAAAATTCCTGAACCCCTCTCACTAGGCGAGCCAACGAGAAATGTCGAATTGCCATCAGGGGTCTCGTTGCAGGCCAAGATCCTTTTCTTCAACAAAATGAATGCCGTTGTTCACGGGTAGCGGGCCGAGAGATGGAGCCTCAACTTTACAGCTTTATAACAGTGCTCGAGAGACATAGAATCGTAAGGCGTAAGCTGGCATTATGATCTACGTTCAACAGTCTGGTCTGTTGAGCTACGACATATGGTTCCATTTCTCATCTGCATCCCTTCCCCCGTCGTAGATGATCATCGCCAGGTTCTAGTGGATCTCGGTAAGCGGTTTAGGACGGTATTCCATGGTAATTCAACAGTCTAGAAAAGCTCCCGAAAGCCGAGACTACCGGGGCATATACCATCCCCAAGAGTTGAGAGCTGTAGCATGGATGTTTTGTATCTGTATGTAATTGCCTGTGTTTAGGACCGGAGACTGACCGAGGTCGGCCGTGGGGGGGCCATGAGTGAGGCGTAGCTATAGCCTAGAGCTCACCAACAAGAGCTGGCCCATTCATAATGTTAGAGTTTTAAGCTCTTTCGATTTAGTCCATGGTGTTGTACACAGCTACTGTACACATCTTGTCTTGGCTTAGTGCCTCATGCTGCTGCAGCTCACTCACAGCTAATCTGCTGTCCCTCTCTCGATTGACTTTGACCAATTCACTCACTTCTTTCATCTCACATCCTCTATTTTCATTCCTTTCATCATTAGCTTTCTCACAATGAAGCCCGGTGCATCTCTCCGTCTTAGGGCCCTTCGACAGACTACACCCCGTAACCGTTTGTCTCTCCCCGCTTCGGCGAGATGGCAGCATTCCCGGGCCATGTCAACAGTTGTTGACTTCCATCCTCGACCTTCGCAGCCGCCTCCTCCTCCGGCTGGAGCTAATGAAGCAATTGAGAAGCAGAGAGCGGAGAAGAGGAAGCAGATTCTGAGGGAAGCTGTCACGGCGACTCAGGTTCGACATGACTGGACCAAGGAGGAGATTGCGGCCATTTACTACCAGCCTGCCCTTGAGCTAGCATACCAAGCTGTAAGGACATCTCTTCTCATTCGATCGTGATTGTGACTGCGGTTGTCGTTCGATGATTAACTCAATTGATGGGCATATCTCACAGAGCAACACCATGGCTAACACAAACTCTTAGAGCACCGTACACCGTCGATGGCACAACCCCGCCGAAGTGCAACTCTGCACTCTGATGAACATCAAGACAGGTGGCTGCACCGAAGACTGCTCCTACTGCGCCCAATCAACCCGTTACCAAGAAGGCACAAAGGTTCCCGCCAAGAGAGTCGAGAGCGTTGAGAGCGTACTAGCAGCTGCGCGAACGGCCAAAGAGAAGGGAAGCACCCGATTCTGCATGGGCGCCGCATGGAGAGATATGCGCGGTCGCAAGAACAGCTTGAAGAACATCAAGGCTATGGTTGAGGGCGTCAAGGGTATGGGTATGGAGGTCTGCGTAACGCTGGGCATGATCGATGCAGAGCAGGCAAAGGAGCTCAAGGCCGCGGGCCTCACGGCGTACAACCACAACGTCGACACTAGTCGTGAGTTCTACCCGTCTGTCATCACGACACGCAGCTACGACGAGCGACTACAGACGCTGAGCCACGTGCGCGACGCTGGTATCAAGGTGTGCTCAGGTGGAATTCTCGGTCTGGGTGAGACCAGCGAAGATCGCGTTGGTCTTCTTCACACCGTGTCGACACTCCCAAGTCACCCGGAGAGCTTCCCCGTCAACGCCCTGGTGCCCATCAAGGGCACGCCGCTGGGCGATCGACCCATGGTTGAGTTCACGAGCATGTTGCGAACCATCGCCACGGCGCGAATCATCATGCCCTCGACCATCATCCGCATCGCGGCGGGTCGCAAGACCATGTCGGAGGAGAAGCAGGCCTTGTGCTTCATGGCAGGTGCGAATGCTATCTTTACAGGCGAGAAGATGCTCACGACGGAGTGCAATGGCTGGGATGAGGACGCCGCCATGTTTGGGCGATGGGGTCTTGAGCCCATGAAGAGCTTTGACAAGTCACCTCAACCTGCACCTGAAGTTCGAGTTCTGTAACAGTCAGAATTGCTTAAATTGAGCGCGAGTTTCAGCATAGCACACCCGTCCCTCATCCATGTGCATGCTACTTAGTTATCGAAGTTTATCATGGCCGGCCCGCACCGGGTTCGTTCCGGTCGTGAGAATGACAAAAAAGAACAGGCAAGGTTTATTAGTGATAACCGAGGGAGCGGATAAAATGTGATAGGTATCACATCACGTTAGCAGAGGCGCATGAGATGGAGATAACGAGGATAATCGAGAGATGTAGTGGAGCTAAAAGGACCATTCTCTGCGCGTGACTCGCGGATTTCTCGGTTTGTTGGGCCAATCTCGTGACGACCAACCACGAGAACAGTGATTTTTAGTTACAAGTTAGTGTTGATGATCAGATTTACAGGAGGTTTTGAGTTTTAAGTATTCGTTAAAAAGTCATTTCCATTTGGGTCTGCAAAATGTACAATTGTATATGGTCAGCTGGTAGGGTGTATAAAAAGTGCCATCGAGCGAGAGAGCTGCTGCACTTTGTGTGACAAACCCTCTCTTTGTATCAGGTAGATGAATACAAAGATATATATCCCTCAAATGGTAAACATGATGGATAAATACTGGATTTTCTGATGACGTTTCTGTTTAATGCCTGCAACATCATTCGTCCAAGCGTTGAAACGAACAGGTTACACGCAGTTCATGGACAAGGGAATCAATGGCCAACAGATGACCAAGTGGCAGACTAGAACACTGCAAGTATGCATAGGCTATGTAGTATTGAGAGATCCAACAGCAATAGTAATAGCAACAACAGAAAACAAACAAACAACAGACAGACTGCTACACAATTCCAATAGGTCCTGGTTCTTTGTAACCACAGACAGACAGAGACAGAATTGCTGACCTACAATGTAGACCGCTTACACTCCATCCTCGACACACCCCCGCCTACAACTCATGTACACCCTGAGAGTTGAGCTTTAATCCAGGCGCATTAGGTCCCGGCCTCAGAATCATCCTCAGCCTATCAAATGACCCGTCCATGTCCTGTAGGCTCCCGATGGGGGATGCTATTGGCACCACTCAAGCCCGCTTCTGGTCCCTGGGGCTGGGGGCTGCCCTGGCCTACACCTACTAAGGCCAAGATAGAAAGGAGGGGCGCCAGACAAGAAGAAAAAAGAACCCGCCGCCGCCTGAAGGAAAAAAAAAGATGGAGGGTCTGTTCCCGACGCCGTGGAGTTAGAGAGTGTTTTCCAATGCATTAAATGCATGCCAATACATGAGCATACCATCCATACCATACCAAACCATGCCATGCCATCCTTCACATCCATATTAACTTGTCACCTCCCTCCCTGGTCTCACCAATAACTCTCTCCTCTTTTCTTTTCTAACGGCAAAATCTACACTCAAATTTACTTTCAGGGTTCTACGAGAGAGCCTGCTAAACTCGTGCAACACCTATCGTAACTCTCTGTCGCAAAAGCCTCTTCGGCCTTGCCGTTCCTTGCCTGATTCCACCCCCGCCGAGAACGCCCGAGCATACAAATCCCACTGCTCGCTCAGCCTGGTTTTGAGATCCTCACTTGAACTTTTCATCCTTCCTGGTTGCCTGCCTTGCCTTGTCTGATCCTCAGCAATACGTGTCACACTGCTGCCTCGTACAAAGGACTATCGACAACACAACTCAACCGAGATTACGTGATCGACCATATTTCTACTCCCAATTCGAGCAACGACTGTCATACAACAAATTAAGGCCTCCCCGACAAAGTTCTACCCGTTTTAACCTGTCCGCCATCGGCCTTACTTCACCACCACCATGAAGGGCCGTCCCGTTGACCAGCTCGTTTACGAGTGCATGTTCCCTCGTCCCAAGAGCAACGACCCTCAGAACTTCCATGCTCTTCTCCAACGCAACTTGATTCCAGAGGTTCGTCAGGAAACACACGCTTTCTACGGCCACCTCGACACCCAGGAAGCCAAGTACCCCGGCCTCGACTACACTCACCACACCCATCGCATTCGTCTCTCTCGCTGGCCATGGCACCGACGACTCTTCCGCGCCTTCGACAGCCTCAAACTCACCGGTGCCGAAATCGCAGGCTTGACCAAGTGGGAGGGAACAAAATGGGCCAAGGAGAAGTACGAGAAGGAGCAGGGATATGTTATTCATGACACCACCGCCGACGATTTCCCTGACTGGGCCGATATCGAACACCTGCCCCGCGCCAACCGAGGTCACTCCGTCGAGGTGGAAGGCGTTGCTATTGACGATCTGTACAACGAAATGATGGAGGTCGAGAGCGAGGACGAGCTGGATAGTGTGGGTGTCGAACTGAACGAGCGCCTCAGGGACGGTGTTGCGAGACGCGACGCCGGAGATACTTCAGCCGTTCTCGACGAGGAATGGGAGCAGTGGCTAAAGAACGCCATTGAATCTGGTGAAATCAACTACCTGAACGACCACATCTTTCACGACAGCGACACTGTCCCTGCAGCTCTCTTCCCTCCTGGCTTGCTCAGCACTGCCCGGGCTGGCCAATGGCATGAGATCCCCGAATCTCTTCACCGCATCCTCCGCCGCACACTACAGTCAGAGGACCCCAATCGTCCCCAACAGACGCAGACGCCGATGCAGACACTACCACAACCGCAACCACAGACATCGAGCCTGCGCTCTACATCCTCCCTGCGGCGCCACCTGATTGACAACCGGCAGTGGCGTGCTCCATGGACACGTCGCACCTTTTCAGATCTCCGTCTGCCTGTGGGCGATGCTAGTTCAGGACGAGCAGATAATTCCAATGCTTGAATATCAAGCTGAGAAGAACAGAAAAAATTAAACGAAATTAAAAGACAAAAAGACCAAGCAAAGAAAAGCAGCTGTTCCTTACGAATTATACCCTCTTGGCTTCGTCACTTTTTCGGTGAAGCCTTATTTTATCCAACACAGCGATCAGACACACGCACGCCCACCTGCACGGAGCCCGCATCCTCAAATGCAAGCATGACCAATGTTTCATCCCTGTCTCTGCTCAGGCATCCAAGGGTAGACAACAAGCAACCGACCATACGAGACACGCACACACACACACAAGACACACATCACTTTTTTTGCATTTTTCTTTGTCTGCCTATCCACATTATGGATTATGGTGTCTGGCGATTGGGAAACAGTAAACGGGGGAAACAACATCTGTATGATTTATTTTTTATGGGAATTGAACATTATGGATCTGTTGGGTTGATAGAATGTTTGTTGCTTGACATTCGATTCGATTGGCAAGGGATAGAGGCGGCTTTCTCCATCTGGTTCTCTTCGCCTTGGTGCTTGTGCTGGTCACATTTGAATCATACAGGCTTGTTGATAGATAGCCAGCGACTTATACCTGTTTATAAAGGTTTTCTATGGTTGATCAAGTCCGCATGTGAATGTTTTGATTGTGATGTATGTAAGATACAGGTGTATAGTTGTAAGCTTTCTGGTAACAACTTGGCCTATAGAGGAAATCTTTTTGTCAAACAAAGACATAATTCTACAGTCAAGATCTTCTTAAAACACTCTCGAGTATATTTTCGTTAATGTCGATGCATTACAGAAGTGCTTGGCAACAGTTATTTTAACACCAGAATAACTATAGTACTAAACGTGTTACAGGGTGGGCTGACAGCTGGATGCCTTCCTTACTTCATCACCACAACCAGTCCATGCAGACAACCTCGAGGACCCTGGGGATCTCACGAACCTGAACTCGATGTCTTGAGCTGGGCAAAAGAAAAAGGATCTCCCCAAGAATTAGTGAGTCGTGCAAAAGAAAGGGCCTGACCGGGGATTGAACCCGGGACCTCTCGCAAACTTTAGTCCTCTTGTGAGAACTGAGATGTCAATCCCGAAGCAAGAATCATACCGCTAGACCATCAGGCCGGACACTAGATCCTAGTCATTTGTTAGTGCTCGTGTCCCGGAATGTTAACTATAAACGATGATTGAGTTGACGCAGGACGATGAATTCGTTGAATTACATACCGGATCTTGGTTGATAGTTGATAAAATGACTCGATTATGAGGTAAGATTCTTTAAATGGTATTATTATGACTTGGCATTACATGCTCGATGATGGGCCTCCCGTCATTGCTGTGTAACACCAACACGGGCTATGAGAATCATGGCATGCAGCAAGCTTGCTTACAGCTGTCATGCAGTGCCTCACATTCCAAATATCTATGGTGTTATCAAAGAGGTGTTGGTCTACAATTTGTTAAAATTTGATCGAAAGGATACTCTGAGCCTCTTCGGTATGCATCTGCTTCGTACGGCTTACAGAGTATCAAATATCATCAGCTCAGCTCATTGGTGATGCTACAGACTTGACATATGTACTTCAAGCTTCAAAGATGGCCACGCAACATGAAACATGGTATTCATTACACTGCTACCAGAATCCAGAAACTCCTCGCTAATAGTAACCCTTTACCCACCCAGATAAATTACAAATAACATCCCAACAACTACTCATCCGTTGTGCCCCCCGAAGATGTCCGAAGTTTGATGCGGATGCGATTCCTTGGTTTTGGCTTACTAGCTGGACGAGAGCTCTATCTCTCAGGCTCCAGATGTGACCACTCAGGAATCGCCTTGATCTGCTGCCACATGTACTTTTCGAGCTTGTTCGCCGACTTCGCGTAGGGAGTGCTCTCATTATTGTACTTTCTGCAGTTGTCGAAAACAAGCTTGGCGTCCTTGATGAAATCTTCAGGCGTGAGGTACTGGTCGGCTTCAAGTTTGCTCTCCATCGTACTAAGATCCATAGGCTCCTTGATAACTTCGTAGTAGTCGGCCACATCGTCGCGGTTAACAGGCACAAGGAATGGCCAGGCTGAGTTGTGGTTCTGTAGATCGTTGAGTAAGTGGAGAAGTTGGTTGTAGTTGGGTCCGTGACGAGGTTGGCGTGCGAGCTCGTCCATATCAGGAGACCAGCCTGATGCTCGAATGGCAGGAATGTCGAGAGGGTTGATTTCGGTGATTCCATTCTTCCACTCCTTCGGCGGAGCATGGATATTGTGTGATTTGGAGTAAGCCCGGATCTTGGCTTGGACGCATTCTTTCTGCTTAAGGAGCATGCGACCCATTTCGAGATATCGGATCCGCGGCAGCATCGAGCACTGCATAATCGTACCGCCTTCATAATCCTTGATGTATCCCATCCAGACCTTCTTGTCGAGGGTGATTTCCTTGGTGAAACCCTGCTTTTTGAAGTAACCAATAGCGTAGTTGTCGGCATAAGTGAGGAAATGCATCACGTCGCTTGTCGCCTTGACGTAATCCTTCAAGTGCGACATGAGATGGGCGCCGTATCCCTTGACTTGCTGGTCAGAACTAATGGCACAGAAGACAATCTCGGCGAAACGGCGACCCTTGAATGGGCGATATGTGATTCCTCCAACAACTTCAAGGGGCTTCTTAACGATGGCAATCGATAAATGTGTTCGGTCGTAAACTAGTCGCGCAATATAATCCTTAGGCATTTTGGGAAGTTGTTTTTGAAAGATACACTTGAGTCCGGTTAAGATAATGAGAGATTCGCGCTCGTTGTCGTTGTTGACTACTCGGAATTCGATTTCGCCATTGCGCTCTTCGATGACGGCGGGCTGTAAATACATTGTGAGTACATGGTATATATATGAGGTTCATTGACAAACCGACCTTTTCGGGGAAAGGAATCCTCTTGATCTCCGGCTTCTTCTCCGGAGGCTCAGCCGAGTCATCTTGCTTGATGCGCTTCGATGGGGTAGGAGACGATGGCTCCTCCTCGGCTTTGCGCTTGCCGTCTAAGTGAGATATTGTAAGTATTTCAATCGTTATCGCGGTCGCATATTTGATGAGACTTACTTTCTTCTGACATAATCGCAACAGGAATCCTGTACGGTTCTTCAACTGTAAAGGTTAATTAGGAAGTAAGTGAGTTATGATAGAATGGAGTATCATGACAGCGGAGTGAGGCGCGTCGAGAATGTCCGTGCACTGCTTATGTCATTCAATGTGGGACCCTCCAGCTCGAGGCAGGAGCTGACAGGGGTAACTGTGCACTAAACCCTATTTGTCTATGGACACGATGCGCCATCGTAAGCTCATGAAGCTTCCCCAGAGCATCTCCTAACAAAGCAGTTTGTCAAGTCAACACATTCACCTCAACTTTTCTACCGCGACACGTCAATTTCTCGCGAAGGCCCATTAATCGCCCTCTCAAACCACAATCCATTCTTCTTTCCAACTTAGCCTATGGATTCTTCGCTGCATGAGGTCTGGCAAGCTGCTGCTGGCAGTCCCTTCTTCCCTACTGTGAGCAAAGGAAGCCAGTTCTGGGTCGCCTTTTCTTTGCTTCTCCTCGGATTCTCTCTCACCGGCGTCTTTGCCCTGAGTAAGTGTCATAATTCCCATCTAATGGTCTGCCTACTGACTGGTTTCAGACCGCACACTCGTCAACGTTCCCGTACTAGGCATTCCAGCCTCCATCGCCATTGCGTACGTTTTCCATCGACTGTCCATTATCTTTTCAATTACTTACTTTCGATAGTTTCGGAGTGGTCTATATGTTCTGTGCGGTCGGAGTCTACGTCTAAGATACCCAAAAAGTCCTCATTTCGATCGGTTTCGTGTAAAATAGTTGGAGCAATCAAGAGAAGACGCTACTACAGGCGCCTATTGCTTTTCTGCCAGTTTTCGTACTTTTATCCACACATCATCCTCAATCTACCACAGCCACAATCCCGAAATGGCTCCAGACGCTCAGCCAATCTTCCGCGCAGTCGCGACTTCGACCAGGCCACTGTATCAACTTCTCAGGTGCATCAACTTTGCACCAAGAGTTCATGTCCAAATTACAGAGGATGGCGTTCGTTTCGCTGCTGACCATGCACGGGTGATGCAAGGTCAGTTTGACAACTATCCTTGGGATAGATAACAACTGACAATGATCAGGAGTTGCATTCCTCGATAAAGCTCTCTTCTCATCATATACAGCCAATCTCCCTGCTCAGGATGGCGACAATCCACCTGAGCTTCCTAATTTTCAACTTTCATTATCTTCTGTTCTCGAAGTACTCCAGATTTTTGGAGCCGTAGATGTAGCCACACGGGCACAAAAAGCAGACCAGGATCCTTATCGCAGCAATCTTCGGAACTATCGGCCTGATGCTTTCAGTAACCAAACTCTTGGTATTTCTGGCACCTGTACTCTGCAGTATAGCCAGGAGGGGGATCCATTCAAGATCACCATCGAGGAGTCTGGCGTCAAGACAACAGCGTCATTGACAACCTATTTACCAGAAATACCTGATGATATTCCATTTGACCGCAATGATCTGTCCTTCAAAATCATTATGCAATCTCGAACACTACTCGATTCTATGGCGGAGATTTCCCCAACAGCACCGACAAAGCTAACTATCACAACCACAAAAACCTCGCCATTTCTATCCCTCGCTGGTGTCGGGGATCTTGGAAGCTCAGGAGTGGACTTCGCTCGTGGGAGAGACCTTCTCGAAACCTTCAACGTCCAGGAACGCTGGTCCCAGGCGTACAAGTTTGACTTTATCAAGAATTCAACAGAAGCAATGCGGATTGCCACTAAGGTTAGTTTACGAGGGGATGGTCAGGGGGTGCTGAGTCTGCAATTCATGGTAGATATTGAAGGTGGCAAGCGAAGCTTCTTGGACTTTCGGTTCGTTCCATTCATCTCGCACGATGAGGACGATGATGAAGACGATGAGGCAGAGGAGGCTGGCGAAGTAGACTAGATATATTGACTGGAAAAGTTCTTCGCAAAAGGACGTTAATGTGAAGAAATTGTCTCACCCAACCACTCATGTCTCACGTATACCTTTTTTCTGCTAGTCGTTCCGTCGTATTACTGGTCAGCGATGGAACCTTTTTGGAAATCCCTTGTCTCCCTTGATCCACCAATGGAATGCAGCATGAAGCAATCTGGAACATGCCCTACGTCGAAGCTATCGTGGCAGGAATGATGGATCCAGCCTCCTCTGGCATCATTACAGTTATCAAAGAATCTGTGCCTGCAATGCTGTGCTGAAAAAGGGGCCTCATCCCACCTATTTCCATTTGTTCAGCTTCTTCAACACATTTCATATTTCAACTCCATCATTATCTTCAATCCATCACCTGTCAAACCTGCTGAGCGGAACGACACTTTATTTCTTCACCATGAGCCAGTCCAAAGAGATCAAAATCATCATGTCCTCCAAGCCATGCATCACAGATACTACCGCCACCACCAAGAATAACAGAAAGATTTCATGTCATGACTGCCTCTTTGGCCCTCTGAGGTCATGGGCAAAGGCCAAATTCGGAAAGAAGCCGACATACGTTGAGCTGCATGACGATTTTGAGCCTTTGCTTGATGAGAAGAGAGCACCTAGGCCTACCTATGAAGTATCCAAGGTCATGCACATTGCTACACCACGAACGATTAAACGATACAACCGTCTGCCTTGAGGGCAAGCACACGAGCAAGAATAACCGGTCATGATTCAGCCAACTTTTCGGTTTTGTCGTCTAGAAACACATTATACGATACGGAAACACGAAATATGAGAAACGAGAGACATTTTTTATGAATTACAAGGTCTTATGGGAGTACTGCAGGTCGGTTTATTGCTATGAGTTATTTGGGGTCTTATGCTGTAAATGAATGATGGTTATGGAATACATAAAAGGAGTTTGAAGAAATTGCACGGCTTTGGTCTACATTTAGGTTATTTAAAATACATGAACATCATCTCTACAACATTGCTCCTAGTGTTATAACTCACCCTTTAGGCCAGTTCATCAGAATAGATTGGGGTCCAGCAATGTCGGATCTTGGCCTGTATCTTCTGGTGATGACAATCTTGACAAATGCATGGAAACCCCGGTAAGAAGTTGGGTCCATTTCTGTTTCATGTGGTCGAAGCATGCTTGTAACAATGTCTGATATGCGCGGAATAGCACGAGTATGATTCACTGACCTCCATTACTTCACTGTGTTCCTATCAGCAGGTGGCCGATTCCCCGGGGAGCTCGTGCCAGCCGCGAGGAATAGCATCCTGGGGGTATGCCTTGATCAAGAGGTTGAGAGGACGGAAACGAATTTACCGAAACATGGATCATATTTAATTTAAATTCAGCTGAGTTCCGTTGAAGAGTATAAACGGATACTGTCCCAGGGATTGACCTTGGTGTTGTTGGGGGCTATGGCCTTCTAATGCTTCCAAAGCAGGGCAATTCCGAAAAATTGTTAACAAAAGACCAGGAACATAAATATATTGCTTGTGCATGAAGGATCCAAATATAGAGTATTTTCTTGTTTCATTGAGCTTCTTCTATTGGCCCCCATGAAATGTTCTGCATGATTGAGGCTCAGAACGCAATATTTAACTGCCGTGTCCGAGAAAGGCAGGTGCGCCAGGAACGAACAAGGTTATTATCCATCCATCACGGGCAGGATCGATTCCTCCGCGGAGGAAGAACCCACCAAATACAACATCACTTCAAACTGCGCCACGCTTCGACTGTCTATCAATCAATTATCCTCTCTCATTATGACCTCAAGCTATTGTCAATTAATCCTCACCGCTGTCTTGACGTAGTCAAATTATCCTGATACGATGCCATGACTCTCCCAATGCAAGCAGCCGTCGGTGATTCACCGCTCGGAATTGGAATGAAGACACAATAAACTATCCGATCTAACGATAGGGGCCCATCGCTAATCGTTCGTTCGCCCGTCAATGCACGCGGGAAACTTTCCTTTCCCGCCCGTTCTCCACCTAAGGATCAGCATCAGGGCCCGGTAGATCAGCCGTCCAGTGCCAAGACAATCATTCGACACGATACAAGCTCCTAAGGCATTTCGAGTTACCGCCGACATCAGGGCTCTCTCTTCAGGTTAGCACTGCAGCCTACCGAGTTCTAAGGGTTACAGTGCATGCGCAGGCTGACAGGAGGATCGTTTCTACTACTGCATCATCCCGCTCCGCCTGATACCCACTGCTGTGATGTTACAGGACGTCGTGGGCTCTCGACTTGTCTCCGACGTCAAGACGCTTTATCCAGACGGGTAGCGACTTTGATGTGTTGTACGGGCCCTTTCCTTGGATCCGGTTATTCGATGTCCGGAACTCGAATGAACCACTACGATTAGCGGGTGGTTGGGAGTTGTTGCACAAACTGGATACGATGACCGGGCCTCGACATTCGAAGCAAGACATCTTGTTTCCTGCTTCTCGCAGGCCTGAACGAACAGCCCTGAATAGCATCAGCCACGATCAGCGGTCAGCCAATTAGCACGGCAGTAGAAAATATACAGATTGCCTGTATTGGCAGGATTTTGCTTGCATGCATCTGGGGGCCATTGTTGCTCCACAACACCATGATTGAGGATAGGCTTACAGACAGAGGAAGGATCACACGAGTTCACCTAGAGTCCATTATCTGAGTCCATCGCACCGTATGCGTTCTGAGGTATATATCTACTGATAAATCCTGAGACATCTGGACACTTGAATTGTTTGCAGGCCAAAATCGCATCTGATTTCCGCATTCGGGTCCGTTGAACTTTAGACCCATCTAAAGTAGCCTCGAATCCGGCAACACTGAATGAGATCGCATCCACTCATCTAGAGCATATACTTAGCAGCATTTGCTCGACAAACTCTCTTTTCAACGCACTTCTTTCATTCTTCTTCTTTTCTTTGCTTCAGGACTATGTGAAACCGTTTGTTTGAATTCTCTTCGTTCCATCATCTGCCTTTGTCGGGCAAGCCAAGATGCCTGGCTTGATGCGGCGACTTATAACTCCTCAACGGTCACAACCCAATATCAGAGATCGGGATCGTGGTCGCGATCGCCATGAAGATCTCACTGATTCATGCGAGGACCTGAGTTCTTGTTGCGCCAAGTCTTCACAAAGAAAGACCAACAAGGCCAAGTCACGTCTTCCACTTCCAAAGAAAGGTGCAACGCCTGTTACTATTCAAAGGATACCTGACGTACACCGTGTTGCGAACGCAGTTCCCCCTCTACCGACTCCACGTTTACGAGAACCATCTGTCAGCTCTTCACGTTGTGAGGGGCGAAATGCTGCTCTTGAGGCTCTCACAGGCAATGATCCCACCAACAGATGGCCTCTTTGTCCAAGTGAGCACGGACAAGCCCACCCACATTCCTACCATCACTCCCATTCCTCCCAATCATCTCGGTACCTGCGCCCCCCTCGGTCTAGGAATGGTCCTCTCGGCCCTGTCCATGTAAACGACAATAGCACACACCTAGAAAGAACCTCGCCAGAGGCGTCGAGTCTTTCTTTGTCGGACCATGGCGTTGATGGTTACGAGGCCGGGCCAACCACCTGGCAGCCTGCCCAACCCATGTACGACGGTCAAAGCCTTGGCTCGTCATCAGACAGCGTTGACCGTCTGTTTCGTGAGACTGATGAGGCATTCAAAGCTCTTGGATCTGCACTTAGAGAAACCCAACGTGCATCACAGTTATCTGTTTTACCTTCACCACCCTCACCACCAGGAATTCCAACCTTTCACAAACACTCCAAATCCATGCCGCTGCCCAGGGGCTTTCAAAAACATTCGAGATGGAGAAGGGAGGATTCGCCTTCAACTTCATCTCAAAGATCATCACCAGACAGAAGGACTTCGGTGGTGAAGAAACCTCAGAGAAAGAAGCATAGTCTTGTAGGGACTTCGTTTTCAAAAGCAGCGATCCGCACGCCAAGATGGACTCTGTCGGAGAACGTGACAGACATTCTCACAGGCCAGCGTTTCAGACGCATCGAAGCTGATGAGATGCTAACACCGGATCGCATCGAAGCACTGCGCAAGAAACGAGAGGCTGCACAACAATTGGACGACGAGCGCGCTACCACTAGAGAACGATATTCTATCGACTCCGTTCGCAGTGCAGCATCAGATAACTCCGAGACAGACATTGAGCCATTCCATCTTGACGAATTAGCATCTCGGATTAGAGCGAGACAGGCTGTGGAGAATTCTGCAGTTTCGGTCGTAGTAACGGCTCCTGCCACAGACCCGACTCCTGATCTGGATCTTGTTTCCCGAGACGTTTCGAAACGGGCCTCAGGGGAGGAGGAGGATGAGTCAGTTGGGAGTAACAAAGATAAAAGTGACGCATCGCCAGAAACCTCACCCCAATTACCGCTCAAGAATCCTGCACGTCTCGGTGCAGAGGCTTCACAAAAGCTACCATCGATTCCCGAAATCATGGGGGCTGCGACAGCGAAAGAGGAGGCAAGCATCGAGCCTCTCGCCAGCCCACCGGCCACTGAAACCACCAACATGAAGATGGAAGAGAACGATGAGTTCTTCTACCTCAAGAGTACACCCTATACTCTCACAAGTCCATCTTTCCGCCATGGACCTATCACCCTAGCCAAAGCCGAGGTTGGCAAAGGAGTCAAGACCATGGACGACACATTAGACTGGACAGCGTTCCAGATGGCGATCCTGGGAGGAGCCGGAGATTTCCTCCAAGACATGTCGAGCGAGGAGGACACAAAGCAGGTGGAGGAAATCACGTCGTGGTTCGATACGTTTGGCTTTGAGACATACGGGGTGCTGATACCCGGAGACGTGCCTGAGCCAGAACCAGAACCCGTGGCTGTTTCTGTGTCAGAGCACACGCCATCAATGAGGTCTTCGGCTCACAGCACTCTCTCGTCGACGCCTTCAACCATCGACACAGAAGTTGACCTGCCGATCCCGGTGGGTGCAGAGTTCCCCTCCGGGTTCTGGAACGCCCCGGCGCCCGGCCAGACTCTCAACAAAGCTAAGTTCTATAACAGCACAGGGCTAAAACGATGGGTTGGCGAAAGACGACCGAAACGCCCTTCGTCACACAGCTCGGAAGACAGCCTACCACCGAGCCCAATGATGCCTCTCGTGGTTCATATGGGCGCTGGCGAAGCCGATATTCCGGATACGGTACCGATGGGCTATAATCTAGACCATGACCTCCCGGATTTTCTGAAGTGGGAGGCGGAAAATGTGTATGCATCTGGGTTCAGTGTATCACCGTGAGGGTGGTTTTTGTTCGTTCCATTTGTTATTCGCGGTTCATTTGGCTGGGATGCTGATGTATCCATCCCATGCATGAGATTTCATTTTGACACGTTTACCATATACCAAAGCATTGAAGGCGCTGAGAGCATTTATAATAGATGATCGACATATTGATACGAAGTATCACGTTATATAGATGACATAAAAGAATTGACGTTGATGATATGGCGTGGATAGTGTATCGTGAAAGTTAGTGTTTACAGTGGAATAAGACTACAGCGACAAGTGAGTGAATGTGGCTGTAGCCAATCAATTTTGCAGACTCACAGCCAACCCACACTGTGTTTACCCATCTCTCGTCTCATGCGGCCCTTGCAACAGCATCTCATCAACTCAAATCTCAGGATAAAGGCAACAAAAGACATCCCTATTCCCTTTCTATTTCTTCCGCAACCTTTTACTCATCTCCAGAAAAAGAATCCATACAAAGACGTCTCCTTTTATTTCCACGCCACCCTCACAAAGTCATCACAACAACAAAAGCTCTTTGTTTTCATCAATAGCTTCTTTAAGCCAGAAACATTCTCTTCCACCACCAACCACAAAGAAATCACAATGCTCAGACGACCTGCAACAACGCTACACATCACTTCAGAGGACGTCGCTTCCTACGAGGACCGTCGTGCGCGTGAAGCCCTCGTCGCAGCACAACAAGCGCGAAGAGCCGCTGCTGTGGCGGCTGCTCAGCAGAGTCAGGCTGATATGGAGGGTGTCCATCAGGCGCTGCAGGAGAGGGAGAGGGATGATGATGTCAGGAGGGTCAGGGAGGAGAGGATCGGTGTTTCGAGGAGGAGATGAGCGAGGGAGTGGTTACGAGTTATGCCTATGATGGGTTGGGAATTGATAAAGCGGCCCATGGTTCTTAGTTGACCGTTTTGTATGATGAAATATACTTGTTCATTCCTATTACTTTTATATACATATAAAACAGCTCTGCGAGAGCGCTATGTCGGCTATTAAGCAAAGCCTGCTTTTCCAAGCATATCGATATGTTGTCCTAACCCAATGTGAATTATTATATACAGAACGCTTGAAGCTATTCTGATCAAAACCAATACTCCTCCCAATGGGCGTTTATTTATCCTCTCCATGCAAGATATGCGAAAAACGAGACTGTCATCCAAGCAACACGCCATGTCGTCGTCCATAATTCCCGAACGATAACGCTAAGCGCTTTTTTACCACCGATACGTTGATCCTGAACACTTGTGCTGAAGAGATTATCGTCGAGATGGATTCGTGGTCCGCCTGCAGACCCCCAGCCCCAGCGCTTATCGCTACGACCTCCACGTCGAGCCTGCCATCGACCTGAGGTCTGAACAGGGGATGTACTTCGCCCATTACGAGGTGCTGCGGCTGATAGACGTGAGGGTAGGTGATGCGCCGAAGTACCTGAAGATGTGGTGTTGCGGTATGACGATGCCTCAGGGGGGTCCATCTTGTCCTTATACATAGGCAGGACAGCCGAATGCGATGACTTCTCGGGTTCGAGAGCGAAAGGGGCAAGTGAGAGCGCAGGTACAAGCGCAGCGCGAACGACGAGAAGAACAAGCGTTGCGACGATGAAGACGATATACTCCATATATGTATGGATCTGGTTCGGCAAAAGACACAGATGAGTCTGGATCGTCTGCTCTGGCGCTCCAGGTAGTGGTTTGCCATGTGCATCAACAGGGTTGTACATACTCGCCATGAGGAAACCCGGTGTAGGAACACCCATGGCCATGCTCATACTCTTGACGGTGATTTCCCGTACGTTCTCTTTCGCGTCTGAGTGCACAACCTCGCAGTAGTCGTGATCATCGCCTGAGAATACATGCTTGATGTTGCCCACCTTTTTAACCAGCTTGACTGAGTCCTCTTCGTTGAGCACGTTCTGGTACTGATATCCACCAACGACGCTGAGGGCGTTTCGATGATCAGGGAATACCGGCTCTTTCTGCCCCTTGGGAGGTTTCGCAGGGGGCCAGTGTTCTCGCTGAGGTCCGCAGGGTGTTCCAGGGGCTCGATACAGCGGGACATGAGTGAGAAGAATCGTAGGAAAGTCGGGTCCGTCGGCCTTTTCTGCTTCGGGGCTGTTCCCCCATGTTGGTTTGGACCTTTCTAGCTCTTCAACATGGTGAGGATATCGCAAACCTCCTTGGAGATCATAATAATGGCGCAACTCCTCCTCAGCCGCTTTTCTCTTTAGTGTTTTGACACCATCCAAAAACTCATTCACAGGTCCATAGATAGGCTGCAGATCATGCTGGTTCTTCCACTCTGAAGTATCCGCGCTCAAAGAGACCGAATCAACAGACACAATCGTGTGGTTTCCAACAACATCAACACGATTCACATCTCCAAAGAATGCGCTGAATCGATCCCGCACCGAAACTTGGACCTGCGCACCAAAACCCAAGTCGTGGTTTCCAGGTAAACTCGTCACCAGCTTCCGTCCACGCTGCCAAGGCCCAGGCGCTTCTCCACCGTCGTTGAAGTGCTCGAAGAAGATATCTCCAAATCTCTCATACTCGTGTAACCAGAAATCCTCGCCGTACTTGTCGTGCCACGTCTGAACCAACTTCTTCTCCTCCTTTGACCGCCCACGTCCCCATTTCGGATCGACGAACTTGCCCTCACGGGTCTTCCACTCGCGGCCGCCGTCGAAAAGATCGCCGAGAAAGAATAGACTGTCGGGGTGTAAGCGTCGTTGCATGGCTCGGTAGCCGCGTCGTAGGTAGTTGTCGGTAATGAGGACTGTGAGAGGGTTGATAGGCCAGGGACGACCTGGGTAGGAATGAGGATCGATTATTTGGGGATCGGCGACGAAGACGAGGTGGTGAGGTTTCGCATCTTTCGGCTGTATATCGTCAGTCATGTCAAAGTCGCATACTGCACTGAGAGAATCCAAACATACCCATTTCTCCCAATGATCCCAATCGCAGCTCGCAACCTTGCTGTTAAACACCCATCTCTCGCCATACAGCAACACTACCATCCAGAACAAGACCACCAAATGTGGAAAGCTCAACAACCGTCTCGAGGTAAGATTCCGCCGTAGTCTTCGCGCAATTCGTTCGCCCATCGACGCAGCTAGACGCTTTCCCGGCCTAAGAGCCCATAGCCTCAGCTGATGCGCCGTCTGCTGTGCGTTGGCTGATAGTACATGGCCTATTGACTGGATGTTCCTCGGGACCTTGGAGTTGGTGTGATACTGGTATTGGCGCGACATGATGGCGCCATGCCCTTGCTCCCACGATCTCAAGCCTCGCAGTTAGGCTTCCCACGCAAAAATTGTCGTTGTATCGTGGTTCGTTCACAGTGTGGTATTTGGCGTCGAAGTAGCCTTTTGTTGATCGACGCTTCAGGGAACAAGGAGGCCCCTTGATGCGAATGTCAATGTTTCAGTCAAACAATTTATCGTCTCGTTTTCGTGCTCTTTCCAATTTCGAGGCCGTGTCGCAACGATTCGCCGTCTTTTCGCGTCCAACGTCGTACGAATTGTGAAAGGAGTGGATAGTTCCAAGAGCCAAGAAGGATCCCGTGTTGAAGTTGGTCTCCTCATAAGGACAAATACGTAGCTTGACCTTCCTCATGCGTGCGTCGACATGATTCGCCAACTTTCTTTCTTCCGGCCTGCATCAGGAAATTCCGGGGCCTGGTTGGGGCGTGTTTAGCGCTCGGATCCCCGCTATTCAGGGGTTTTAGCGGCTGATGAACTGCAAGTGTCCCTTGAACAGTCTCAGGGGCGAGACTCAACTCGGACTCTCGGCCGATGGATTAAAACCTGTCACAATAATAGAAGCATCAGACAACAATATTAAGAGAAAATCGAAGAGATCAACGCTCATGTTTCATTCATAGCTTTAACCAAAATATACACACCTTTTAGATGGCTGTATTTACACTGCTAATTTTCCCATAATAACACATATTCCAAAAAACTCCGTCCGAATGCCGAAGGCATATAAAGAGGCTATGTCAAGATACAAAACCATATGCTGAAATATTAAACACACAGATAGTCCTTATCAGACCTATCTCACACGGTAAACATCAATGTCGTCATCGTCGTCTTCACTATAATCGTCATCCTCCGGAGGAGCTCGGTTCTTGGGCTTCTTGCTGCGGAAGCTGAGCAGTCTCTTAAACCCACTCGGCTCCGCAGGCTCAGCACCTGCAGCATGAGCTGCACCCGACTCCGGTTCTGGCACGTTTTGTGCCTCATTATCGGCGTCGTAGTCATAGAACAGCTTCGGTACGAGCAGTCGGTAAGGCTTGGTGATACCTGTTGGGTCTTTCGGGTTGATCTCAACGTTCAGAGTAATGTCGAGTCCGCCCTCTAGATCAACGGTATACTTGTCAGCCTGCTTCTTCTGCTTGGTTGAAAGACCTGTAGGTGTCCTGTAAAAGTTTCCAGGACGAGGCGCAGGTGGAATGTAGCCCACGGCCTCACGCGAGTGTGACATGGCTCGTGATCCCACAGTTTGAGATCGACGAGGTTGGGACATAAAGTAGGAGTCGTCGCCCTCAGTGTATTCGTCGTAGGCAGCTCCGCCTCGAATACCCGAAGGACGAGCGCCTCCTCGTCGAGGAGACTGGGGCTCATCCCAGTACTCCTCATCATCATAATCATCTTCGTCTCCCCAGGTACCGTTGATACCACCATCATCAGCAGCACGACGCTGACTAGGTCGCCGAATGAAGCTGAAGAATCCAGCCTTCTTGGCATCGGGAGCCTGATCAACAGACATAGATCGCTGAAGCTTGGCTGGGGGAGGTCGACCCCCGTCTGCCGAATTTCGTCGCGACAAGCTGCGGAATAGGCCGCCACCTCCTCCTCTGGTGACAGGAGGTCGAGGACCACGAACAGTGTCTCTATTTAGGTCAGGGCGATTGTCTGAAGATGTCGACTTGCTTCTAGAAAGTGACAACCTTCGGAGAAGGCCACCGCCATGAGGCTTAGGAGGAGGACTTGGGCTTCTACCATCAGAAGAACCAGGGGGTGTGGGTGGAGGCGTAGTTCCAGGCTGCCACTCGCGAATCGCACACCAATTTCGGTGGGGAAGAAGATGCTTGTTGTTTCGCGGCTTGCCATCAACTCCTTGCTGGAAGAGGGGGATCATGTCCTCATCAGTCTGTTTGTCGAAGTGATGCACCTTGTTCCTCTTGTTCAGCACATCAGCCATCAGATCAGGAGGTGGTGTGTTTGCAATGGCTGATGAGATGATGTTGGGCATGTATCGCGGGTCCTTGTGTTTGGCGAGACCCAACTTGGGGTTGGAGTAGAACTGTCCAACAGCCGCAAGATGGACATCACCACTGAGGATCGTGACTCGCAAAGACTTGTCGATGGCCAGATCCTGCAAGTCTTCAACTACAACGGCTCGCTCTTGTTTGTGGTTCTTGGCAGTCCAGTGGTCATTCAGATCATCCAAGACCTCAACACCACCATCGATATTGTTAAGAGCCTTGCCAAAGACACCGGTCCTGCCGAGTGCCTTGACAGGATCCATCAGTCTGGATGTCAATCTATTATCACGTCAGTATTGAGGTTTTGGTAATCACTCAGGAAGTTACTCACATATTCTCCAACCAGACCAATCTGGGGTACGCAATAGGAATACCGAGGAGCACCAGAAGATGTTCGACCTGTCCACGGCGGACCTCTGCATAAAGTCGGTTCATGATCTTCTCCCACGTCTTGTCAGAAACAACGTCATGCTCTGTCCTCTCGGTACGGCAGTCGACTGCAAGAAGTCCAACCCTTGAACCCACAGACATGAACAAACTGCGGCCAACATCGCCGATGTATGGACCAGGCTCTGAGCCAAGAATCCAGCTTGATTCGGTGGTCTCTGTCTCAGTGGCAATGGACTGGTGCTGGAACAGCATATAGTACTTGTACGCAATTGCACCAAGACCACTAAAGACAGGCGACTTCATGTCATGATGGGGGTATGATCCATAGCCGTCAAAGATGTCGTGGTCATCCCACATGTTGACCATGGGGATCTGCGAGTTTGCAAGGCCGAACAAGCCCTGTGAGAACCACATGCAGTACCTCTCTAGGTAGAAGGTCTCCAGCTCGTCTTGCATCTCAGGAGTGAGAGCAGCAGTATGCTTGTGGACAGGATTACGCATCCGAAGCCACTCCTTGAAGAGGCTGCATTCTTCCGACACACAGTCGTTGTAGATCTGGTCACCGCCACCAATCATGAGATGGAAAGGTCGTGTTTGGTGGTTGTTCAACACATCGCGCCACATGGGATCGGGGCCACTAAGCTCATCAGGCTTCACGCTCATGCTGAAGCCGTTACAACTGTGGAACATCATGTTCATGGTGTCGCCTTGAGCGGGGACCCAGAAGCCTGTGGCCGGTCCGCGGTTGATGCGATACGCAATGCGCTGCTGCTTCTCCCGTAGCTCAACTTCAATGTTGAAGCGCCAGAAAGTGCATCCACGCTCAGTGTGAAGCCTGGAGCCTCTCACATCTTTGTACTTTTGTACCTTCTCGCCATCGATGCCAACGCGCTTCCGACGGCTGGCAAAGGATCCAGGCAGATCGGCTGGGCCGTCAGGGCCTGATTGTTGAGGAGCGCTTCGAGTCTGCTCGAACAGTCCAGCATCAGTCTCGTCACGCGAGAGATCCTTGGCCTCATCTATATGATCCACAGGGCGCACGTAAAGAGTTTCTCCTCTACGTCCCACCTTGGGGTGGCCCGCGATAGGATCAACGTACTCGGGCGACAAGTCACCCTTGACACGATGAGGAGGGGGAGGCAGCAGCTCAAGGCCTTGAACGAAAAGACGAAGTGTGGGTGCAATATCATATGAAGAGTCAGAATCTTGAGTGACGATCATGATGCTGCCGCGCCACATCTCTCTTTCTACCAGAGCACCAGTTCTATCTCTGCTGGGGACCTTCTCACGCTTAATTCCGCAGTATCTCAACAGCGGGCCACACTTCATGAAGAATGCAGGCTTAAAGCGAGTAGGGGCTGGAGGGTTATGTCAGTTGATTTCGGATCGACGATAAAATAATACCAAACTTACACTGCTCATTGTATTCACCATCAAAGGCTTCAGCTTTTCGTGGTCGTGCCGAGTAGCCCTTGCTCTTATCTTGCTCCCACCAAGCCTGGTGTGTATCTGGCTCAGGAAATTGGCCATCCTGGAGATCCAAGAAGTTTCCGGACAAGCTACCGACGGTTCCCTTCTTCCACTCGTCAAGCCATTGAGGTGGCTGATACAGGCCATCACCAGGAACCATGTCCTCCGGGCGCTTGAAGACCATGTTCGAGATATGATGAGAGTCAGAACTAGCAGAGGAAAAGCTATCTGCTCTCTCAGCCTTCCTGCGAACAGCGGCCTGGTTCTGAGCATGAGATCCATCATCGGCTTCCTTCCTACCGAGGAGTCTAGTGCCAATGGATTTACCACGGGTAGGGGGAGGAGGAATGAATTCATCCTCATCAGCATACTGAACCCGAGGAACGGGCTCAGTGACACGCCTCCTGATACCCTGGTTATCACCAGGCATGGGTATTTGTTGACGGCCAGGAACAAAGTCGACTGATGGTCTTCGTGCATCGGCTGTTACTGGAGGGTCAGGAGGTAGCTCTTTCTCGCGAGTAAAGCGATCATTAAGTTCTTGGGTAATCTGCCGGGTGTTTTGTTGGGTGTTCTGTTGCGTATTCTGTCGAATAGGAAGTAGGTCATCTTGATCATCATAGTAGTAGTCATCATCAAACTGTTGTTGCTGGGGTTTCATCGCCGAAGCCATAGGTGCAGGCCGCCTCTCTGATACCACACGGCGAGGAGCATACTGATAGTCAACTGGCGGGGGCTTCTTGAGCTTGTTGCTGCCACTTCTCGTCAAGGAGAATCCCCCACTCTGAGCTGCTGGCTGAGCTGGCTCCCTCGTCATGGTCTGTTCAGGAAGCTGTACGTTATCTCGAGCTGCTCTCTCACGGAAGCTCAAGTTGCGCTGAGGGATGCCAGAAGATGGCTCGACATGCCTGGGAATGGCGGATTGAGGATCCATGCGCCGAGGCATAGGCTCCATGTCGTCTGGTTCCATCATTGCGCCTGAGGCGTAGTACTTCTCTGCTTCTTGGGGATGCGCCACTGACACGCGGCGGCGATGTGAGCCTCCTCTCTTCACCGTAACTTGCGGGGGAAGTTCTTGGTAAACATCTGTTGGCGCATCGTTTTGCGCGTTCTGTGGGATTTCTCTGTAGGTGTCTTGTGGGACATCGCGAGGTGCGTCTCTCTGGGTATCTCTGGGGTATTCTCGTGATACGTCCCGGGAAACGTCTCGGGGCACATCTCTTTGCGCCGGAGGTTGCGCACCTGAAAAGAAAGCTGTACTGCCCGAGGGACGTCTCTCACCATGGGTGATGGAGGGTTTTCGTTCATGAGACCGCACTTGCTGGCCTGCAGGCTGCTTTCCAGCTTTCAATGCCTGTCGTTCTCTTGCGCGTCGTTCAGCGGCTTCAACTCGGGCGCGTTTTTCCTCCTTGGTCATGCTGTCGAGCGTCAGCTCAAGCCTTTGGAGGGGTGATCGGTCGTTTGCGAACGCTTTGCGACGGTCTGAGGACCCGCCTGTTGTTTGTCTCCTCGATAATGGATCGAATGCGCCGGCGCCTGAGCCTCGTCTTGAGAAATCTTCTTGGCCTTGATCGGGTCTCTGACCTCCGGTCCTCTCAGAGGACCTTTGGTATTGATCGTCTTCCATATCGCCGTCTTGTGGGTTAGGATCGCGAGGTGCGGTTGTGTCTGAGGCGGTGTAGGTGTAAGGAAGACCACCGTTACCGTATGGATGGCGATAGCTCACAGGAGGACCGCGAGGAACTTCTGGAGCAGGCGGAGGAGGTGACAATGGCTCGTCGTCGTCGTCGTACTCTTCTTGCTGTCGGCTCTGTTGGGGTGGTCTAGAAGCCTCAGCAGCAGGTACGTCTCGTCTGTAAGAAGATGGTCTTGGAGCTAGACCTTGGGGAGCGAAATTAGAAGTGGTTGGAGAATCATAGGGACTAAAGGTAGATTCAGTAGGAGCCTCGGTGACCTGAGTTTGTAAAGAACCACGATTCGATCTGCGAACCGGGGCAGCGTCGAGCGAAGATCTACGGTCAGCATTATAGGCATAGTCGTCCGACTCAGACCTGCGGCGGGTATGGCCCGCAGCGACCTTGGGCCCAGGTAACTGGCCCCAGTATGGCGTCGACATCTGAGGCTGACAGTTGATCCTCGGGGCGGTGTGATTGGACAAGCGCGTTAGAGGCGAAAAAAAGAGACGGAAAAGATGGATGTCAGGCGTTGAATCGCGCGTTACGTCGTTGGAGCGGGAGGCGGGTAAAAGATGAGAGGCTGAAGCGAAAGTAGCGAAGCTTTGATTTTTGGGCTGTTCAAGCGCTAGCAATTCAGTGGAAGGCCCGCGTAAATGGAGTTGTAGCGGGGCACTGAGTCTAGTCTAGGGCTCAGGCGAGCTGCCGGACTAGACAATGCTTTGCAGAATTGGTGTTGTTAAGCTGAGGGAAAGCAAAAAAAGAATTTTTCTGCAGTCTGCAGGGACCAAGAGAAAAGGTTGAGATGGCTGAGGAGGAAAGAGAAATGAGAATTCAAGGCTTTCCTGGGTCGATACGGACGATAGCAGAGCCGGGAACTGCCCTGTTCTGCTCTCTACCTTGGAGCCCAAGATGCCGCGGCGGTGCAGGGATTACAGGTCCCTGGAGCTATCTAAATCCATCCAAGAGCTGTTTATACCCTGGAAGCTTCCCCATGCTCGTCATGTTTCCCAGCCTCGAATGTGATCGTTGTTCTTGTAGAGGTAAGCTTGGGCGTTGATATCTCCCCAGAACACACTTTGCGCCGAGCATAGTCACATCAGAAAATCCAGAAATGGGTAGCTGAAGCTACTAGCAAGGATCGAAAACTTGATATATCTCGTCTTCCTCGTCAGGTCGAGGCTGGGGATGGCTGGGGGCGGGGTGTCACCGTGTCTCATCCTTGGAGCTCTTCCGAAGACCTAAAAAAAGCGGGTGGCTGGCATCGGAGACACGGGACGGGCCCGGACAAGACGTCCATTGAGAATGTGAGAACGGGAGAATTGGGCTTTACCAAGGCACTTGATATCGTTGACGGTTGCACGTTTGGTGGTGGTCAATAAAGTCAAAATAAGCACACTCTTTCTTCAATTGACTTCACTTGTCAAGTTGATGAAGTCATACATCTAAAACGGCTGCTCCCGAATTTTAATACTTCAGGCCGTTGGCGCGCGGAAGGGCGGGAAGGCCCGAACAAACTTTGTCTCATCTTCAATTAAACTGGGAGGATGGGAAGAGAAGTATTCAGAATCAGTCATAGTAGGCAGACATAACTGAGAATGCGCTTGAAATGCTCGATCTGGATCCAATCTATCCGTACAATTGTCAGACAATGACCGATCTATTTGCTTGGCAATTAATGTCGCAAACTCAATACCGGCTACTCAAAGGCTACACAAAGCCTTGGGCTTACGGATACACGTTGCCCAGCCTCCCTCAATCAAAGTCTCACGGCAGTTACTGCATGTCGTTACCCGTTACGAGTGATTGATGGATTCTCTATTGTCCCTGCAGGGTCCCTCGTGGACTTCTCGTATTCTTCAATCTCTTGGTTTTCATGTTTCATCGTCAGCTCAAGCATCCTAGCTCACTTGGTGGTTGGAAGTTTTGCTCTTCCTGGTACACTCACTTCCGCCTGTAGATCAACTTGCAATGGAGTCCACATCAGTACCTGGGAAATGAGAATACTGTGCTGAGCGTTTCCAGAGCTGAAGGACATGTCACCTTAATAGTATGGGTGGCAATTTTAGTTGGTGGCTGATGGCTGTGATGAGACCTGATCAATAGCTACCACTTACTCGATATCAATTGACTTTGTCGCAAAACCAAATTACTCCCACTTATCAGAAATCTTCGTTTTGATGGCAGAGAAACGCCTATGGCAGAAACGTGGAAGGCTTGAAAGGCCTGAGGCAAAGTTCTTCAAAAGAGTGAAATGGCGGGCGGCAGTAGGTACTAAGACAGAGAAGCTCACCCAGCCTGTCGTGGTGCGACGAACCGTGTAGTCGAAACAAAGAGGTCAATTGCGGTCTTTTATTGGAAATTTTCTATCGAAGCAGATCCTCGATTGACTGCATGCTTCAGCCGGGTGCCAATTCGACACGAGTCAGAGATGCAAGTAACGTCCCATACCTTGGGCTCGGGAGCAGCTGTGCAGAATGAGGCCCGAAACACCAATGCATTGCAACTTGATGATCAGGGACCACATTCTCCGAAGTACCATTTCGAAAAGAAACTTCATCAGCTTTCACTTTATAGTGTATTCCACAGCAGAGAAAGCTTGAACTGCATCTGGGGTGTCTTAGGATATGCTTAGGACGAGGCAATCCTAAGCTTTAGGATCCTTAGAGTAACTCATCCTAAGGCATCCTAAACTTAGGACTACTCGCACAACGGTAGAGGTCTGCAGATCTTGTTCAAAGCAGATGGATGAGAGGAACCAATGCAGGCTCCGTCACCGACAGTGAGGGGTTCATCACACAATTTGGGGGTCACAGACAAGGGATTGCATCTGAATGGTGTAATGATTTGATCCTGTTTCTCCCAATCTTATCTGATCATCAGGCAAGATCAGATCCACCCGGCAGTTCGCTCCTACCCTGACGGCGACTTCCGCAACACCACACCAGATCCTACTCAACACACCATTGCAGACTTGATATCCGGACAGAAATCGATCTCAATAATCAAGGAAAATCCGCAAAAAATCAAAAATGAAGCTGATGGGCACTGAGAGACATACTGCTCCCGCCAGGGCTTGAACCTGAGACCTTCGCATTACCGGATACTCGGAATGAAGTATTAGTACGACGCTCTAACCAACTGAGCTACGGAAGCCGATCAGCTGTTGCGGATGTGATCCGCTGTTGTGGTGCCGAAGCGAAAGGAGCATCTACAAGCTGTTGGTTTTGGCCCAGAACTACCCTGAAGTAACTATAATGTCCATGACATTGCCATGGTTATCTTAAAAACTTTGCAGATTGGTTCGAGGAGTGGTATTCCTCTCAGAATCGCCAATAGGAAATTAAATAGCCTCGCATTGTAATGTTCCGATGTAACCTTTATAAACTCCAAAATCCAAGTGCAACAGACATGACGACC